>CM035432.1:73467760-73990260 GCA_020310875.1 Ceratopteris richardii | reverse complement strand
ACGCATATGCATACGCATACGCATATGCATACGCATACGCATATGCATACGCATACGCATATGCATACGCATACGAATATGCATACGCATACGCATACGCATATGCATACGCATACGCATACGCATATGCATATGCATACGCATATGCATATGCATACGCATATGCATATGCATACGCATATGCATATGCATATGCATACTCATATGCATATGCATACACATACGCATACCCATACACATAGACATACACATATGCATATGCACATGCATACACATATGCATATGCATAAAAACACATATGCATAAAAAGGCATATGCATAAAAAGGCATATGCATAAAAATGCATACGCATACCCATGCACATAGACATATTCATACACATACCCATACGCATATGGATATGCATATGGATACACATACACATATGCATATGCATAAAAATGCATACGCAAACCCATGTGCATACACATATGCATCCACATATGCATATGCATATGCATATGCATGCGATGCATATGCATACGAATACACATACACATACGCATATGCATAAAAATGCATACACAAACCCATGCACATACACATATGCATACACATATGTATACGCATATGCATACGCATGCGCATGCGCATGTATACGCATGTGCATGCGCATATGCATATGCATACACATGCGCATACACATATGCATAGGCATATGCATAGGCATATGCATATGCATGCGCATACGCATAGGCATATGCATATGCATGCGCATACGCATATGCATATGCATGCGCATACGCATAGGCATAAGCATAGACATACACATACACATTCGCATATGCATACACATACACATACAGATGACCTGGGCTAGCTTCCATTTGTAATTTCTTCAGCTTATCCTAATCATATATCCATAGGTAATTTTGCTCCCAATCGTGGATGATCTTTGCTTTCCTGAGCCAGGACCATCCCAATAGTAAGGGGAAACCCCCAGTCATAAGTGAGAGTCATAGTACAATAAAATCTAGGATGATTTTGGACCCTTGCACCATCATTTCTACCCTTTCAACGATTCCAATCGGCTTCACCTTTCTTTGATATGCCATTGTTATAGTTAATTATGCTTCCCTAGATGGTTGGAGTCCTAACCTCGTCATCATTGATTCTGACATAAGGTTGATTCCAGACTCAACATCTATGATTACTTTTGTAATGTCTTGATTGACGATTTTAACTGTTGCATGTGGACTATGATTGTTAGTCAATGGGGCTTGTGATATGAAGCAAATACGTAGGCCACCCTCCATGGAAACTGGTGCTCCTAATGAAGAGATAATGCTTATCATTTCACTCTAGAACCATGCATCCTTACAGAGCAGATAATATATGCTTACTTTCTAGTATGTGTTCCTTAGGATCTGGCTTACTAATAGAGGGGTTGTTAGAACACTTACAATGAGTTTTCATGCCTTGACTTTGAGCTCTTGATGAGACTATTCGGGTGTTGATCCCAAAAAAATGTGGTGGTTTTCACACTCGCTTCTGATGACCTAAGGCTTTGTCGATCTTCCTTTCCTAGATGCTTCTCTGATATGAGGTTCATGAATTTACCTCCCTCTTAAACTCAATGCGAGTTGTCCTCCCTTCTACTTCTTTGTTCTCAATCCCTAGGTTTGTTTTTACTCCTTTTGACCTCTTGTCTTATCCAAATACATATATGAAGAATCATCTTTTTGTTGTAAGTTTAAGTTCTCACATCATCCAATTTTAATCCTTTTCTTTTAGGTTTTTGTTGTCATGATGTCTTAGCTGACTCTTCAACTTGAATGATTAGTATTTCTTATACTTGAAACATTCCTATCACAACCCTAATTCAATCTATATCACTATTCGCACAATCTAAGCTAGCAATTGACTGAAGGGGTTGAGAATTCTCCCAATCTCAACTCTGATGTCTCGTTGGTTGCTCTTTTCACCCAAGAAGATGCACTTCCCAAGCTTTTTCCTCATTGGTTGGGAGAGGTCCTTGCGATGGTGGTCTATGGACATGATGTGATGGTTCACTTACAATGGTCTAGAAGTATCATGATGGCATGATCCAAACAGGATGATGTAAGCCGTATGATCGTCGCGATGGTGACTATGAACCATCACGATGGTGTGAGCCCATCACAATGGTTTGGTCTCATCGTGATGGTGTGAGCCAATTTCGATGGTGAAGCCTCATCGCGATGGTGTTGCACTGTTGGGATGGCTCACCAAAGTGTTAATTTTTGGGATGCACCTATGGATTTCTCTATGTGCAAGTATGCTCTACACCATGCTCATAATGTAATCACAAAAAGCCAAGTTTCTTAGACCATCACGGTGGTCTAAGACCTTCTGTAGGTATGGCAGATAATTAGAGTTTTTACCTTTTTCAGAGCTATCCTTTTGCAATGGAGTATTGTCCTGCATAAAAATCTCAAAAACATAGACACACACACTCACAAGTTCTCTCTCTCTCTCACTCTTGCAAATGAAGAAAATGAGGTGAGTGAATATGGTGAATTTTTGGATTTTTTTGGAGATGTAAGAACATGGTGGGGAGATGAAAGGGGAGTTTAGGGAAGGTGAAGAACACTAAAACAACACAAAAACAAAGAACAAAACTGAAATTAATTACCTTCCAATGCCAATTCTTGCTATATTCTTACCATCACACATTCATCCTAGAGCTCATCCCCAACAATGGAGCCAAATTTGGTGTTGTTCTAGACAAGGAGAAGCACCACCTCATAGAAGATCCACCTCCTTAATTGTCAATCCACGGAAGAGATAGGTTGATATGAAGATCATGAATGAGTGAGGTGAGTGATAGTGACAGTGAGAAGAATGCAAATACACACACACACATACTCTAACACACACACACATGTTAGAGCCAAGAGAGAAGCAATGGAAGGTGAAGAATAAGCTCTATGAGAAGCAATGGAAGGTGAAGAATAAGCTCTATTACTCAAAAACACTCTTACAAGCTCTTACACAAGCTACAATCTCTAACAACCCAACCTCAAAATGAGCTCTCTAGCTCTTTTTATAGTTTCTAGACTAGTTTTGACCGGTTTCAAACCTAGTGTCAGGCATAGTTAAAAACCAGGTTCTAGGGGTCATTTGGAGGTCCAAATGAAGTCTAAAAATTACCAGTTGTGAGTTTTACACCTAAGCTCCTCAAGCTCAAAGACTCCTCATCTTGCAAAAATGGAGCTTCTTGATGCAAAATTGTGTATTCTATGGTACATTTGTTACAAGAGTGACAAAAATCACTGTTTGGAGTTTTGAATAAAGTACTGTGAAACATATTTCTTGAAAAGAATGAACATGTCTGGGCCCCCAAGCTTATTGCATTCCTCTTTCACATTCTACCTCTGCACCAATGCTTGTGGCCACTGCTGATTGCACTACCAACAATGTATATGTGTGTATGTGTGCATGTATGTGTGTGTATGTGCATGTATGTGTATGTGTGCAGGTGTGTTATGTATGTGTGTGTATGTATGCGCGTTTATGTGTATATGTGTGTATGCATGGATGTGTATGTGTGCATGTGTATGTGTGCATGTGTATGCGTGTATGAATGTGTATGTGTCTATGCATGTATATGTATGTGTGTGCATGTATGTATGCATGTGTACATGTGTGTACATCTGATAGGATGTCTTAGGTCTCGATCTATTGCAAGGGTCTTTGATTATGAAAACTATCGATTCATTGTCTGATGTTTATATCACTTTTGACTATTTAGTGGCTAGGTGGAATGAAGCACAAGGTGGTATCTACTAATATGGAGATTGGGCTTGTGGACTTCGAAAGAAAAGCACTAGTAGATCTAGTCCAATGTCCACCCAAATGCTATTACATGCCTATGAATATGTGAACTAATTACAAGTATTTCCATGCAAGCATTGTCTATCATATTAACTCTAGTCAACATTTATGCGGCCAACTTGAAGTCCCCATCCATAACACCCTTCTTGAGGCACGAATCCAAGATTTCCATACACTTCCCTTGTGCAAATGGATAGCCTCAGATGGCACAAGTATCATAGTTGAACAATGTAAAGCATAGAATTGGAAGTGCTAGAATGCGCAAGAAAATCCCCATTATATAAGGAACCTTCTGTAGACAAATGAGGGTCATTGAAAACAGGGCAAAGTCATATGTGTATACTATTGAAAAGCGAGAAAGGGCATAGAGAGGAACAAGGAAGACTTAAGGGAAGATAGATGAAAAACCCCATGACAGACATATGCACCTAGATAGAAAGATATACAGAGGTAGATAAGAGCCATAGACTGTTAGAACTGAGTGCCATGTGTCATGAGAGATAAGAGCAGTACACCATTAGAAGGGCGACACTATGTAGGAAGTACGTGGATATATATGGAGAGCAACAACATGCAGACATAGTATTATGTGAGATACATTGAGAAATAATAGCACACAAGAGGCGGCAGATGCACTGGGAGCATATTATTGCAAACTGATGGGAGGAGATGCAGAGAAAGAGATTTGGGCATGTTAGAAAGTGAGGTTGCAAGGAGCATATTGGAGAACAAGAAGAACCAGGTGATAGGATAGTTGATGATTCTCGGAAGGATTAGAGAGTCTACCTATGAGAGGAAGTGGAAGAAAAAATGGAAGCTACCATGCTTAATGCTCTAAGCAGCCTATGAGTCGGATACCAATGCATTCTTAGGTTGAAATCCCTTGAGGATTGCATGCCAAATCTTCTTCTTCTTCCTTGTGCTATTCGCGTGCTTCCGCAGATGTCTAACTGCAACAATTGGTATCAGAGTAGGTTGTCGCTTCATCTAGGGCGTTGTTGACACTCCTCCAGTTGCAGTCTCAGAATCACACGAATTTGGTGAGCATACTCAACGTGTTTCCGAGATCAAAACAGCTTCGCCTTGTGGTGCCGAAATCACGATCTGAGCTCGTTTCGACCTCCGAACGCACTGCAGTGCTTGTGTAGGCTATGTCATCTTTTTGTGCCAAAGGTATATATCAATTTTGGTTTGCGAGTATAAGCGTCTCAAAGTCTATTAGAAGTCTAGCAGAATTTGTTTGGGCAATTCTATTCAACTTTTTGAGATACAGTCAATTTTTTGCATCAAGGTATTTTAGTCATCGGCCATGGCTGAAAGTAGCGATGTATTCTGTATGTTGGCTGTTGAGGATAAGTTGGATGGTACCAACTATCCGTTATGGGCTTATATGATGCGACATGTATTGGTTGCAAAAGGACTATAGAACATTGTGCAAGGTGTTGAAAAATGTCCTTTCACACCTACGATTGCAATTGTTACAACTGTAGGTACTGAAGCTGATGTAGAAGGTGTTGAAGATGATGATATTCTGCATATTCCTGTTCGTGCTAGGGTTTCTACTACACCTATTGTAGAGCAAATTTGTTGGGATGGAAGAGATGCCTAGGCACATGCATTGATAGTTTTGTCTGTCAAACGTGCCATTATTCCTCACATTTGCTCTTGCAGAACAACTAAGGATGCTTGGGATACACTTACCACATTGTACCAAGCTAGGCATGAGGATCCTGTTGCTTACCTCTGAAAACAATTGGAGAGTGAGCACATGAATGAAGGTGATTCTATGGACAATTTTCTAACAAAGATCAAAGACTTGAAAGAACAATTGATTTCTGCTCATGAGGTTATACCAGATAGCTCACTTGTGCAGACCGTTCTGAATGGTCTTCCTAATTCATATTAGCGTTTTGCTTCTACTTTTCGGTTGATGATGAAAGGCAATCAAAATGCCTTGTCATTTGAGGAGTTAATCTCTGTTCTATTGCAGGAGGATCAGTCTAGGCAGAATAGGTCCATTATGCATGTTGCAGATCTGGCTAGTCAGAAGGGAAAGGAAACTGGAGCTCTTCAACTAGTAAGCAGAAATCCACTAATTCTGCACAATCGAAGAGGGAAGACAAAGATGAAAAGAAATCAGAAAAGTAGAAATTTTTTTGTAAGTACTTTAAATGAAATGATCATGTCATAAAGAACTGTCCAAAATCGGCTACTAAAGAGGCAAAGAAGAAAGAGGTTGGAATGGTTGTTGCAGAGGCCTCTACACCAAAAACAAAGTCTGCTAATCTTGTACAGGAAGAAGAATAGGCATTTACTACTGTTTGCAGTTTTGACCCATCTTCTCATGAGCAGTGCATGTCTGTAGTAGACTCAGACATTTGGTACTTTGACAGTGGGGCGACCAAACATATTACCTCGCCGCACAATTTCTTCTCTTCACTCGAGCCTGCCCCTACAGGGAATACTGTTGCATGTGCCAACAACTCCTCTTATCATGTTATGGGAGTTGGTAAGATCATTTTGACTACTGCTGATGGTAGTTCTTTCACTTTTTCAAATGCTTTATTTGTGCCAGGGATCAAGAAAAATCTGTTATCAGTTTTTGCACTAGCCAAGATTGGCTTGGTTGTGAAATTTGTTTATGATAGGTGTACAGTTCATGATCTATCAAATGGCGACATAATTATTGCTTCTGGCATTTTATGTCGTGGGTTGTATAAGCTCATAGACTATGAAAGATTTGTAAATGATTCGGCATGTGCAATACATGATTCTTAGGCTATGTCAGATGCAAAGCTTTGGCATGCACCCTTTGGTCATCTGCATTTTGCTAGTTTGCTACGCCTGCAAAAAACTGAAATGGTGTCCTCTTTGCCCAAACTTGAGGTACCTGGAAAAAATATTTGTGAAGGCTATATTTTGGGCAAAATGCAGCGTTCCTCCTTTCCAAAAGATGGTTCAGTTCGGGCTACTAAGAAATTGCAGCTTGTACATAGTGATGTCTATGGTCCTATGTAGACACCTTCTTTTGGAAATTATCTTTACTTTGTGACTTTCATTGATGATTTTTCCAGGCATGCATGGGTATATCCATTGAAGGCAAAGTCCAAAATGTTCATGTGCTTGAAACTGTTTTTGGTTTTAGCTAAAAATCTGTCAGCATGTAAAATGGGCACCCTCTGTTCTGATCGAGGGGGGGAATATATGTCTTTTGACTTTAATGCATTTCTGGCTGAACGTGGGATAAAACACCAGTATACAGCATCGTATACACCTCAACAGAATGGATTTGCTGAACGAAAGAATAGGCCACTCATGGAGATGGCAAGGTGTACAGCCAAGATTCAGGCTTTACCACATAGTTTCTGGCTTGCGGTTGTCATGTGTGCAACATATGTACTTAACAAGTGTCCCACTAAAGAACTGCAGTCTATCACTCCATATGAGGCTTGGCATGATCACAAGCCATCTGTTGCTCATCTGTGTGTTTTTGGTTGTTTGGCATATGCATTAGTGCCTGAACAACATCGCAGAAAATTGGATGATAAAGTAGTAAAATGTATTTTTGTTGGGTACAATTCTGAAAGTAAAGGCTATCGTCTGTATCATCCATAGAATAGACGCATTTTGGTTCGTCGCGATGTTGTCTTTGTGGAAGATGCTATTCAGCCATTGCTTTCATGTACTAAGGAGACATCTGTTAGCTCCAAAGACATGTATGATACTATGTTGCCTCTTTTTACAGGTGGATAGTCTAGTGCTCATCCTAATGAGGCAATGTCTTAGCCTTTGCAGGTTTCATGTGATGATGCAAATCATTCCATTTTTGATGCAGATTTACATGATGCACTTCTTAATGAGAGAGCTAATATTGAGCAGGCAGAAACTATGCCAAAATGGCTGGTGTAGACTTTGTGTGACAGAAAATTAGATGCACCTTTGTCATATCATACTCGTTTAGGATCTCATAGTGCCTCTTTTGCATTAGATTTCTATGCTATGGATACATCTAGTCTCTGTGATGAGAATGAGCCTGTTTTGTTTGATGAAGCACAAAATTCAAAAAATTAGATGGCTGCTATGCAATCTGAATATGATGCTATTATGAAGAATGGTACTTGGTATTTATGTGACTTGCCTCCTGGCAAGAAGGGACTCAGTGGGTATACAAGTTGAAGCGTAAGCCTGATGGTACAGTTGACAAGTATAAGGCTAGGCTTGTTGCAAAGGGTTATGTGCAGGAAAGAGGCATTGATTTTGATGAGACCTTTGCACCTACTTGCCGAATGACTACTGTTCGTAGCATCTGTGCACTTGCAGCTCATCATGGTTGGAATGTACATCAGTTGGATATCAAAACAACATTTTTGAATGGCGACGTACATGAAGAAGTGTATGTTTTTTAGCCCTATGGCTTTGTGCAAAAAGGGCATGAAAAACAGTTGTGCAGATTAAAGAAGGCATTATATGGTTTAAAGCAAGCACCACGTGCTTGGTATGAGAAGACGCATGCCTATCTGATTGCACATGGTTTTGAGAATAGTCCAACTGAAAGCACCTTATATGTTAAGCGTGATAATGATGTGCTTCTGATCATTGTTATATATGTTAATCACATGCAGCTCACTAGTCCTATTGAGAAGCATATTGCTGATTTTAAGGCTGATTTGCATGCCTCATTTGAGATGTCTGATTTGGGGCATTTGCATCACTATTTGGGCATTCAACTTATGCAAGTTGATGGTGGAATGGCTTTGTGTCAAACAAAATATATTGACACATTATTGCAGCATTTTGGCCTTGAAGACTGTAAACCTATTGCCACTCTTATGGAGACAGCTTTACAACTGAGTCTTCATGATGCTGGAGATGCATTTGATGTTGTTCTCTATGAGGAGGCTGTTGGATGCTTGATTTACTTATGCTTACTTGGCCAGATATTCCATTTGCTGTCTCACAGATGAGCAGATTTACGCATTGCCCAGGAGTCAAGCATTGGCAGGCGGTTAAGTGCATCTTTCGCTACTTGAGTGGTACTTGACTACTTGGGTTGTTTTATCCCAAGCGGGGATCACTACCGCCAGATTTGCATGCTTTTTGTGACTCTGATTGGGCTGGTTGCTATGACACTTGTGTGTCCACTAGTGGCTTTTTCTTCATGCTTGCTAGCTCATGTATATCTTGGTTGAGCAAGAAGCAGCCTACTGTGGCCACTTCCACTTGTGAGGGTGAGTATATGGCAACTTTCACAATGATTGTTGAGTGTGTGTGGCTTAGATGCCTTATGGCTGATTTGGGTGTTGGTCTGTCTTCTACCACCACCATCTTCACTGATAGTGAGAGCGCATTGGCAATTGCGAGGAACCCTGTGTTCCATGCTTGCACTAAGCACATTGAGGTGCATTATCACTATGTGAAGAAGAGGTTCTCTACTAGGGAGATCAGCTTAGCATATTTGCCCACACAAGAGAACATTGCAGACCTTTTCACGAAGGCTCTGCCTAGGGAGAAGTTTGAAGCTTTCCGCAAAGCTTTGTGCTTACTTCCTTTTGTGGAGTGATTTCCACATAGCTTGGCACTTCCTTATACATGAGTGCCAGCTCCTTGTTCACCGCATCACTGTTAGGGGGGATTTGTTGATATTTTTAGGTAGTGATGTGTTAGAACACACCAGGACCGCCGGGGCACTTTTTTCCCTCTTTAGGAGTTTTTTTTTTCCCGCGGCTTGTATATATGCCTATTGCCCTAATGAGCTATTTATCTTTGTACATTCTCTAGTAATACATTCAATATTGTGTGTTGTGCTCCAAGCTTCTTCTTCTTCCTTGTGCTGTTCGCGTGCTTTCGCAGACATCTAACTCCAACATGATCCTCTATGACCTCCAAGAATCGAATCCCCCTCGTTAAAATGCTAAGAACGCCTTTATCTATACATGTATCAGATTTTAGTAGCATTCCTATCAAAGGAGGCAATAAGAAAAAAACATGATGCCACTATTTACTAAGATTTTTACCTTTATAAAAGCCTATAAACAATATAAACACTCTTCTTATTGACGATATTGAGGAAAAAAGCATGTGCAATGGAAAAAACACTTAGATCTAACTCACACAGTATGATTAGAATCCAATGAATAACGTTTTCAAGAATTAGCATATATCATACTTGATGATCTGAAATGTATACTTATAAGAGGATTTGTTGAGCAAAATACATTTTTTTTGAACATCTCTTTTCTATAGTATTTAGTTGGAAAATTGGTAGTCAATTCTTAAGTTCCATAAGTTCTTATTACATTATTGAGATGACATGTTAATTGCTTAAGCTCAATTGACTGTCAATTTCTTGAGTTGTACAAGATTTTGTTAAGTTCTTTAGATCACTTATGAATTGATTGGGCTAGAAGTTGGCCAATTTATTTCTTGGTTGTAAAGTTAAGTTATAGAAACTATCAAATCATTGTAATTTTATTATTTTCAAGATGCATGTGTGTAGTTTATTTACTTATGAAGACTTCTTTTAGGCTTATGTACAAAGACTACTTATTTTACATATGAATTGGATGCTCTTTCATAGACAACCACTACCTTTCCACCCTACACCAATCCACCACTAGTATTGTGTCGAAAACTAAATCATGTTGTGGTTTGGCCTTAGAGAAAACCTCCTCTTTCTCTTCAAATATATTCAAGTATCCATTTGGTCTTGGATCACATGTAGAAACCTTGAATGTGTAATGAAGGTTTTGCACCTAGATATTGTTGATTTTTCTTACTTCCAATTTATCTTGGATCTATGCTTATGTTACTAGGATGGAGTTGCATATCATTTTGATTTTAAAACATATTATGCAACATTCTACTCAAAGTCTTGTATTAATATTCCACTCATAATAGAACTTGATGAAACTCTATTAATGTATAAAAGGATTACAAACTATGGAAGTCAAGACGCAAAGCAAAGATGCAGGAGTGTGGAGAATGCTCTAAGCAAGCTCCTAGAAGATCAACAAGAGAGAAGAAATAGCTAGAAAGGTATGGATATGATTCCACATTTGTTACAAAGCATTCAATCTACTTGGCAAAAGACTCAATTTTAGATGAAACCTCAACCTATGAAGAGGCAAAGGGAAACGCAAATTGGGAAAAGGCCATGAAAGAAGAAATAGATGCATTGAATGAGATGGACACTTGGGATTTGGTTCCAATGTCATCCAATCAAAAGGTAATTGGTTGTAAATGGATGAAGAAAGTTAAACAAAACTCAGAGGATCAGTGTTCAGGTACAAGGCAAGATTACTTGCCAAAGGATACTCACAAACTCATGGTATAGACTATGAGGAAACCTTGTCACCAATTTCAAAGATGACCACAATCAAGACATTGATAAGTGTAGCTGCTACAAGAACTTGGAGACTCCTCCAACTTGATGTAAAAAATGCATTTCTAAATGGTTGGATAAGTGAAGAGGTATACATGTCACAATCTCCAGGTTTTGAAAACGCTAATCATGCATCTTATGTTTGCACACTTAAGAAAGCATAGTATGGATTGAAACAAGCTCCTAGAGCTTAGAATTATAGGTTGGTTACATACCTTCAAGATCAAGGGTTCAGGCCTAGCAACTCAGATCCTTCTCCATTCATCAAAATGGATCACAATGAGGTTATCTATCTATGTGTATATGTAGATGATATTATTGTGATAGGTGATGATTTGAATGGCATTCAAAGGATCAAGAGACACATGCAAGAGAAGTTCAAAATCAGTGACTTAGGTGAGCTCACATATTTCCTAGGTATGCAATTGATATACATAGATGAAGGAATGTATTTGACTCAGAGGAGATACATTTATGATCTACTTCTTAAGTTCAAAATGGAGAACACTAAACCTATAGGTACACCTTAGGAGTTGAATCATAAACTTATTGTTTATGAAGGTGAGAAAATTGAAGACATTAAAGAATATCAAAGCTTGGTAGGTACCTTTATACATGTGACTCATACAAGACCAGACATATCATATAGTGTGGGAGTGCTTAGCCTATTCATGCACTCTCCAAGAAGTCCACACATGGATGCACCTAAGAGAGTACTTAGGTATCTCAAAGGTACAATCAATGAAGCTATATTCTATCTGTATTCTTCAAATTTGGATATTAAAATCTATTTAGATGAAAATTGGGCAGGAGCTAAGGATGATAGAAGAAGTACCGGTGGTTAGCATTTGTAGGTTTAAAGCTAATGTCATGGAGTTCCAAGAAGCAACCAATAGTTTCTTTGTCCTCAACTAAAGTAGAGTATAGAGATTTGACCATAGCAACCCAAGAGGGAATATGGTTAAAGCATTATATATAGATTTGGGACTTATGAGTTCCAAACCTCACATATTTTGAGATAATGTAAGTTCCATGCATCTAGCAGCAAACCCTATTTTCCATGCAAGAACCAAACACATAGAGGTTCATTGCCACTTTATCAGGGAGAAGCTCATGGCAAAGGAGATTGACATTTCTTTTGTTCCAACTGAAAAGCAAGTAGCAGGTATGATGACGAAGGCACTTGATGGAATAAAGCTTTGTAGATTCAAAGCTATGGTAGGTATTCAACCTATTAGAGAATGAAGACTCAAGCATACTTTAGCTTGAGGGGAGCTATTGGAACATCAAGCTTACACTATGCTTGAGGTGGATTTGATCTACACCAAAATCTATCGCTTGGATCACATCGAAAGAATATCCATTGAAGCGTTCTTTTACCTATGCTCATTTATGGTATTTTGTTAAAATATTTTTCATGGATCATTTACCATTGTACAAGCCTAGAGCTTTAAACATGTAAAAGGATAAAATCCCGAATTCCATGAATTTATGGTGGTTGAGTTGCAATCAATCAATCACCTAAAGTAGATCTTAATAGATTTTCACTTTCCCTAGATTGTAGGAAAGTGAATTGATTCCCTCCAACAACTAATCCCGCCTTCATTTGAATTCAAAATCCACTTGTAGATTTCATGGAGCACTTCAAGAGTCTATATGAAGACTTCAAATCACTTGTACATTACATGGAAGCAATATGCATACACTTGTGGCCATCGTTGTCTTGCTCCTTCATTTCTCTACATCATCTTCTTCAACAACAGTAAGCTTGCAAAGGTTGCTGCTCTCTCCACAAAGCTCCAAATTGGATGAGTGAGCACTCATTGGACATGTAGCATCTAGTTTATGTGTATAAATTTTGAAAGCATTTGGTTCAATAGATTGGGAGAAATCTTCGTTTTTTGTCTCAGGCTCTATCTCTGCACATTCCTAAAAAATAGGAGGTACCATCATTGAGTGTCTGATTCATTCCAAAAGAATATTTTGCTTATTTCTTGTGCTCTTGTGCATTCTATACATTCAACCCTATGTGTATCACTTGTCCAAAATTATTTTTTTTGATTGTAATCACGCTGGTTGCTACGAGTATTTGAAGTTGATTGTCTCATCCAAAGATAGTAAGTTTTTTGAGCTCGTCAATGAGCAAACCTATCTGTCTTGTATGGAATATTTATCCTTGATACTCCAAAGTACATAGTGCATTTTATTGCACTTATCGCATGCCTATAAGGTCTATTTGAGTCTCTATAAGCTCAAGGGCTGGTCTTGTGCCAGTTGGTTGGACCAAACTTTGTCGCTTTGCAACTCACTTTTCTACCTCATACAAGCTTCTCCAAGTCCTTTCAAAATTGAATTAATCTAGGATATGGCCAATTTAAGCAAATAGGCTCATAAAAAGTCTCGGATGGGCTAGTTGCTTGAATCAATTGTGTCTCACAAATGATCATAGCTATAAGGAAAGTGATTTTGGAGATACCTTAACCTCATCTTCATCCTGAATCAATTCTTCAACATCAATTCTTATTGTTCCTTTATCCTCAGCAACCTTCACAAATGAGTATCCTCCTCCACATGAGTAGATACCTAGATCTTTCTATTGTTGTTCAAGATCGTGGTCTACAAGTGTTGGTTTCTCTGCAAGTACTCTATCATAACAACTAGAAAAAGCTTTGGATGAGTCTTTAAATTCATTATATGACAAGCTCAAGTCCATGCTTAGGAATTCCTCTTTAATTTCTTAATTCTCATTTATAAACTTCATTGTAGTTTCTTCACATTTAGCTATTACAACAAGGCAATAGTATTCTCTTAGGTTGAAGAGCTCTTGAATGCAATACAACAAAACAAAGTCCTTCCAAGAGATAAAGTAATATGGAAGGTTTGGGAGAAGAAGTTATTTTTCCAAAATCTTTACATCTTTTTTTGGCTCTCTAATGGTTGTTTTTGCTCTAAAAGTTGAATATTTTGATAGCGATGCACGAAATGGAATCTCCTTTTTGAGAGCTCCACGATGATGCCCTTGAAGTAGAAAACTAAGTTCCAAATGGCACACATAATACTCTCCACAAAAGCTCTAGAATATGTAAAAAATAGAGAGTACATAGACCATGAACATAGATTTCTTAGGTTATCCAAATGCAGTTGAACTTAGAGTCTATCGTTGACTAGGCCACGATATGTTTTATTAAAGAACATATACAAAAGTGTTCAATAGCCATTTGGCCTTTCACATGGACACTAACTTTAGCAATCTCCCATTAAAGGCAAAAATGGCCAAAGTGTCTATGGGAGAAAAAGAAAGAATGATAAAGAATTCTTGAGTGTAAGTATACAAATTATACCTCCCACTTGATGGGCATGTTACACAATATACAAGTAACTGTGTAAGATCATGGATCAAGTAACCCCCATCAGGTGATAACAATGTCGAAAGCTATCTTGTGGTAGAGCTTTAGTCAAAGCATCTATATCATTATCTCAAGTATGAACCTTCTCAAGAATAATGCACTCAGTGGCTAAGAAATCTCCAATGAAGTGATATCGCACCTCAATGTGCTTGGTCTTTGCATGATAGACCAGGCTCTTAGCCAATGAAATGACACTCTAACAATCACTAAAAAATGAGGCACATGCTAAGGTAGACCTATATCACAAAAAAGACAGGAAAGCCACAATGCTTCCTAACATGCCTCACTTGCTGCAACATACTTTGCTTCTATAGTGGAAACAATTGTACATTCTTGAAGACAAGATCTCCAAGAGATAGCACCTCCAACAAAATGAAAAATGTACCCTACTATAGACTTACAATTGTCTAGACAACGAGCATAATCAGAATTTGTGTACCCAAGTATAGACACTTGTCCTTAGTGCCACTCAGATATGTCAAAATCATCTTGATCGCTTCCGAATGCTTCTTGCCAAGATTAGACAACACCCATAATGGACATGTTCTGCCTAGACTGATCTTCCTGCAATAAAACTAAGATTAACTCCTCAAATGTTAAGGCATTTGGATTGCCTTTCATCATCAACCATAGATGGAAAACTCTCATATGAATCAGGAAGACCATTAAGAATGGTCTACATAACTAAACTATCTAGCAAGACTTCATGTGCAAAAATCAATTGTTGTTTCAAATCTTTGACCTTTGTCAAAAAAATTTCCATAGAATCTCCTTCATTCATATGCTCACTCTCCAAATTTTTTTGGAGGTAAGCAACACGAGCCTCATTTCTTGCTTGGTATAAAGTGGTAAGTGTATCACAAGCATTCTTTGCTATTTTGTAGGAGTGAATATGAGGGATATTGGCATGTTTGGTAGACAAAGCTATCAATACATGTGTGTGAGCATCTTTACCATCCCATGGAAGTTTCTCTACAATAGGTGCAGCAAGAACCACAACACGAACAAGAATTTGAAAATCATCATCTTCAACACCATGTGTATCACCTTCAATAACTATATTTGTAGGTGTAATAGGTCAGTTTTCAACACCCTGCACAATATTCGAATCCTTTTGCCACAAATACATGATGCATCATATATGCCCATAATGGGTAATTAGTGCCATTTAACTTGACCTCAATAGCCCTCATATGGAATACATCATTGCTTTCAGCCATGGGCGCTCACTAAAATACCTTGATGCAAAAAAATGATTGTATCTCAAAACGTCAACATAAGTACCATGTTGAGTTTTGCTATACTTGTAGTAGACTTTGGGCTACTTGTACTAGTGAACCAAAACATGTATGTATGTTTGGCACAAAAGGATGAAATTGCCTACACAAGCATTGTGATAGTGTGTTTGGAGGCCAAAACAAGCTTAGAACAAAATTTTGACACCACATAGTGAAGTTATTTTGAGATCCTTATCACCCTGAGTATGCTCACCAACTTTTGTGTGATTCTTAGACTATGAACGAAGGGGTGTCAATGATGCCCTCAATGAAATGACCTTCTCTGATACCAATTGTTGGATTTTGAGGTCTAGGGAAGCACCTGAACAACATAAGAAGAATCTTGGAACACAACATACAATATTTAATGTATTACAAAGTGAATGTACAAAGATAAGTGACCCATTAGGGTTATAGATATATATACAAACCACGATAGAAAACCTTCTAAATATGGAAAAAAGTTCCCCGAAGGTCATAGTGTGTTTACACACATCACTACCAAAATATATCAACAAGAATAGTTACCTTTCCCTCTGTATGATGAGTTTCCCTTTTTGGAGTTTGAGGTCTATGGAAGCACATGAATAGCACAAGGAAGAAGAAGAAGCTTGGAGCACAACACACAATATTGAATGTATTACCAAGAGAATGTACAAAAATGGGTGACCCAAGAGAACATATTACCAAGAGAATGTACAAAGATGATAGATGTACAATTCATGATATGTCAAATGGCAACATCATTATTGCTTCTAGCATTTTATGTTGTGGGCTATATAAGCTCATAGGTTATGTTAAATCTGTGAATGATTCAACATGTGCAATTCAAGATTCCCACTCCTTCCCAAAAGATGGTTCAATTTGAGCTACTCAGAATTTGTAGCTTGTTCACAATGATGTATGTGGTCTTATGTAGACACCTTCTTTTGGGAACTATCTTTAATTCGTGACTTTCATTAATGATTTTTCTAGGCATGCATGTGTATATCCACTAAAAGCAAACTTTGAAGTTTTTATGTGCTTCAAAGCTTTTTGGTTTTGGGCTGAAAATCTATCAGCATGTAAAATGGGCACCCTCTGTTTTCATTGAGGGAGAATATATGTCTTTTGATTTTAATGCATTTATGGCTGAATGTGGGATAAAACATCAGTGTAGAGTATCGTATACACCTCAACAAAATCGAGTTGCTGAAATGAAGAGCATGTCACTCATGGAGATGGCGAGGTGTATGGTCAAGAGTTAGGCTTTCCTACATAGTTTTTGGGTAACAAGTGTCATTGTAGTCTATCACTCCATATGAGGCTTGGCATGGTTGCAAGCCATCTTTTACTCACCTCTATACCTTTGGTTGTCTGGCATATGCATTAGTGGCTGAACAATTACACAAGAAATTGGATGATAAAGTACTAAAATGTGTTTTTGTTGGATACAGTTCCGAAAGCAAAGGCTATCGTCTGTATCATCCACAAATTAAAGGTATTTTGATTAGCAGTGATATTGTTTTTGTGGAAGATGCAATTCAGCCAGTACTTTCATGTAATAAAGGGGCATCAATTAGCTCCAAAGATGTGTATGACACTTTGCTACCTCTTTTCACAGGTAGACAATCTAGTGCTGGTCCAAATGAGGAAATTTTTTAGCCTCTATAGGTTTCACATTGTCATAGACATTCCCATCTCTACTCTCACTTCTACTTGCTTCAAATAAAAAAAATGTTTGGAACAAAGATTCAAGATACAATTTGTGTATCGTTTGAGGCTTATGGAGGGAAAGAACTGTTAGCAATGATAATGAGACAACATGAATATCATATTCTTGTGGTTTAATAATTATTTTGAATTCTTATTTGAATGTTGAAAAGGTTTGGACAATAGAGTTGTTGGCAAAGGTTGGGGACTCAATGGTTTCTCAATCGATTCCAAGGGGTGATGCATGAAATACATCAAAAGAAGACTGATAAATAATTGGGAATCCTATCATGACATTGAGTTAGCATTGATCCTTATGCAATCATTTGTCATTGGCATACAAATGTGTTGCTTTAAAAGACATTATTATTAGAAGCAACCCATAATGGAATAGTGATTGATGGATAGAGAGGCTTTACATATGGTTTTTGGATATAATTGATATATATATTAATTCAAGCCATGGATATAATACATGCATTCATTTTCAAATTATTATAATGGAGAGCGCTCACTTTAGAAGCGGAAATAGCAATGCTTTTTGTAAAACAGTATAATGAGAGTAAAAACTATACGATCTCATCAGAAGCATGTCTCACATGGAACATTAAAATTAACACGCCAAAATATCATCTGAAGAAGGAGGGCTGTTGCAGAGCCAAAGAGCGCACAAAGCAGAGAAAAAGACGGGCCCCAAAATTTTTCCGATTTGGACCAGATATTTTTGTAACATATTCATTTTTGTAATATATTTCCCTTGTAAAGGCACTAGAGGAGTCCTCTAGATGCATTCCCATAGAAGAATAGAAGCTTACCCATGTAAAATAGTAGGAAATTAGCTCTTAGGGAATAAAGTGCCGGTCACCTGTGTGAAAGGACCATTTTTAGGGCACTAGTATATAAGTCAAATGTGACTCTTTGTAAAGGACTTTTTGCCATTGTGAGAATAGAGAGCACAGAAATTCGAATTTGTGTCTTCTTCCCTCTTCATCTTCTTCTTTGTGAGCTTGTATGCATGTGTATTGCTTGGAAAGAGTGCTTGTGAGTGTGATCTATCCTTGAGAGTGTTTCTTTGCTGTAGGAGAGGTGTGTGCGAGGTGTAGGAGGTGCTGAAGTGTAGGAAAGTATTCCCGCGACTCAGTATTTCTGTCATAACTTGAAGTAGGAGTGTCGGAATTGCGTGAAACCACTGCCATTGGATGCATCTTCTCGAGAGCTTCGAAACGCATATGCTATTCGCTATGTTTGGAGCTCGGAGCGAGGAGAAAAGTCCAAAATACTGACGGCTGCTGCACCAAGTATCGTTTCGTCTTGACCTACAGTTGAAGCTTGTTAGGATAAGTGTTTTTCTCACTTTCACTTTTGAGTAATACCTTTGCATTGACCATTACACATTTGCATGTCTTCATACACTCGGCTAGGTTAGTATACTCTTCGGATTGATAAATTAAAAGCGTGTATCCCCACTATATGCACTTGTGAGGGGATTGAGGTACAGTCTCTTTCTCCGCAAGTCCCTAAGTTGAAGCTTAGGTCAACACACTTTTTGGCGCCGTTGCCGGGGAGTGACGAATCAAACCGAGGCATTCGCGTGATGGTAAGTAGCTTTTTGCTTTGAAGAACTTGGAGGAGCGGAAATCTTCTCTTCTTTGGTAAGTCAATTTCAACCGCACTTGCTACTTCTCATTCTTGGAGTGTGTGTAGTAAGTTGATAGATTAGGGGAGTGAGTAGAAGAAGTAAAATAGGAGTGAGTGGAGAGTAGAGTAGGCTTTAGGTTTGTTCAAGAATTTTCATTTTTCAGTAAGCTAGGAATTCCCAAGTATAAAAGCCAAAAAATTTTTCATTTTCAAGTTACTTGTTGAACAAGTATCGTGGAGAGCTGCATCGAGTGTCGTGTGAGCCCAGCGGTCGTTTTGAGGCAAGCAAGCAATAGGGGAGAGTTCTGTGCAAAGGAGTTGGACCAAGAGATCATGGGAGCTTCCAAGGTAAACTAAACCACCTCCTTGCTCAAAAATTTCAGCATTTCAACCTAGGAGAAGGAAAAAACGACCTGCGCTGAGTGTCGTTTGGGCTTTCAGGGGGTTAAAAGTAGTTTGTTGATTGATACAGTGGGTAGGGATAAGAGAGAGAACCTAGGAGAGAAAGGGGGAAACATCCAAATCTCAAAAAACAACACAAAAATTTGAAAAAGGGTCAAGTATCGCTTTGCTCCTGCGGTCGAGTATCGTTTTACTCCTGCGGTTGAGTATCGCGATATTTCCCAGCGGTCGTAGATCGTTTTAGACAGAGGTCGTAGATCGTTTTGTTAGAGATCGTCTCGTTAGAGATCGTTTCAGGCAGCGGTCGTAGATCGTTTCAGATAGAGATCGTTTTGATCAAAGGTCGTTGGTCGTGTATCGTTTGCCAAGTATCGTGATCCAGAGATCGCGACACTTGTCAAAGGTCGGTATCGTTTCAGATAGGTATCGTCGATCGTTTCCAGTGAAGGTCGTAGATCGTTTCTATCCGAGTATCGTGTATCGTCTAGTGAGAGATCGTGTATCGTTTCAACGAAGTATCGCCGATCGTTTCTACTAGAGATCGTCGGTCGTGTATCGCTTTCTGCCAGAGATCGTCGGTCGTCTCGTTAGAGATCGTTTCACGCAGCGGTCGTAGATCATTTCAGATAGAGATCGTTTTGCTAGAGATCGTTTGGTCAAAGATCGTTTTGGTCAAGTATCGTTAGACCCAAGTGTCGATTTCGGGCGATCGTTTGGTTGAAGTATCGTTTGTGAGCGGTCGTTTTCGGTCAGAGGTCGTAGATCGTTCTACTGAAGGATCGTGTATCGTTTGCAGTCAGAGATCGCTTGGGAAAGATCGTTTTTCAGCGATCGTTTCTCTCAAAGGTCGTTTTTTAGCGATCGTTTCATTCAAGGGTCGTCTGTCAGCGATCGTTTTCTCAGAGGTCTTGAGAGTCAAGTATCGTGACTTGAAATTTTCTTTCAGTCACTTTCCAGCCTAAGTTCTCCCTGGACTTCTGAGCCATAACTTAGAACTCTAGAGGTTAAAGGTGGACAAGATTTGTTTAGAGCTCTTAAGTGAATGAACTTGAGATCAGGAAGAACCCTAGGAAGCCGAAGAAGTGTAATTTCTTCCGTAGGGAGTGTTGCCGAACCAAGTAATCGATCACACTATTCTGAGACCTCCAGTGAGTCAGAAGGAGAAATCCCCATGGCTTCCGAGGATATGCAAAACACTGTGCCCATGATTGGCCAGATGTCCATCATTGAGGGCGAATACAGAACTTCCTTGGAATATGTGAGCACTAACCACAATGAGATCCCTATCTATTTAGACGGTCTAAACAGATCAGTGGCCAGATTGAGGAAGGCTTCAGAGGTCTACATAGTGCCAAGACCAGCAGTCAAATACATAGGAGGACTGTACATGGATAAACAAGACATTCAATACATGGTCACTAAACACCCGGAAATCATTAATGAGCGTGGTGAGGAAAATGACACTTCAAGTTTAAATAGACATGGAACTGAGGAACAAGTAACAACTCCTAGAGGTAGATCGACAATTACTAAACTTTGGAGAGGAGACTTAGTCCCCCAGGATGACACTCTAATAGATGTGTATTTGATCAACGGGATGGAGCACCTGCTCAGAGCCCAGTCTTCTATTTGGGAAGCTGCTCCTAACCCAGTTACCATCTATGAGTTACAAGATCCTGAATTTTCCACCATCATTACATATTTGGACAAAGACCACAGAAGGTATTGGCCAGTCACTGAATTAGAGAGAGCTGAGCTGAAATATCAGAACATTCCAGTGTTCCCCCCAAGGGACCAAGCCACTACTTCACGGAACCCACATGGAACTTCTCAAAATGACTCAAGTCAACATTCGGTACAAACACAACAAACTCAACAAACCCAGATCCCTATCAGGCCTCATGTACAATTTGCAATACCTGCCACTAATCCTAATTACCGGCCACAACCAGCTATGGACCCAAGACAAGGAGTTCGTACTCCAGTCAGACCACAGGTAGTACGAGGACCAGGTATACCTATAGGAAGACCAAATTACCCTGTAATGCTGAGACAACCGGAAGTAGGAAGGAGACTAAGACCGATCCAAGTGGCCAAGTGCATGAGAAATCATTATGATGGCTCGAGTGAACCCTATAATCACATAGCAGAATTTAAACAAGTAGTTAGAGCCGAGCAGGTAGATGACTTCATGATTCAATATGAGTCCTTTGGCCTCACCTTGTCAGACACAGCCCTGGCCTGGTTTCAGCCATTGGATCCAAATACCTTTCAGAACATGGATCAAGTGTATCAGGAAATGATTGAAGAATTTACCAAGTCTGGAATCAAGAACAATTCTTCGTCATTAATCCACAGCTTCAAACAAGCTCCCACTGAGTCAGTCAGATTGGCTGCCAGGAGATTCAAGCAGTATGTGGATAGATGCCTCGTAGAGGAGAGACCAACACAAAACAAGATGGTATCATTGTTCTTAGAAGGACTATTGAACGGAACCTTGAGGTCATTAGTGTACGTGAAGAGAGTTCAAACTCTGCAAGAGTGTATGAAGGAATGTATAGACCTAGAGGATAACCTTGCAGGAGACTTGAAAATACCCCAAGGAAGTGTGAAAAGTGAAGAGTCATCAAATAGCACATCAAACCCTAAAAACAACATAGAGGAAATTGCTGACTTGCTAGCAAAAAAACTGAATATGCAAGGACAGAGGAATTATCCCACCAATCCTATGAGAACGCCTATGCTTAGAAGATGTATGCAGTGCGGAGGGGATCATCCTTCTCACTTGTGTACTAGGGGAACAGTCCCACCACCTGCCTATGCTCCTCATAGACCCTCTGTTCCCGGGCCACTACAGTATTGCAGTATAGAGCAGAGGTACACAAACCATAGCACCGAGAACTACCCTTACAATAGGCAAACCAGACCCACCCAGCCTTATGTGAGACCATATGGATATCCGCAGAACCAGCAGGGAGGAGAAGCTTTTAGATATCCCTCATATCAGCCGCAGGCACCAATAGCACGACCATACACATACCAAGGATATACACAGCCTCAGCCAGTGCTAGGACAACAACCGCCCCACCCTCAGAACGTTGTCCCAGTTAAGATAGCGCAACCAGAGGAAAACTTAGAAAGGGCTATAGTACCAGCCACGCCTTTGACTAGTAGTGAACCATGTGACTCATTTTACGAACCTAGTCTAGGAATATACTCAGGTTATGAGAGCTCAATGATGGATTATGGGCAACAATATGACCCATATGCTTATGGCATGGAGACACCAGAGAATTCATACAACTACGAGCAAGAATATGTACCATTAATGTATACAGCTCCTAGAGCAACCATGCCACCTCGACCAATGAATAGACCACCTGTACCTAGAGGACCATGCTACAGATGTGGAGGTGACCACTATATCAGAGAATGTACATTACCGAACCCACCACCACCACAACGAATTTGGGAAGGATACTGTAGCGATTGTGGAAAGGAACACCTTTTCAGAGATTGTCCTAAGAACCCAAACAAAGTCACATCTAACGTACAGATTAACGTGATAGAGGTAATTGAATCGTCGGGGAGTGATAAGGAGTACACTATACCTGTAAAAGCCATAACGAGAGCAAAGGCTAAAGAAAACCCTGATAAAACCGAAGAAAATAATCAAAGTGACAAAGAGGGAAATACACCCATCCCTCACAGAGTAGAAGACTCAGAAGAACCAGAAAAAAGTATCATCAGTAAACGATCCCAAAAATGGAAGCAAAGGAGAGACAGGATAAAAGAAAAAAAGTTAGTGCAAAAGAAGGAAAAGGAAAAGAGTGAACAGAAATCAACAGAGGAATCACAAGTGGAAGAAGACAATAAAAAGGAGAATAAAAAGGAGGAGTTAGAATCGGTATTAGCAGACCCAATGCCTGAAGATTTAGCGATGTGGATTCAGGCATACAAAGAGAGAATTAAAGCCGGACCTACCATAGAACAACATGAGAGAGAATATCCGAGAGGTGACCTAGAGAAAGAAAGATTGGAAATCTGCAGAAAATTGATAGAAGTTGCCCAACAAACATTAGAAAAACCCGCATCACCCTTACCAAACAACCGAATTTGCGAGGAAAAATTCCAAGAGTGTCTAAACAATCCGGAAAAGCCTAACGTAAATAGACCTCTGGATAATGAAATTGGTGTTGAAAGAAAGGAAGGATCCATAGTCCCTGAAACAGAAGGAGACTGGACTAAGGATTTATGGGCGAGAGTTCAAGAGGACAAGTGGAAAAAAGTAGAAGGAATGGAACCGCCCTTTGAAGAACTGAAAGCAGAAAACGAAATGGAAGATTCAATACCTGAACTTAATTCAGAAGAAATTTTTCCAATGGATGCAAGTGACAAAGAAGTGGAAGACGATGTAAAGGAGCTACCTAATTACACCGGGGAATACGAGCACAACTCAGAATTGTATCGCATTCCATCAATACAAAGACGGGAAACGAATCCATCAGTTCAAACATCGGAGATCATACAACGCCTTAGAGAGGTGAAAATCCCATGTACCTTAACATTCGAGGAATTGTTAAAGGTGAAACCACATCTAAAAGAAAAATTGATCAATCAGTGGGAAGCCAAGGAAGAAAAAAAGGAGGTAGATGACGAAGTGAAAACAATGAGAATTCCAGTGGATAAAGTAGGAGATTTTAGTGAAGGAGATGAAGGAAATACATGTCTACCAATCACTTACAAGGGTTACACAACCAAAGCCATATTAGATTCAGGAGCTGGTGTAGGCATTGCTACCAAAGAAATTTGGGAGAAATGGGGAAAACCAGCATTGAGACCAACACGTATGAAAATTCAGATGGCCAATGGACATACAGAAAGACCCTTAGGATTGTTGGAACGAGTAGTCTTCACTACGTGTGGAGTGGAATTCGAACATACTTTAGCAATTTGTCACTTTGAAAGGCCGAGCAACTATGAGATGATCTTGGGAAGGCCATTCATGAGACAGCTAAAGGTCGTACAAGACTGGGGAAAGGATGCAGTGTACCTACAACACGCAGGAGTCACCACTAGGATCAACCTACATACGTACACATATCAGGATGTACCACCTCTGCAATGGAATCAAATCCATAAAGAGGAAGACGATCAATCGATTCATAGTGCAGGTTCTAGTGACCAATCCTGGATGAACGAGGACACTCATCTATGGATATGCCAAGCGGCAAAAAAGGAAGAAGAGAGAAGAAAAAGTTGGCAGCAGAAACAAGGTGTAGTAAGATCGGTACAAGATCCAGCTTATATGCCACAAGTATTTCCAGACGAAGAATTCGAACCTCATGGTTGGATGGAAATCTTAGCCACCCTCGATGTTTGTGTAAACGAAGAAGTGGTAACTATGAACGAATGTATTGACGAGGAGGGTTATGATATTAGTCTGTATATGGTAGTCCTTCGGGAGGCAGAAGAAGGAGAAGTAATTGAGAAAGACTGGAAGGAGGACTACGAGAGCATTGAAATGGAACCAGAACCTATGGATCTAGGGATTAGTACCACCAACATGGATATCACTGCCAATGAACAACATAAGGAGCTCACACAAAAGGAAGAATTAGAAGTTGAAAGGGAGTTAGAAGATGAAGATAATAAGCTTCAAGACCAATTTGAGGTACCAGCTCATTTCAAAAAATACGAAGTAGAAGAGAGGAAGATTGCTATTCAAATGCCTAAAAGAGAGGCACAACCGGGAATAGCATATGATAATAAAGAGCAAACCAAAAAAATAGTGGTAACCATGGAAGGAGGAGAGGAACGATGTACTTTCATAGGACAGGATGTCTCAGAGGAAGAAGAGCAAGAGCTAATTCGACTCATAAGAGAATACCGGGATGTCTTCGCTTGGACCTATAAGGATTTAAAAGGAGTAGATCCATCTATATGTGCGCATAGAATCCCCATGACATCCGAGGCCAAACCTTCCAAACAGAGACCTTATACTTATAATGATGTGTATTCAGCCAAGATAAAAGAAGAGATAGATAAGTTGTTGGATGCTGGATTCATATACGAGATAGAACACACAGAATGGGTATCGCCATTAGTGGTAGTGCCCAAGAAAAATGGAAAATTGAGAGTGTGCATAAATCTGAAGAAGGTGAATGCAGCCACTATACGTGATAGCTACCCATTACCGATTACGGATCATCTATTGGAGAGGGTAGCAGGCAAAGAGGTCTATAGCTTCCTTGATGGTTTCTCCGGATACAATCAGGTGGCTATTGCGACTGAGGACCAACACAAGACAGCTTTTGCCACGGAATGGGGTGTGTATGCATTCAGAGTAATGCCCTTTGGACTCACTAATGCGCCAGCTACCTTCCAACGATTAATGTGTCACGTGTTCAAGGAATTTTTGAAAAAAAGCATGGAAGTGTATGTAGATGATCTTTGCACGTATTCCAATCAAAGACCCGATCACATACCGGAATTAAGGAAGATCTTCAACAAATGTAGGCAGTATAGAGTCTGCTTAAACCCAGAAAAATGTGTCTTCATGGTAAGACAAGGAAAAATACTAGGACACATAGTCTCTAGAAATGGGATATCTACGGATGAGGATAAGATTAAAGTCATACTGGACTTACCAAGACCCAAAAATGTAAAGGAAGTACAAGCTTTTATGGGACATTGTGGATATTACCGTAGGTTTATTCACATGTATGCCATAATAGCTAAGCCCTTATACGGTCTATTAACTCAGTTCACTTGGACAGACGAGTGTGAGAAGGCCTTCAACGAGCTTAAAAAGAGGCTGAGTACAGCCCCAATTCTAAAATCACCCAATTGGAATAAGCCTTTTCATATTCATGTTGACGCTTCGAATTATGCAATAGGATGTATCCTGGCTCAACCGGCTGATGAAGGAAAGCTTGACCATCCAATCGCTTATGCTAGTAGACAATTAAACCAAGCCGAAAGAAATTACACGACTACAGAAAGAGAGGGCTTAGGAATGGTTTACGCAGTCAAGAAGTTTAGACATTACCTCTTAGCCAACAAATTCAAATTCTTCATAGACCATCAAGCTTTGTTGTATTTAGTCAATAAACCTTGTAGCACGGGAAGGTTGGTGCGATGGTTCTTGTTACTAATGGAGTTTGACTTTGAGGTAATAGTCAAAAAAGGAAACACGCATGTGAGAGCAGACCACCTTTCTAGGTTAAAACACGGAGAGCCACCTAGCGGAGTTTCTGATGATTTGCCAGACACCTATCTTTTTAACCTGGAAGTGTGTCCTCAATGGGCCGAGAAATTGATCCCAATACTTACACATGGACCTAAAGATGGGATCACGCCAAACCGAAAGCAAGATCTTTGGAGGACTAAAAACCTTCACATTATTGCTGGAAGTTTATACCACCAGGATTCAAGCGGACTACTGATGAGATGCGTGGAGGAAGATGAACAACAAATGTGGCTTCAGAAAGCACACGTAAATCAATGGAACACTCACTTGGACGCAACTAGAACATGGCAAACACTCAAGAGATTTGGCATATATTGGCCAACCATGCAACGAGATGCACATCATTATGTGTCAAACTGTCAAATCTGTCAAGAACAAAGCCCAGGTGAGAACTCTACGTTATGCTATTCTGCAATAGCACCAAGGTGGAGCATGCCTTTAGTAAAGTTCTTGAAAACTCGAGAGTACCCTAACGGAGCAACCCTAGCAAGAAAACGTGCTCTTGAAGAACAGAGCAAGGATTACGTCATCCTAGGAAAACAACTCTTTAAACGCGGAAAGGATAACCAGCTAAGATTGTGCATTCATGAAAATGAATATCTCTCTGTATTAGAAATGGCACATGCAGGAGCTGCGGGAGGACATTTCTCAGCAGACAGAACGGTCAAGATGATTCTCTTTGCAGGCCTGTGGTGGCCAACTCTACATATGGACGCAGAGACATATGTAAAAAGTTGCGAAACATGTCAGAGAGCAAAATACCCCATCCGAAGAGATGACATGCCTTTAAGACCCATGGTTTGTGCAAGAGCATTTACCAAGTGGGGAATTGACTTCATAGGACCTATTAATCCACCTGCGAAAGGGTCACATGCGGAATACATCATAGTAGCCACCGACTACTTGACTAAATGGGTAGAAGCAAAGGCCACTAGAAAGAATGATGCTCAAACCACAGCAAAATTTCTCTTTGAGCACATATTCACACGCTTTGGACTACCGATCGAGATAGTGAGTGATCGAGGAACGCATTTCTTAAACGAAGTCATTGAATCGCTAATGAATGAATTCTTAGTGATTCATAAAAAATCAGCCCCATACCACCCTCAAGCTAATGGGCAAGCTGAAAGTTCCAACAAAGTACTTTGTACTATATTGACAAAGATTGTCAATAATGGAAGGTCAGATTGGGACAAACAATTGCATCGCGCAATTTGGGCCTTCCGAGTGGCATATAAAACGGCCATTGGAACTACACCTTTCAACCTAGTGTACGGGCAAAATGCCATTTTGCCAATTGACTTCTTAGTACCCACCTTGAAAGTAGCCCAGCAGTATGAGTGGAATGGTCACGAATTATCTCAGCAATTAGATCAGATCGAAAAGCTACACGAGACAAGATTGCAAGCGGTAGCGGGCATTTATGCAGCCAAACGGAGACAAAAGGCTTATTATGATGCACATATAAAAGACAAGGGACTGAAAGAAGGCGATTTTGTCTTAGTATACACCCTCAAACAGCATGCAAAGAAACTACAAAAACGCGGATATGGACCTATGATTATAAATCGAATCTCTACTAGTGGTGCAGTCAATCTCGCCACACTAGACGGAGATACTCTTCCCAACTACATCAGTGGATGCAGAGTGAAAAGATTCATGGAGCCATTGACTGATCAAATGCTAGCACGACTCTTAGGAGCTCAGAGTAGGAAAAAGGAAGAAGAACGCATACGAGAAGAAGCTAGACAGGAAGCCCTAGAACGTATCAGAAAACGGAAAGAGTGGATGAGGGAAAGAGACGAGAGATATAGATTAGGAGAAGAACTCATCCCCATGGCTAATTTTAGAGCCACAGAGAACTCTGGAAAACAAAGAAGACAGCCTTATTTGAATCTGGGAGCAGGACGGAAAGAGTACCACTTAGTGGATGCTCTCATAGACACAGGAGCGGCAATAAGCTGCATTAGATCTTCCTTATCTCAGAGACTTAAAGAGGAGTTACGCCCATCGAAGGCACAGCTAATTGGAATAGGAGGAAAAGTTACTCAATGCATAGGTGAGGTCACTTTACCTTTACATATGGGGAACAACACAATGGAGCAGAGGCTCTTAGTGTGTCAGGACCAAGATCTGCTTGAAGATGTGGTGTTAGGTCAAGATTGGATATATGAATATGAGGTAACCATCCAATTGGCTTTAGGATACATCTCGGCCAGGATAGGACCTCGTGAAGTGTATAGTTTGCTAGACGAACGACCACCCAAAGCTGCTATTATAGAGCCAGAAGTCCATCTTAACGAACAAAGTCATGAGAGTATATTCACTAGCAACATGGGAATCCCATCGTCAAGTACTTCATGTGAAAATAATGTGAGTCCTGTGTGCACTCCATCTTCGAATCTAGAAAGTCACGAGAGTACACAAGAACATGAGATCAAGCCCACTGAACCACAAAGCACAAGAGAGACTATTCCCCTGCAAAACGTGAAGTCTACAACCGCGAAAGTGTACCCCATTCCACACTCTACACTAGCTTGGATAAGAAAGGATCAAAAGACGGCATATCTCAAGCAACAGGAACGTCTTCGACAGCAGCATGAGCACTTGTATAAGAAGACAAAGAATTTCGGACACTTTCAGCAACCACGACTCAAGAGCATATGGATCCCAAAGAAGCTGATAACTGCACAACCTGATCGAAGCAAAATTTGGATCCCAAAGTCACGTACCCAAAGGACGACCATCCCAAACAAGGAACATCCTCAGAAGAACTATAATACTCAACAGGGTCAACAGACACATCAGACGAGGGAAAGGACATATTGGAGGAAGAAGGAATCTACAGACGCAATGCAAACCAACCTGAGATGCCCAAAACAGAATCAGCAGACATACTACCGAAGACGAACCGCATTCATCAAAAAGGTGGAGAATACAGTACGTTCCGCCCAAGTGAAGCAAATCTGGATGCCGAAAGACAAGACCAGCTGCATACATCGAACAACTACTTCCAATTGCACACATGAGGAATTGTCAAGGTTCAGAGTATGCATGATAGGGCCACATTACAAGGCCAAGCATTCGGCACGTCCTTCTTCTACTTTCGGATAGTAGCGCACATTTTCCCTTTGGAAATAGGAGAGCACTTGTACATACTTAAAATATTACTCCAAAAAAATTTCACTAACCGCTTCGGCTATGAACTAACTTTTATTTTCTTTTCAGCAAAAAATATAAAAATACATGAAAAATTCAGGTATTACCTTTCTCACACCCACGGGAACGGGATGGCACCATGCACTCGGAGCAACATCGAATTAATAATCAACATATGGAGGAGGATTTATGAAAAAAACATATGGATACTAATTCATCCTCTACATTGAGTGCAGATGACATCTTCTGACTCAGAAGCTACACAGCAGGAAGAGGAACTACTTCTTCCATTGGGGTCAATAACCAAGGTCAGAGGACATTGGTTTCGAGATGACCAACCTATCTCGGAACTCTTATTCATGGCAACTATCAAGATCATGGACAGGGACCACTGTTTCCCTATTATGTCACAAGATTTCAAGACCATCATACAAGGGCTACCACATATCGAGGAAGTATGGACTCAAGCTGGAATTGAAGCATTTTTGAAAATACCTATATGCGTGCCAGACTTCCAACGGTGTACACAGGTAATGAATACCATGCAGCCTGCTGCTACAAAGATTTCAGTTCCAGAAGCCACGGTTTTGGACAAGGTAGGCACATGGAAGACCATTCAATTCACTCATGAATTGATCAATAAGGCCTTTGGGTGGAATCAAGAAGGCATTACCAATGTCAAAGAGGAATGCCATGACCCCAAGAAAAGATCATTCTGGAGATTAACAGAGTAGATATTGAAGATGCGGTACGTCTGGTACACCAACACTTTTGTTTTCCTGGCATGAACAGATACACTGCACCTCAGAAGATTGTAGTTCAGTTACTCTCCCATGCCATGAGACAAATAGGGAACAAAGTGAATCTCACAGGCTATGTACAAGAGCGATTGTTTGAAGCTCAGAAGAAATGGGGGCAAAAGAAGTTCCTGAACGGTGGTTCAGCTTTGACCTTATTGATATATGAAGCCCTAGACATGAGACACTGCTTACGAGAGATGCCGACAGCAGAAGGGCTAGCGAGGTATGCAAAATCCGCTTCTGTCCCTAAGAAAAAGAAAGCAGCAGTTGTAGTGGAAGAGGCCGGAACCAGCACACAGAAGCCCATGAGGGGTACAAAACGCTTGCGAGAAGAAGAAGCCCAAGCAACACCTCAGTCCAAGAGAACGCACCTCTTGCCTAAGGTCACGACGGCTCAAGTGCCGATTTCAAAAAGAGACTTGTCTGCTGCCCTCGAGCAAACACACCAATACATGCAAGGGCAAGTGAATCTAAATGTCCAAGGACATCATTATAGACAAGCGAGTCAAGTTCACCAAAAACAGAGTACAGAAACAACTCCAAAACAACCTGGAAGATACCAAGAATTGGGTATTGATGACTCGAGTACGAATACGGAATCCAGTCCTGAGAAAGACACTCTAGATACCGATATCAGGACAGAAACCTATGAAGAGAAAGGACCGGAACTCAGTCAAATGGAAGTGACACCGGACAGCCAGAAGGAAAAAGAAAAGAAGGTGAATGATGCTCAGGAACAGGAGCATGTCATTCAATTGAATGACACTACCAAAGTAAGCATCAAGGAAGACACAACTACTGGGGTTACACATGTCAAAATACCTATTAAAGAGGAAGAACAAACCCCAAAGAATATGGATGCGGGAGAGGTCCCACAAAAAGAACAAACAATAATCGAGGTGCCTGATGACACACCTCAAGGACAGGATGAAAACATGAGGGCCAAGCCAAGGATTCAACTTCAAATCAGGCAGCCCCATGATACCACTTTACACATTGCTCAAGGCAAAGACGTGACTACCGGAGCAGAACCCTCAATACCGAAAACATGGCTCAATGTGGATGTAACTCAACTGAGACCGGTGGTAAAACAAATGATCCAGACAGCCATGGATACTCAGCAGCAAATGATGGACATAGATGCAGATTATGACAAAGCCATGAAAGAAAAGAATCAGTTTCAAGTTATGAGTGAACAATTGTCTGCACAACTGATTCAGGTACAAAAAGATATAGCCAACAAAAGCACGGAATTGCTAGAATCACAAACGCAGTATAAATCATTAAGCACTCAGCATCACCAACTGCAAAAACAGCTCGAAGACATGCAGAAATTATATGATGCTACGGTAGCAGAGAAAGACATAATGAAAACCAGAAGCACTCTACTAGAAACACAACTAAAATTATATCTGGACGAGAATGACACTTTACGGAACAGAAACAAAGAATTGATGAAATCATTGTTATATGACCAACCAATAAAGCAACAGGATTCAACTGAAAGTAAAGAAGATGAATTAAGAGATCAGCTCGCACAATATGAAGCCCTGCTAAAACAAGAGCGTGCGGTAAGAGAAGAAGCAGAACTTAAGCACAATCAGGAAATAAGTGAGCTAAAAAGGCAGCTGAATTCAGCACAGGCCAAACTGGTACAGAGCTACAGTGAAAACATGGATCACGTAGCCGACATAGGTAAAGAGCTCCTAGCCACCAAAGAAAAACTCGGGGAAGCCATACAGCAGCTAAAGGAAAAAGATGACTGCATTGAAGAGCTACAAAATCAGCAGAAAGGTAAAGAACCGATCGGGACATCAGTAGTGCCAGAAAAAGAACATCCTACTGACGAGGTAGAGGTAAGCCCTCTATCTCAACCGATCTATCATTCTCCAATGCATGAGCAGATGGCGGATATGCATGATGATCATCCAATGCCATACACTGCAGAAATAAGTCAGAAGGAACGGGCACTAGTGGTGTCCCGATTGACGGAAAGTTTTGAGAATGAAGTCATCAAGGTCATGAAGGAAGCCAAAATCAAAGGTAAAGACTTGGAGAAGATCATCAAGCCTTTCAACATTCCATATGGACTGTTGAAAGAGAAAACAAGGCAATATATAAAGAAGGTTACACACAAAAGTCCAGATCAGCAGCTCAATTTCAAGAATGACACATTCACGTACACTCAAGCAGAGTTTGAAGCTGCACAGCCAGTGTGGAGGAGAAAGTTTCTGGAGAAACATCCCACACTACGGGTGCACTGGGAGGCCGCACCTTATTTATTACAGGTAAACCCTTCGTTTTGTCCAATACCACGAAGAAGGGTTACAACAGAATTTTTGGCTTTACAACGCAGCGGCACTATTAATAAACAGTGGCTAAACTATCCGATGTTACCTAGCCCGCCACATAATTATTTGCCAACCGAGGATTATATGATCAAAACCATAGAATTTTGGCTCCAAAACTACGCGACTGTACCAGATTTAGCAGTGAAGATGACAAATAAAATACTTGGTATGCTACTTACAGTTCTGAAGGTTTTCAAACATGCGGCATATACATTTCTGAACTTCATCGGCATTAATCAAGGCACCGATATACTTATCTTCGATCTATCAGTAATGCCGAGCCGCCCCACAATAATGGCATATTATTCTAGACTCATGTTTTTGCCAAGTCCATACATGCAAATATTTGAAGAAGCATTTTTTACAGGATTTTTTGAAATAGATTCAGAGGTATTTTTGAAGATGTCATCAAATCTGAATGCCAGACTAGTGGCATATGAATTAAGCTTCTTCGCAGATCATAGACAACCGCCAAACGATGGAGTCAAAGCAGAACAATGGAAACAGATCATGATACGTGAAGCCAATCTGCTAAACGATACAGAGCAACAAGTATACAGAACATATGCCCGGCGCTTATCGAAGCCTGTCGGGGACGACAGAGTTCAGGAGGGGGGCCGTGTTGAGGGCGAAACGAGTAAGAAAAGGAAAAAAAGAAAGCAACGAAAGAAACAGCTTCACTAAAAGGGCAAATTTGAAGATAGACAAATGTAAAGATACATCTCTGCAGGAAGCCCCGCAGGGGCGCAACACCCATCTCTGCACAGAGCCCCGCAGGGGCACGCACCAGGCTACACAGCTTAACCCCGGGGTCCAGAGGAGTGGATTTTTCAAACATCAGAGTAGGACCAAAAGTTAGAAAGGGGTAGAGGCTGAAAAGTTGAAGAGGGTGACTAAGAATAGCACATTCCTAGTCACTGGTGGCGTGCGTGGCAACCCAAGTCAACAGGCAAGACGACTACATCAGGCTCTCGAGTAGTAGAGCTTGAATCAAGAAGGCCATCGAATCTGCATGTCTGTTTAACTGCAGACAATACTGACCACAGGGCGCGTGCGCGAAGCAAAGTCTGTCAAAGGAAGCGAAGTCTGTCAAGGGACGACAGAGGCGAAGAGGGGGAGAGTGTTGCAGAGCCAAAGAGCGCACAAAGCAGAGAAAAAGACGGGCCCCAAAATTTTTCCGATTTGGACCAGATATTTTTGTAACATATTCATTTTTGTAATATATTTCCCTTGTAAAGGCACTAGAGGAGTCCTCTAGATGCATTCCCATAGAAGAATAGAAGCTTACCCATGTAAAATAGTAGGAAATTAGCTCTTAGGGAATAAAGTGCCGGTCACCTGTGTGAAAGGACCATTTTTAGGGCACTAGTATATAAGTCAAATGTGACTCTTTGTAAAGGACTTTTTGCCATTGTGAGAATAGAGAGCACAGAAATTCGAATTTGTGTCTTCTTCCCTCTTCATCTTCTTCTTTGTGAGCTTGTATGCATGTGTATTGCTTGGAAAGAGTGCTTGTGAGTGTGATCTATCCTTGAGAGTGTTTCTTTGCTGTAGGAGAGGTGTGTGCGAGGTGTAGGAGGTGCTGAAGTGTAGGAAAGTATTCCCGCGACTCAGTATTTCTGTCATAGCTTGAAGTAGGAGTGTTGGAATTGCGTGAAACCACTGCCATTGGATGCGTCTTCTCGAGAGCTTCGAAACGCATATGCTATTCGTTATGTTTGGAGCTCGGAGCGAGGAGAAAAGTCCAAAATACTGACGGCTGCTGCACCAAGTATCGTTTCGTCTTGACCTACAGTTGAAGCTTGTTAGGATAAGTGTTTTTCTCACTTTCACTTTTGAGTAATACCTTTGCATTGACCATTACACATTTGCATGTCTTCATACACTCGGCTAGGTTAGTATACTCTTCGGATTGATAAATTAAAAGCGTGTATCCCCACTATATGCACTTGTGAGGGGATTGAGGTACAGTCTCTTTCTCCGCAAGTCCCTAAGTTGAAGCTTAGGTCAACAAGGGCCAATTTTAAATTCTTATTCTAGAGGTCAATTATATCGCAGAGAATCTGACAAACAACGCAAACGCACTATAATCATGGACGAAGTCAGGAGAATGACGATGAAAAAAGCACAGAGATGGGAAGAGATTTGTGGGAGTTTAATCTAACACACATAATGAGGATGGATGGAGTTCTCAGGATAACATGAAAAGAAATACCTGCGTTGCTAAAGTCACCCTATGTAAGCCATTGAACAAGGTGGCTGACTTGATCCACCAATCGAGCGTTCCATACTTCTCGACATTTGTGAATCCAACGTGAAGAAATGGCACTGCACATCAATTGTAGTAGTTGCTTCGACATCCTTAGAAGTGGTAACATACTCATAAACCTTGCAATCTCCTTGGTGTTGAGGGCTGATTGTCTTGATCTGAGTGCCTCCATAGAGATTGCAAGTGGGCAATCCTTGTCATGCCACCCTTTCCATTAGCATCTACTACAGCCACGTTTGCACACATTCATATAGTAGAACTCCGATGGGCTTAGGCTTTTTTAAAAACACATAAGTGTATTAATTATTTCACATACATATACTTGAAACTTCATCATCAAGCCAAATCAGGTATGCATTCTTTAAGTTGATGTTTGGATTTTTTTCACTTAATCTTTCATATCTGTATACATAAATTTCAATCATAAAAATGGATATCTCACTCAAAGAAAATCATGAACACTAATTAAAGAATGGATGCTATTGCTTTACAAATTACTTCCTTGGTTCTTGAAATTTCACAAAAAGAGGTATATGATTTCCTTAGCTTTGTTAAAGATAGCATTCAATATGGTTTTGACACATGTGACCTTGAGTTTTTATCATCCAAAATCATCATAGAAAGTGGAGAGGATTTGTCTAGTGATGACCAATTGATTCATTATCATAAACATCAATATGATATTCTTGAACTTCTACAAGATGCCTTAAGAAAATGACTTTCCAAGCATTCTAGGGAAACATTACGTCAAATACCATTTGTTCCAAGGAGTAGATTTTTAACACAAATGAGTGAGTTTGCGAGTTGCTTTCAAAAACTCAAAAAACAAATCATTAACCTTAACATTGAAGAAGAGTTTTTTGCATGTAGTATGAATTACTACTATGAGGACAAATTCGAATTAGATGAACAAATGTCTCTTAATGAGAACAAATATAAAATTAACAAACAAAAATATAATGATGAAAATGAAAAAGAAAGTGAAAAGAAAAAAGATGTTAATGAAGTAAATGATGAATCTACATCAATGAATGAAATCATTACAAAATGAAGAATATAAACTTTCTGATAACAAGAATTCAGATTGGGAGGAGAGTTCAACCTTAAATTCTAATATTCTGACCGTTCCTCTATATGAAGGAGGGGGAGGTGAGACCCATATAAATTTTCTTAATAATGAGACAAATGAATCTAAATAACTCATTCCATTTCAAACACTTGTTAAAGAAGATGAAGTAATAACTGACTATATGAAAATTAACAGTGATTTATATCTTAATTGCTTGACTTTCGTTAATGGACATGAAGATCAAAACACAGAATGTTTGTCTTCTTTTAAGGAGAATGAAAATGATGATGCATGGGATGATTATTTAAATATTGGTATTCAAATCAAGCTATCAACCAAAATGATGATTTTCCTTTCACTCCAATGAATAATGATGAAATAAATAAAATTGATCAATCTAATGAAATGAATTATAATTATTATGATGAGGTTAACGCATTTGAATTTGCTGATTCATCTTCTCCTATCCAAGTAACTAGATAATATGATGATTTAGGAGAAGTAAGTGAAGAAATAAATCCTTTTGAAAGATATCACAATGCATAACCTTATGCCAATGGAAGTTCTGATATTCAACAAATGGAAAATGAAGTAAATGAAGAAATAAATCGTTTTGAAAGATATCACAATGCAAAACCTTATGGCAATGATGTTGAAAGTTTTTCAAGCTTGAGTGTGGGAACATGCCCCAAATTGAACCTTCCACATCATCCACAATCAAACGAGGCTGATTTCCACACATTGGAGACATCAAATGATGCCCATAATGAAAATAAGTTGATTAGAGAAGATTTAGCCCACGTCTTGATGTGATTGGACCTCACTTTTGACATGTATATGCTTTTGATTGGTTAAAGAGGTTAGTATGTGGTCTTTAAAACCTCTAATGAGTTGTATTATGACTTAGAGTTGTGGGAATACTTGACAAAGCTGCCCCCTTGCTTTCGCACACCCTCTACTAACTGTTCTCTGCATATTTTGCAGAGATTTCAGTTTTTCATAATCTTTCTCTCTATATGATCTTGGCAAACCCCCCGGTCTTGTAATTCTTGTTTATCTTTCATCCCGAATCCATTTGCAATGATTTTTGTTTTATTGGAAAGCTTATATGTTCTCCTTTTAGTGTTATATTAAGTCGCAGAATCAGTGCCTACACATACACAAAGAAATGTGCAGAATAGTGTCTGTCTAGTTAGCTCATACTCTGTGAAGAGATCAAGTTATCTGTTTTGTTGCAGCTGGTTTCATCCAGTGTCCAAATGGTATGGTTTTACGCTCATTTGAAAGCTCTTAAAGTTTAGTTAAGCATACAAAGCTTCATTATCATTCTTTGCATGTACTCATAGAAATTCAGAAAATACAGAGCCTACATCTGAAAAATTTCAAGATCCTAGGAGGGTTTATTTGCTTTTTTGTGCACATAGGAGTGTTTATCATCCAATAGTGGTAGAAGAGCTATAAGTGGAGTATCAAAGAGAGAAGAACAAGCTACTGAAGTGAAGTAAAGAATTCATCAAAGTTTGAAGGAAGGAAGCAAAGAACGGGCACTTCAACAACAAGGGGAAGCAAATACATCATCAAATAAAAGACGAAACTTCATCAAGAGGATTAGCTCTATTTTCCAAGGTAAAAGCCATCTTTTCAACTTCATTGCATCAAGGGGGAGGTTTAGAAAAGCTAGGAGGCACCATGGCGGATCTCAATGCTCAAATTGAGAAGCTTGAATAAGGAAACTACCAACCATGGCGATTTAGAATAAGCATATTTTTGATGGGGAAAGGTTTGTGGGGACTTATCAGTGGTGGAGAGCCAAAACCCTACATAGATGAGGTTGTTGATATATTTAGGTAGTGATGTGTGTGCACACACTAGGACCGCCGGGGCACTTTTTTCCCTCTTTAGGAGGTTTTTTTCCCTCGGCTTGTATATACGCGTATTGCCCTAATGGGCTACTTATCTTTGTACATTCTCTAGTAATACATTCAGTATTGTGTGTTGTGCTCCAAGCTTCTTCTTCTTCCTTGTGCTGTTCGCGTGCTTCCGCAGAAGTCTAACTCCAACAATTGGTATCAGAGCAGGTCGTCGCTTCATGTAGGGCGCCGTCGACACTCCTCCGTTTGCAGTCTCAGAATCGTACAAATTTTGGTGAGCATACTCAGGGTGTTTCCAAGATCAAACAGCTTCGTTCTGTGGTGCCGAAATCGCGATCTGAGCTGGTTTCGGCCTCCGAATGCACTATCACAGCGCTTGTGCAGGCTATTTCATCTTTTTGTGCCAAAGGTATATACCAGTTTTTGTTCGCTAGTTTAAGTGTCTCGAAGTCTGCTACAAGTCTAGCAGAACTCGTATGGGTAGTTGGGTTCAACTTTTTGAGATACAGTCAATTTTTTGCATCAAGGTATTTTAGTCACCGGCCATGGCTAAAAGCAGTGATGTATTCCGTATGTTGGCTGTTGAGGATAAGTTGGATGGTACCAACTACCCATTATGGGATTATATGATGCGACATGTATTGGTTGCAAAAGGATTGTGGAACATTGTGCAGGGTGTTGAAAGATGTCTTGTTACACCTGTAACAGCAGGTACTACGAATACAGGTGCTGGAGCTGATGAAGATGGTGTCGAAGATGATACTGTGCAGATTCCTATTCGTGCTGCTGTTTCTGCTGCACCTACTGCAGAGCAGATTTGTTGGGATGGCAGAGATGCCCAGGCACATGCATTGATAGCTTTGTCTGTCAAACGTGCCATTATTCCTCACATTCACTCTTGCAGAACAGCTAGGGATGCTTGGGATACACTTACCACATTGTACCAAGCTAGGAATGAGGCTCGTGTTGCTTACCTCCGAAAACAGTTGGAGAGTGAGCACATGAATGAAGGTGATTCTATGGACAGTTTCCTAACGAAGATCAAAGATTTGAAGGAACAGTTGATTTTTGCTGATGAGGTTATACCAGATAGCTCACTTGTGCAGACCGTTCTGAATGGTCTTCCTGATTCATATCAGAGTTTTGCTTCTACTCTTTGGTTGATGATGAAAGGCAATCCGAATGCCTTATCATTTGAGGAGTTAGTTTCTGTTCAATTGCAGGAAGATCAGTCCAGACACAACAGGTCCATTATGCGTGTTGCAGATCAAGCTTTCTTGGCTAGTCAGAAGGGCAAAGGAAAATGGAGCTCTTCTACTAGTAAGCAGAAATCTGCAAATGCTGCACATTCGAAGAACCAGGATAAAGATGAGAAGAAATCGGAAAAGCAAAAATTGTTTTGCAAGTACTGTAAAGGGAATGATCATATCATAAAGAACTGTCCAAAATTGGCTGCAAAAGAGGCAAAGAAAAAGGAGGCTGGAATGGTTGTTGCAGAAGCCTCTATACCAAAAACAGAGTGTGCTAATCTTGTGCAGGAAGAAGAATGGGTGTTTACTACTGTTTGCAGTTTTGACCCATCTTCTCATGAGCAGTGCATGTCTGCAGTGGACTCAGATGTTTGGTACTTTGACAGTAGGGCGACCAAACATATTACCTCGCAACGCAGTTTCTTCTCTTCACTCGAGCCTGCCCCTATAGGGAATACTGTCACATGTGCCAACAACTCCTCTTATCCTATTATGGGAGTTGGTAAGATCATTCTGACTACTGTTGATGGTAGTTCTTTCACCTTTTCAGATGCTTTATTTGTGCCACGGATCAAGAAGAATTTGTTATCAGTTTCTGCATTAGCCAAGATTGGCTTGGTTGTAAAATTTGTTGATGACAAATGTACAGTTCATGATCTGTCAAATGGTGATGTTATTATTGCTTCTGGCATTTTATGTCGTGGGCTGTATAAGCTCATAGACTATGAAAGATTCGTGAATGATTCCGCATGTGCAGTTCATGATTCTCAGGCTATGTCAGATGCAAAGCTTTGGCATGCACGCTTTGGTCATCTGAATTTTGCTAGTTTGCTACGCCTGCAGAAATCTGATATGGTGTCTTCTTTGCCCAAGCTTGAGGCACCTGGAAAACATGTATGTGAAGGCTGTATTTTGGGCAAAATGTAGCGTTCCTCCTTTCCAAAAGATGGTTCAGTTCGGGCTACGAAGAAATTGCAGCTTGTACATAGTGATGTTTGTGGTCCTATGCAAACACCTTCTTTTGGAAACTATCTTTACTTTGTGCCTTTCATTGATGATTTTTCCAGGCATGCATGGGTATATCCATTGAAGGCAAAGTCCGAAGTCTTTTTGTGCTTCAAATAGTTTTTGGTTTTGGCTGAAAATCTGTCAGCATGTAAAATGGGCACCCTCCGTTCTGATCGAGGGGGGGAATATATGTCTTCTGATTTTAATGCATTTCTGGCTGAACGTGGGATAAAACACCAGTGTACAGTGCCGTATACATCTCAACAAAATGGAGTTGCTGAACGGAAGAACATGTCACTCATGGAGATGGCGAGCTGTATGGTCAAGAGTCAGGCTTTACCACATAGTTTCTGGCTTGAGGCTGTCATGTGTGCAACATATGCACTTAACAGGTGTCCCACTAAAGCGCTATAGTCTATCACTCCATATGAGGCTTGGTCTGACCGCAAACCATCTGTTGCTCATCTGCGTGTTTTTGGTTGTTTGTCATATGCATTAGTGTGTGAACAACATTGTAGAAAATTGGATGATAAGGTAGTAAAATGTATTTTTGTTGGGTACAGTTCTGAAAGTAAAGGCTATCATCTGTATCATCCATAGACTAAATGCATTCTGGTTAGCCATGATGTTGTCTTTGTGGAAGATACTATTCAGCCATTGCTTTCATGTACTAAGGAGACATCTGTTAGCTCCAAAGACATGTATGATACTTTGATGCCTCTTTTTACAGGTGGACAGTCTAGTGTTGGTCCTTATGAGGCAACTTCTCAGCCTTTGCAGGTTTCATATGATGATGTAGATCATTCCATTTCTGATGCAGATTTACATGATGCACTTGTTGATGAGAGAGCTGATATTGAGCAGGCAAAAACTATGCCAAAATGGCTGGTGCAGACTTTGCGTGACAGCAAATTAGATGCACCTTTGTCATATCATACTCGTTCAAGCTCTCATAGTGCCTCCTTTGCATCAGATTGCTATGCTATGGCTGCGTCTAGTCTCTGTGATGAGAATGAGCCTGTTTCTTTTGATGAAGCACAAAATTCAGAAAATTGGATGGCTGCTATGCAATCTGAATATGATGCTATAATGAAGAATGGTACATGGTCTTTATGTGACTTGCCTCCTGGCAAGAAGGCCATTGGCACTAAGTGGGTATACAAGCTGAAGCATAAACCTGATGGTACAGTTGACAGGTATAAGGCTAGGCTTGTTGCAAAGGGTTATGCGTAGGAAAGAGGCATTGATTTTGATGAGACCTTTGGACCTACATGCCATATGACTACTGTTTGGAGCATTTGTGCACTTGCATTCCATCATGGTTGGAATGTACATCAATTGGACATTAAAACAACATTTCTGAATGGTGATTGCATGAAGAAGTATATGTTTTTCAGCCCCGTGGCTTTGTGCAGAAAGGGCATGGAAACCAGGTGTGCAGGTTAAAGAAGGCATTATATGGTTTAAAGCAAGCACCATGTGCTTGGTATGAGAAGATACATGCCTATCTAATTGCACATGGTTTTGAGAACAGTCCAACTGAAAGCACCTTATATGTTAAGCGTGCTAATGATGTGCTTCTCATCATTGTTGTCTATGTTGACGACATGCTGCTCACTAGTCCTATTGACAAGCACATTGCTGATTTCAAGGCTGATTTGCATGCCTCATTTGAGATGTTTGACTTGGGGCATTTGCATCACTACTTGGGCATTCAGTTTATGCAAGTTGATGGTGGGATGGCTTTGTAATATATTGACACATTATTGAAGTGTTTTGGCCTTGAAGATTTTAAGCCTATTGCTACTCCTATGGAGACAGGTTTACGATTGAGTCTTCATGATGCTGGGGATGCATTTGATGCTGTTCTCTATCAGCAGGCTGTTGGATGCTTGATTTACTTATGCATTACTCGACCAGATATTCAGTTTGTTGTCTCATAGATGAGCAGGTTTATGCATTGGCCAGGAGTCACGCATTGGAAGGCGGTTAAGCGCATCTTTCACTACTTGAGTGGTACTCGGCTACTTGGGTTGTTTTATCCCATGGGGGGATCACTACCGCCAGATTTGCATGCTTTTTCTGACTAAGATTGGGCTGGTTGCTATTACACTTGTGTGTCCACCAGTGGTTTTTGCTTCATGCTTGGTAGCTCATGTATATCTTGGTTGAGCAAGAAGCAGCCTACTGTGGCCACTTCCAGTTGTGAGGCTGAGTATAGGGCAGCTTTCACAGCGACTGTTGAGTGTGTGTGGCTCAGACGCCTTATGGCTGATTTGGGTGTTACTCAGTCTTCTGCCACCACCATCTTCACTGACAGTCAGAGCGCATTGGCAATTGCTAGGAACCCTGTGTTCCATGCTCACACTAAGCACATTGAGGTGCATTATCACTATGTCAGGGAGAGGTTCTCTGCGTGGGAGATCAGCTTGGCATATGTGCCCACGCAAGAGAACATAGCAGACCTTTTCACGAAGGCTCTGCCTAGGGAGAAGTTTGAAGCTTTTCGCAAAGCTTTGGGTTTACTTCCTTTTGTGGAGTGATTTCCACATAGCTTGGCACTTCCTTATACATGAGTGCTAGCTCCTTGTTCACCGCATCACTCCCAGGGAGGGATTTGTTGATATATTTAGGTAGCGATGTGTGTGAACACACTAGGACCACCAGGGCAATTTTTTCCCTCTTTAGGAGGTTCTTTTCGCTCGGCTTGTATATACGCCTATTGCCCTAATGGGCTACTTATCTTTGTACATTCTCTAGTAAGACATTCAGTATTGTGTGTTGTGCTCCAAGATTCTTATTCTTCCTTGTGCTGTTCGCGTGCTTCTGCAAAAGTCTAACTCCAACAGAGGTAAATCCAACCAATGGCATGAGAAGACTAGGAAGAGAGTGGGATGAAAGGCACAGAAGATTAATTTTCATTTTATCTCAGCATATTAGCAACTCCATGATAGGGCATATTCAAGATTTGGATACATCGAAGAAGGTGTGGGAGTGCTTGGAGAGATTGTACTCAACCTCCACAAAATCTAGAAAAATTCAGTTCAAGAATGAACTAAATAATCTTAGGAAAAGCCCCTCTCAAGGTGCTAATTATTACATATTAAAGGTTAAAGAGCTTGCAGATGCACTATGGTCAATCGGTTGAGCCCTAGATGATGATTATCTTGTCGCCCACACCTAAATGGACTTAGGCATGATGAAAAATGGAGGGCCTTCAAAACTTCAGTGTACGTAAGGGACTCTCTTCCTGATTTTGATCAACTAATCACTCTCATGGTGACAAACGAGATGAACCTTGGTGGTCATAATGCCAAGGATAGCCAAGGGCAATTGTTGTACGCAGGTAGAGGAAGAGGAAGACACAACCGATGTGCTACAAGAGGAAGAGGAAGATATCAAAGCAACCAAGGAGGTCATGGACAACAAGAAAATTCAGGCCAAAGAGGTGCAAGAGCCACAAATAGAGTAAGAGGTGCAAGATTTGGTGGAAGTGGACAACCCACTTCAAATGGATGCTTTGTATGCGATAAGCCCGGTCATTTTGCAAATGAGTTTTATTATAGAACTCAAAAACAAGGGAATCAAAGCAACAACAACAATTATAGAGGGCAAGGTAATTATGCAAACACATCATCCAGCCAAGGGAATGATTATTTACTTGCCACAAGGTATGGTGAAGATACAACTCAAGCTAGTGAAGATGTATGATATGTAGATAGTGGATGTAGCAATCATATGTCATGTTGAAAGGATCTTATTAGTAATTTGCAGATCCCAAAGCATCAAGGACATGTGGAAATAGGTTTTAACTCAAAGCATACCATTCAACATATGGGAGATTGGAAGGAAATCAAAGAGCAAAGTGCTTATTAGAGGTATTACATGTCCCTACTATTTACCAAAAACTTGATTTTGATAGGCCAAATGGTAGAAAAAGGCTATCAAGTTAGGTTCAATGAAAGAGGATGTTTTGTTGAGGATCCAAGGGTAGGTTTCAAGCTCATAGCAAAAGGAAAAAAAGCAAGGGAGGATGTTTGCACTGGACATAAATCAGCGACACCATTCAATGTATGTCACATATGGAGACAAGAGGATAGTAGATTTGGATCTATGGAATAAACAAATAGGTCACATCAACCTACAAAAGCTCAATGACATGCAAAGGAGGAGCTTGGTAAGAGGCCTACCAAATTTTACATCTAAAATGTTGCATGAAATTTGTGTAGCTTGCCAACAAGGAAAGCAATCAAGGATGGCCTTCAAGAAGAGTTCCTATGTAAGTGCAAATGTTTTAAACCTCATTCACATGGATGTTTAGGGTCCAACAAGAGAAGCATCCCTTGCTAGAAATAGGTATTTTGTAACCTTCATTGATGACTTTTCAAGAAAAGTATGGTTGTATTGCATTAGAAACAAATCAGATGTGTTCCACTACTTCAAGAAATTCAAAGCACAGGTGGAGAAGGAGTCTGGCAAGTTTATTAAAACTTTGAGATCCGATGGAGGGGGAGAATAGTTCTCCCATGAATTTTTTGAATTTTTGAAGGTCAATCGCATCAAAAGAAAATTTACATGCAGGTATGCCCCTCAACAAAATGGGTAGCAGAGAGAAAGAATAGACGCATAGCAGAGGTAACAAGGTGTATGCTCAACGAAATGAATATGCCCCATTGTTATTGGGGAGAGGCTACATATAGAGCTGCATACATGAATATATGTCCCACATTAGGTATACATCATCTAACCCTTGAGGAAGCATGGAGTTGAAGAAAACCTTGCATTTCACATCTTAGAATCTTTGGTTGTATATGTGATGTATATGTACCTCAAGAGTTGAGGTCAAAGTTAGATGCCAAATATGAAAGGTGTATTTTTTTGGGATATTCTATGGCACAAAAGGGGTATAAATGCTATAATCCCATCACCAAGGAGCTGAAGGGATTGAAGAGATAAGTGAGACAAATAAAAAGAATGATGATAGAGTTCAAGAAAGCATGGATTTAAGTGGTCCAAGCAACTCATGCAACACAAGGACACTCTCAACATGGAGTGGAAGGCTTAGGGAAAGAGAGACCAGCTCTGAAGAAAGCAAAGTCAAAGGCAAAGAGAAGATTTCTATTGAAGAAGGAAGCTATGTGGATGAGAGCATGTTGAAAGATGAAGAGATAGAAGAAAGTCAAACTCTAGGAGTGGAAAAAAAAAGAAAGAAGATGGCAAGCATACCTAAAGGAAGTGAAAGAAGGTATTCAAGAGTAAGATATCCATTTCAAAGGCTAACATATGATAATTTCATTGCAAAGCATTATGCATACATGAATCAGGTAATCAAGGACAAAGAACCAACTAGTTATGAAGAAGCTAAGGATTGCAAGGAATGGCAAGAGGAAATGAAGGAAGAGCTCAAATCACTTGATGAGAACCATACTTGGAGCTTGGTATGTAATAGGCCTCTTTTCTAGTGAAATAATTCATTTTGAACTCTCTGAATTTCATTATGGGGACAATGCTTAGAATGAATAATTAGGTCATTTTATGCATGTAGGAAAAATTTTGGGTTGACAAGTTTTATATTCTCTCTCTAGACCTTATTCGCATCATGTTTTCTAGTGGAATTTTGAAGGTGAAGATGAAAGAATTAAGGAAAACTCTGTATGGGGGAAAGTAGAGCAAGTATAAGAGAATAAAAGTGCCTGTGTGAAATTTTTGTGAATCATGTTTTAAGTACCTCGTTCAGGGTCCTACATTTAGTTCACTATAAGAAAATGCCTTGATTCTACTCTCTCTCTAGAATTTTGAAACTTGCAAGGCTCAAAAGCAGCATTTGGAGGTGGATTTGGAACTCGGACATCTCTAACACTATCGTGCAGATCGAAAAATTGAATAAAGGTGTCTCTCACAAGCTTAAGCTAATTCCTCACTATTTTTGAGTTATAGGGCTTTCAAACGTGCCATTTTTTCCAACATAAAAAAAAGAGGGCTTATCTAATTCTATTCGAATCCGTGATTCTCATGCTCACGTGTCACCATGTCTAATTATGGATATTTTCCGATATGTCTTTTTTTGGCATTTTTCTCCTATTTTTGACAGGTATGCTAAAGAAAGAAAGTACACTATGATCGCATGTTTTTTTTGCGAAAGTTTTGGGAGAAACTCGACTTTTTCTAAATTTGGTGGATCGCACACTTCTTTGGGGGACGGTTCCCATCAAACTCTGATATAGGGAGACCTGCGCATCAACACAGAGGACACACAAAAATCTGAGAATTACCTTGTGATTGAGGGTGTGATTGAGAGTGAGAGTGAGAGTGAGAGTGAGAGTGAGAGTGTGATTGAGAGTGCGAGTGTGAATGCAATTGTGATAGCTCGAGGGTGGTCGAGAGGTAGAGGCTTCATCAAGAAGCTATTGTCCAAAGCTATTGTAACCATTGATTCGCATCTATAATATCACAATTCTTCCTTCTCTGCATCATATTTGTTACTACTCTTCCGCATTAGATTTTTTATTACCTTGTGCAATCTCTGCGTTCTTCTCTCCACTGTTATTTTTGAGTGATTGAAAGATTGGGATTGGGGATAGATTGTGATTGAGGAAACGCTACAAGTGGTATCAGAGCCAGGTTTCGATCCTGGGACCTGTGGGTTATGGATTGAATTATTAAGTGAGTATGATTTTGACATTAAGTATCTGGCTGGTAAGGAAAATAAGGTTGCTGATGCATTGAGTCGGAGACCTTTGTGTAATCTTGTTTCTGTAATAAATTCTGATTTTCTCAATCAAATTCAAGAAGAGATAAAACAGGATCCTTTATATGCACCTATTTTGAATGCTTTGAATGCGAACATGGGATTGATGTATGAGGAAAAATTTCATTTGCAGAATCGAACATTGTATTGTAACAATCGGCTATGCATATCTTCTAAATCTCCATTACAAGTTAAAATATTGCATGATTGTCATGATGCACCTTTTTCTGCACATCCAGGTTATTCAAGGACCTATGTTCAAACAAAGTATTCTCACTTTTGGCCATGTATGAAGCAGGATATTAGAAAATATGTAAGTGAATGTTTGAAGTGCCAATGAGTGAAATCTGAGTTTAAGAGGATGCCTGGGATGCTTTAACCTTTGGATGTTCCAAATTAGAAGTGAGAGTCTATTTCTATGGACTTTATCACTAAGCTACCTATGACCAGAAGTAAGCATGATACCATATTTGTTGTAGTCGATCGGCTTACCAAGATGGCACACTTCTTTCCTATGAGAAAGACTGATACTGCATTGAATGTTGCAAGAATCTTTGTAAAAGAAATATTTCGATTGCATGGAATGCCTAAAAGCATAATTTCTGATAGAGATTCTAGAGTTACGTCAAACTTCTAGAGAGCAACGTTTGAATCGATTGGAACTCAACTTCGTATGAGTACAGCTTTCCATCCACAAACTGATGGGGAAACCGAGAGGGTTAACAGGGTAGTTGAAGATATGTTGTGTATGTATGTGAATGAAAAGCAAGATAATTGGAGTGAATTATTTACCTTTGGTTGAGTTTGCATACAATAGTGCATGGCATGCATCTATAAAAATGACTCTGTTTGAAGCTATGTATGGTTATAATTGTTTGACTCCACCTTCGTTTTTGGGTTTCCAAATAAAGTAGAAGTATCCAAAGAAATGCTTGATAAGATGGATGAAGAACTTGGAAAAATTAAGAAACACATGGTATTTCTTAAAGTTAATCCTCACCAATCTAACTTGTTGCTAGGGAAGGATCATAGACTTTCTCCTCGATATGCATGTCCTTTTAAAGTTTTGAAAAAGATTGGATCTCTTTCTTATTTGTTGGAATTACCTGAACATTTAAATGTGCATCCTGTATTTCATGTTAGCTTACCTAAAAGATATGTATCTAATGCTGCTCATGTTTTGCAGGATAATTATAAGCTAAAAGATGATGGCTCTTTTGAGCTTCAACCGGGAATAATACTATGTAGGAAGGAAAGATTTCTTAGAAATAGATCTGTAGTAGAAATTGTGGTGAAGTGGCATTCATACCCAGTAGAAGATTCGAGTTGGGTGAATTTATATGATTTTCTAACACATTATCCTTCTTTCCAACTCTGAGGACAGAGTTCTTAAAGGGGGGAAGAATTGTAATAGGCCTCTTTTCTAGTGAAATAATTGATTTTGAACTTTCTGAATTTCATTGTGGGGATAATGCTTAGAATGAATAATTAGGTCATTTTATGCATGTAGGAAAAATTTTGGGTTGACAAGTTTCATATTCTCTCTCTAGACCTTATTTGCATCATGTTTTCTAGTGGAATTTTGAAGGTGAAGATGAAAGAATTAAGGGTGAAGATGAAAGAATTAAGGAAAACTCTGTATGAGGAAAAGGTAGAGCAAGTATAAGAGAATAAAAGTGCCTATGTGAAATTTTTGTGAATCATGTTTTAAGTACCTCGTTCAGGGTCCTACATTTAGTTGACTGTAAGAAAATGCCTTGATTTTACTCTCTCTAGAATTTTGAAACTTACAGGGCTCAAAAGCGGCATTTAGAGGTGGATTTGGAACTCAAACATCTCTAACACTATCTTGCATATCGAAAAATGGAACAAAGGTGTCTCTCACAAGTTTAAGCTAATTCCTCAGTGTTTTTGAGTTACATGGATTTTAAAAGTGCCGTTTTTCCAACACACAAAAAAAAAACGAGGGCTTATCTAATTCTATTCGAATCCGTGATTCTCATGCTCACGTGTCACCATGTCTAATTATGGATATTTTTGGATATGTCTTTTTTTGGTGTTTTTCTCCTATTTTTGACAGATATGCTAAAGAAAGAAAGTACACTACGATCGCATGGTTTTTTGCGAAAGTTTTAGGAGAAACTCGACTTTTTCTAAATTTGGTGGATCGCACACTTTTTTGGGGGACGACTGCGATCAAACTCTAATATAGGGAGACCTACGCATCAACACGAAGGACACACATAACTCTGAGAATTACCTTGTGATTGAGAGTGTGATTGAGAGTGAGAGTGAGAGTGAGAGTGTGATTGAGAGTGCGAGTGTGAATGCGATTGTGATAGCTCAAGGGTGGTCGAGAGGTGGAGGCTTCGTCAAGAAGCTATTGTCCAAAGCTATTGTTACCATTGATTCACATCTATAATATCAAAATTCTTCCTTCTCTACGTCATATTTGTTACTACTCTTCCGCATCAGATTTTCTTTTACCTTGTGCAATCTTTGTGTTCTTCTCTCCATTGTTATTTTTGAGTGATCGAAAGATTGTGTTATTTCACTAGAAAAGAGGCCTATTACAATTCTTCCCCCCTTTAAGAACTTTGTCCTCGGAGTTGGAAAGAAGGATAATGTGTTAGAAAATCATCTAAATTCACCCAACTCGAATCTTCTACTGGGTATGAATGCCATTTCACCAAAATTTCTACTATAGATCTATTTCTAAGAAATCTTTCCTTCCTATCTAGTATTATTTCCGGTTGAAGCTCAAAAGAGCCATCATCTTTCAGCTTATAATTGTCCTGCAAAACATGAGCAACATTAGATACATATCTTTTAAGTAAGCTAACATGAAATACAGGATGCACATTTAAATGTTTAGGTAATTCCAGCAAATAAGCAAGAGATCCAATCTTTTTCAAAACTTTAAAAGGACCTGCATATCAAGGAGAAAGTCTATGATCCTTCCGTAGCAACAAGTTAGATCAGTGAGGATTAACTTTAAGAAATACCATATCATCAACTTGAAATTGAAGTGGTCTTCTCTTTAAATCATAGAACTTATTTTGTCTTTTCTGAGCTTCTTTTATGTTTTTCTTAATTTTTCCAAGTTCTTCATCCATCTTATCAAGCATTTCTTTGGATACTTCTACTTTATTTGGAAAACCCAAAAACGAGGGTGGAGTCAAACAATTATAACCATATGTAGCTTCAAACGGAGTCATTTTTATAGATGCATGCCATGCACTATTGTATGCAAACCCAACCAAGGGTAAATATTCACTCCAATTATCTTGCTTTTCATTCACACACATACACAACATATCTTCAACTACCCTTTTAACCCTCTCGGTTTCCCCATCAGTTTGTGGATGGAAAGCTGTACTCATACGAAGTTGAGTTCCAATCGATTCAAACATTGCTCTCCAGAAGTTTGACGTAAATCTAGACTCTCTATCAAAAATTATGTTTTTAGGCATACCATGCAATCGAAATATTTCTTTTAGAAAGATTCTTGCAACATTCAATGCAGTATCAATCTTTCTCATAGGAAAGAAGTGTGCCATCTTGGTAAGCCGATCGACTACAACAAATATGGTATCATGCTTACTTCTGGTCATAGGAAGCTTAGTGATAAAGTCCATAGAAATAGACTCCCACTTTTGATTTGGAACATCCAAAGGCTGAAGCAGTCCAGGCATCCTCTTAAACTCAGATTTCACATGTTGGCACTTCAACATTCACTTACATATTTTCTAATATCCCGCTTCATACATGACCAAAAGTAAGAATACTTTGTTTTAACATAGGTCCTTGAATAACCTGGATGTGCAGAAAAAGGTGCATCATGACAATCATGCTGCAAATAAAATTTTTCCTCATACATCCATCCCCTGTTCACATTCAAAGCATTCAAAATAGGTGCATAAAAAGGATCCTGTTTTATCTCTTCTTGAATTTGATTGAGTGAGAGTGAGAGTGTGATTGAGAGTGCGAGTGTGAATGCAATTGTGATAGCTCAGGGGTGGTCGAGAGGTAGAGGCTTCATCAAAAAGCTACTGTCCAAAGCTATTGTAACCATTGATTTGCATCTATAATATTAGAATTCTTCCTTCTCTGTGTCATATTTGTTACTACTCTTCCGCATCAGATTTTCTTTTACCTTGTGAAATCTCTGCATTCTTCTCTCCACTATTATTTTTGAGTGATCGAAAGATTGTGATTGAGGAAACGCTACATGGTACCAGCTCAAGAAGGCATGAAAGTGGTAGGTAGTAAGTGGTTTTACAAAATTAAAAGAAATTTAGATGGTTCCATTGCTATGTACAAAGCAAGGTTGGTGGTGAAAGGCTTCTCCCAAAGCTATGGGATAGATTATGATGAAACTTTCAGCCCCCTAGCCAATATGCCAACAATTAGGACTTTGAGTTTAGTGGCCACATAAAGGAAATGGAGCTTATATTAGTTGGATGTGAAGAATGCTTTCCTCAATGGAGAGCTTAAAGAAGTAGTCTACATGAGCCAACCTCAAGGATTTGCTAGTATGAGGTCCCCAAATCATGTTTGCAAGCTAAGGAAAACATTATATGGACTAAAGCAAGCCCCAAGGGCTTGGAATTAGAGGTTAGCAGATTATTTATCAAGTTGTGGATACAAAGAAAGTGTTGCAGATCCATCACTTTACATGAAAAAGCAAGGAGACAAGACGGTATACATATGCATCTATGTGGACGATTTGATCATAACAAGAAGTGATATTGCAGGTATTAAAGATATCAAATCAAAGCTAGGAAAGGATTTCAAGATATTTTATCTTGGAAATCTAAAGTACGTCTTGGAAATAGAGGTAATCTATGCACACAATGGCATCTTCTTGATTCAAAGAAAATACTTGTTGGATGTGTTATACAAGTTTGGTATGAGTGGTTGTAAACCACTTTCTCAGCCCATGGAGCCCAATACAAAGTTGGTTGCAGGTCAAGGAGAGGCTATACAAGACATTACACTATATAGAAGCATAATTGGTTCATTAATTAATGCTAGTTTCACTACACCTGATCTTGCATATGTAGTAGGTGTTCTCTCTCAACTTTTGCATGCACCCACTCATGATCATCTTATGGCAGCAAGAAAGGTGCTTAGATACATCAAGAACACCATCAACCAAGGTCTATTTTACTCATATGATGATGATCTAAGTGTCAAAGGATATAGTGATGCTGATTGGGCAGGTAGCAAGGATGATCGAAGGAGTACATCGGGTTATGTTTTCATGATAGGTACAAAAATGACCTCTTGGAGCTCTAAGAAGCAACCCACTGTTGCTCTTTCATCCACAAAGGCTGAGTATAGACGTTGAGCATTGGATACATGTGAGCTATTTTGGTATACGAAGCTACATAAGGACTTGGAAGTGGAAGTGGAGGAGTTTCCTCGTTATGGAGACAACATTTCAAGCATCTACCTAGCTAAAAATCCCATGTTTCATGCAAGGAGCAAGCACATAGAGGTTCATTATGACTTCATTAGAGAAAAGTTGATGGAAAAGTAGCTAGATATAAGGTATGTGAACACTAAAATGCAGGTTGGAGACATGATGACAAAGTTTCTTGAAGGTAAAAAGCTTGGAGGATTCAAGGAAGAAATCAACATAAGCGACATAGGTTGAAGCAACGAAAGAAAAAGACTTGAGCTTGAGGGGGAGTGTTGAAAGTTTTTCAAGCTCACAAGTGTGGGAACATGCCCAAAATTGAACATTTCACATCATCCACAATCAAAGGAGGCTGATTTCCATGCATTGGAGGCATCAAATCATGCCCATAATGGAAAGAAGTTGATTACAGAATATTTTGCTCACACACGATGTGATTGAACCTCACTTTTGACATGTATATGCTTTTGATTGGTTAAAGAGGTTAGTATGTGGTCTTTAAAACCTCTAATGAGTTGTATTATGACTTAGAGTTGTGGAAATACATGCCCAAGCTGCCCCCTTGCTTAAGCACACCTTCTACTAGCTGTTCTCTGTATATTTTGAAGAGATTTTATTTTTTCATACTCTTTCTCTCTAGATGATCTTAGCAGACCCCTGGTCTTGTAATTGTTGTTTCTCCTTCATCCCAAATCCATTTGCAATGATATTTGTCTTTTTCAAAAGCTTATAAGTTCCACTTTTAGTGGCATAAGTCTCACGTTTAGTGCCTCCACATGTGCAGAGAAATGTCGAGAATAGTGTGTGTCTAGTTAGCTCATACTCTGTGAAGAGATCAAGTTATCTAAGGTTGTTGAGGCATCATACAGTATTCAAATGGAATGATTTTACTCTCATTTGAAAGCTCTCAAAGTCTAGTTTAAGGTTGCAAAGGTTTATTTTCATTTTCTACATGTACACAGAGAAAATGTAAAAACTATAGAGCCTATGTCTGAAAAATTTCAGGATCCTAGGAGGGTTCATTTGCTTTTGTTGTGCACATAGGAGTGTTTATCCTCCAACAAATGAAATTTTTGATATTCAAAAAATAGAAAATGAAGTAAAGGAAGAAATAAATCCTTTTGAAAGATATCACAATACAACCATATGAAACTTTTCATGATGAAAATGAAAGTTTTGAGAGGTATGATTTTGATCCACAAATTGGTTATGATGAGAATGAATATATTGACAATAGTGAGATGCCTAGAGAGGTTGTTAATGTTGAAAGATATTTTGACTCTAAAGAAATATTATCATGGAACAATAAAATTCATGAAAATTCTTTGACTGCATGGTTTATATGGTTGGTATTCATCTTTACATTATTTCGTTATCATATTTCAAGATGTGCATAGACTAGAGATATGCATGGACTACTAACTTTCCTATTTCTTTAAGTTTTAATTTCCCAAATTCATTTAACTATTTTCTTTTAAAATTTTTGATTCTAGGTTTTTTCCTATGCGAAAGAGGAGTACAAGATGGCAGGGAACAAGAATCATGATGATTGTGAAAGAAGTTGTTTCAATTTGCGTGTTTCATAAATTATGTAACTCATGAGGTTTTCAAGATGGATGTCATGTGCAGGTATAGGTGGATTGAAGGTGATAAACTGAAGTCATGAACTTCAACTAAGCTTTATCCATTAGAATTCTGATTCCAATTTTTGAGTTTTGCACCATTTTTCTTATGAATTTTTTCATCTAAAGTATGCATAAGTGATATGTATAAGCACTAAAGTTGCCTACTCAATAGGTGTACGTCCATTTGCACCAGTTTAAGTGTAAAAGGCAAAATGAAATTCAAAAGCTAGGTGTAAGTTAAGGAGATAAAAACCTCTTCATCATAAGCTCTTTACCCCTTATGCACCATAATTGATTGAAATTGCACATAGAGTATGCATGGTAGGCTTTCACTACATGACCTTGCATCGAGGCATGTATTGAGTTTTACCTATGCACACAGAGTGATTGAAAGGAGTGATGTATATGCACATTGATATGTATGTAAGTGAGCATACAAGCTTCACCATCAAATGCCTTTTACCCTAATGTTTGCACCATATTTGTTGGCTTATGCATTTACAAGTATCCATTCAATAGGGCTACATTATAAGGTCGTGCACGGACACTTATCTTTTGATCCCATGCACATAAATAATCAAGTAAGATGATATGTAAAATTAATTTATTTTTGAATAAACAGGTATTTCTTGGTCCACTGAGGACGATGTGTAGGTTTGGTGGCCTAAGTGTCGTAGAGATTCCCATCTCTACTCTCGCTTCTACTTGCTTCAAATCAAAACAATGTCTGGAACAAAGATTCAAGATACAATTTGTGTATCGTTCAAGGCTAGGGAAATAATTGTTAGCAATGATAACATCATATTCTTGTGGTTCAATAAATATTTTGAATTCTTATTTGAATGTTGAAAAGGTTGGGACAACAGAGTTGTTGGCAAAGTTTGGGGACTCAATGGTTTCTCAATCGATTTCAAGGGGTGATGCTTGAAATACATCAAAAGAAGACTAATAAATCATTGGGAATCCTATCATGACATTGAGTTAACATTGATCCTCATGCTATCCTTTGTCAATGGCATACAAAGGTGTTGCTCTAAAAGACATTATTATCAAAAGCAACCCATAATGGAATAGTGATGGATGTATAGAGAGGCTTTACATATGGTTTTTGGATATACTTGATATATATATTAATTTAAGCCATGTATATAATACATGCACTCATTTTCAAATATAATGGAGAGGAATCACTTTAGAAGCTAAAATAGCAACACTTTTTGTAAAACAATATAATTAGAGCAAAAATTATACGATCTGATCGGAAGCATGTCTCACATGGAACATTAAAATTAATGCGCCAAAACATCTCTAAACTTAGAGATTTCATCATATAAAAGCTGGGTGACTTGTCCGAGAGAGCTCTCTCTTTTTTTTCTATGGGATAATCATCTGAAGAAGGAGGGCCAAATTTAAGTTCTTATTTTGGAGGTCAATTATATCACGGACAATTTGACAAACAATGCAAAGACACTATCATCAGGGACGATGTCAAGAGAATGATAATCAAAAGCGTAGAGATGGGTAGAGATTAGTAAGAGTTTGATCTGACACACGTAATGAGGATGGATGGAGGAGTTCTCAGGATAATATGAAAAGAAATACCTGCACTGCTAAAGTCACCCTGCATGAGCCGTTGAACAAGGCGGTTGACTTGATCCACCAACCGAGCATTCCGTAGTTCCCGACAACGTGATGATGTAGATCATTCCATTTTCGATGCACATTTTTGTGATGCACTTGTTGATGAGAGAAATGATATCGAGGAGTCAAAAACTATGCCTAAATGGCTCCTACAAACTTTACGAGATAGCAAAATTAGATGCATCTCTATCATATCGTACTCATTCAAGCTCTTGCTATGGCTGCCTCTAGTCTTTGTGATGAGAATGAGCGTGTTTTGTTGGATGGCTACTATGCAATCGGAATATGATGCTTTTATGAAAAATGATACCTAGTCTTTATGTGACTTGCCTCCATGCAAGAAGGCCATTGGCACTAAGTGCAGATAAGCAGGTTTATGCATTGCCCAGGTGTCAAGCAATAGCAAGTTTTTAAGTGCATCTTTTGCTACTTGAGTGGCACCTAGCTACTTGGATTGTTTTATCCCAAGGGGGATCACTACCGCCAAATTTATATGTTTTTTTTTTACTTTGACTAGGTTGGTTGCTATGACACTCGTGTGTCCATTGGTGGATTTTGCTTCATGCTTGGTAGCTCATGCATATCTTGGTTGAGCAAGAAGCAACCTACTGTGGCCACTACTAGTTGTGAGGTTGCGTATAGGGTAGCTTTCACAAACATTATTGAGTGTGTGTGGCTCAGATGCCTTATGGCTGATTTGGGTGTTGGTTAGCCTTCTACCACCACCATCTGCATTGACACTCAGAGTGCATTGGTAGTTGCGAGGAACCCTGTGCCCACATAGGAGAACATTGCAAACCTTTTCACAAAGGCTCTTCCTAGGGAGAAGTTTGAAGCTTTTCAGAAAGCTTTGGGCTTACTTCCTTTTTTGTATTGGTTCCAAATAGCTTTGCACTTCCTTATACATGAGTGCTAGTTGCTTGTTTACCACACCACTCCGAGTGGAAATTTGTTGATATATTTAGGTAGTGATGTATGTGAACACACTAGGACTACCAGGGCAATTTTTCCCTCTTTAGGAGGTTGTTTTTCCCTGGCTTGAATATACACTTATAAACCTAATGGTCACTCATCTTTGTACATTCTCTTGGTAATACATTCAATATTGTGTGTTGTGATCCAAGCTTCTTCTTCTTCCCTGTGCTATTCTACAACAGCGAATGCGAGGAATAATGGCATGCTTGACAGACAAGACTATCAGTGCATGTGCTTGAGCATCTATACCATCCCAATGAAGTTTCTCTATAGTAGGTGTAGTAGGAACCACACCACAAATAGGAACCTGAAGAATATCACAATCTTCAATGCCATGTGCATCACCTTCAGTAATTGTATTTGTAGGTGCAATAGGACATTTTTCAACAACGTGCACAATATTCTATATGTAAGCAATACATGATGCATCATATAAGCCCATAATGGGTAATTGGTACCATCCAACTTATCCTCAATAACCAACATACAGAATACATCACTACTTTCAGCCATGGCCATTGTCTAAAATAGCGTCATGTAGAAAAATGACTCTATCTCAAAAAGTTGAACAAAACTACCCTATCTAGTTTTGTTAAACCTATAGTAGACTTTGAGATGCTTATACTGGCTATTTTGAACACCTAATCGCCTTGAGTATGCTCACCAAATTTTGTGCAATTATGAGAATGTGACTAGAGGGATGCCGATGATGCCCTAGATGAAGTAGTAACCTGCTTTGATACTAATTCTTGGAGTTTGAGGTCTATGGAAGCATGCAAATAGCAGAAGGAAGAAGAAGACGCTTGGAGCATAACACAATACTGTATTCTCCTACAGGTGTAGCAGAATCCGTCTAAGCAGTTCTATTCAACTTTTTGAGATACACTCAATTTTCTGCATCAAGGTATTTTTGTCACCGGCCATGGCTGAAAGCAGTGATGTATTCCGTATGTTGGCTATTGAGGATACGTTGGATGGTACCAACTACCCGTTATGGGCTTATATGATGCAACATGTGCTGGTTGCAAAAGGATTGTGGAACATTGTGCAGGGTGTCGAAAAACGTCCTATCACACTTGCAATTGTTACAACTGCAGGTACTGAAGCCGATGCAGAAGGTGTCGAAGATGATGATATTTTGCATATTCCTGTTCGTGTTGCGGTTTCTGCTGCACCTACTGTAGAGCAGATTTGTTGGGATGGCATAGATGCCCAGGCACATGCATTGATAGCTTTGTCAATCAAACATGCCATTATTCCTCACATTTGCTCTTGCAGAACAGCTAAGGATGCTTGGGATACACTTACCACACTGTACCAAGCTAGGAATGAGGCTCGTGTTGCTTACCTCCGAAAACAGTTGGAGAGTGAGCACATGAATGAAGGTGATTCTATGGATAGTTTCCTAATGCAGATCAAAGACCTTAAGGAACAGTTCATTTCTGCTGATGAGGTTATACCAGATAGCTCACTTGTGCAGACCGTTCAGAATGGTCTTCCTGATTTATATATGAGTTTTGCTTCTACTCTTTGGTTGATGATGAAAGGCAATCCAAATGCCTTATCATTTGAGGAGTTAGTCTCTGTTCTGTTGCAGGAAGATCAGTCCAGGCAGAACAGGTCAATTATGCGAGTTGCAGATCAAGGTTTCCTGGCTAGTCAGAAGGGCAAAGGAAAATGGAGCTCTTCAACTAGTAAGCAGAAATCTGCTAATTCTGCGTATTCGAAGAAGGAAGATAAAGATGAGAAGAAATGAGAAAAGCAGAAATTGTTTTGTAAGTACTGTAAAGGGAATGATCATATCATAAAGAACTGTCCAAAACTGGCTGCAAAAGAGGCAAAGAAGAAAGAGGCTGGAATGGTTGTCGTAGAGGCCTCTACACCAAAAAGAGAGTCTGCTAATCTTGTGTAGGAAGAAGAATGGGCACTTACTACTGTCTGCAGTTTTGACCCATCTTATCATGAGCAGTGCATGTCTGTAGTAGACTCGGATGTTTGGTAGTTTGACAGTGGGGCAACCAAACATATTACCTCGCAGCGTAGTTTCTTCTCTTCACTCGAGCCTGCCCCTACAGGGAATACTATTACATGCACCAACAACTCCTCTTATCTTGTTATGGGAGTTGGTAAGATCATTTTGACTACTGCAGATGGTAGTTCTTTCACTTTATCAGATGCGTTATTTGTGCCAGGGATCAAGAAGAATCTGTTATCAGTTTCTGCATTAGCCAAGATTGTCTTGGTTGTGAAATTTGTTGATGACAGGTGTACAATTCATGGTCTATCAAATGGCGATGTGATTATTGCTTCTGGCATTTTATGTCGTGGGCTATATAAGCTCATAGACTATGAAAGATCTGTAAATGATTTGGCATGTGCAGTAAATGATTCTCAGCTATGTCAGATGCAAAGCTTTGGCATGCACGCTTTGGTCATCTGAATTTTGCTACTTTGCTAAGCCTGCAGAAATCTGAAATGGTGTCTTCTTTGCCTAAACTTGAGGCACCTGGAAAACATGTTTGTGAAGGCTATATTTTGGGCAAAATGCAGCATTCATCCTTTCCAAAAGATGGTTCAGTTCGGGCTACTCAGAAATTGCAGCTTGTACATAGTGATGTATGTGGTCCTATGCACTATGCAGACACCTTCGTGACTTTCATTGATGATTTTTTCAAGCATACATGGGTATATCCATTGAAGGCAAAGTCCGAAGTGTTCATGTGCTTCAAACAGTTTTTGGTCTTGGCTGAAAATCTATCAGCATGTAAAATGGGCACCCTCCATTCAAATCAAGGGGGGGAATATATGTCTTCTGATTTTTATGCATTTTTGGCTGAACGTGGGATAAAACACCAGTGTACAGTGCCGTATACACCTCAATAGAATGGAGTTGCTGAACGAAAGAACAGGTCACTCATGGAGATGGCGAGGTGTATTGTCAAGAGTCAGGCTTTACCACATAGTTTTTGGCTTGAGGCTGTCATGTGTGCAGCATATGCACTAAACAGGTGTCCCACTAAAGCGCGGTAGTCTATTACTCTATATGAGGCTTGGCATGATCGCAAGCCATATGTTGCTCATCTGTGTGTTTTTGGTTGTTTGGCATATGCATTAGTGCCTGAACAACATCGCAAAAAATTGGATGATAAAGCAGTAAAATGTATTTTTGTTGTGTACAGTTCTGAAAGTAAAGGCTATCGTCTATATCATCCATAGACTAAACGCATTCTGGTTAGCCGTGATGTTGTTTTTGTGGAAGATGCTATTCAGCCATTGCTTTCATGTACTAAGCAGACATCTGTTAGCTCCAAAGACATGTATGATACTTTGCTGCCTCTTTTTATAGGTGGACACTCTAGTGCTGGTCCTAATGAGGCAAATTCTCAACCTTTGCAGGTTTCATGTGATGATGCAGATAATTCCATTTCTGATGCAGATGTACATGATGCACTTATTGATGAGAGAGCTGATATTGAGCATGCAAGAACTATGCCAAAATGGCTGGTGCAGACCTTGCCTGACAGCAAATTAGATGCACCTCTGTGATATCATACTCGATCAGGCTCTCATAGTGCCTCTTTTGCATCAAATTGCTATGCTATGGCTGCATCTAGTCTTTGTGATGAGAATGAGCCTGTTTCGTTTGATGAAGCACAAAATTCAAAAAATTCAATGGCTGCTATGCAATCTGAATATGATGCAATAATGAAGAATGGTACTTGGTCTTTATGTGACTTGCCTTCTGGCAAGAAGGCCATTGGCACTGAGTGGGTATAGAAGCTAAAGTGTAAACCTGATGGTATAGTTGACAGGTATAAGGCTAGGCTTGTTGCAAAGGGTTATCCACAAGAAAGAGGCATTGATTTTGATGAGAACTTTGCACCACTATGGCCACTTCTAGTTGTGAGGCTGAGTATAGGGCAGCTTTCACAGCTAGTGTTGAGTGTGTGTGGCTCAGACGCCTTATGCCTAATTTGGGTGTTGGTCAGTCTCTTGCCACCACCATCTTCACTGACACTCAGAGCGCATTGGCAGTTGCGAGGAACCTTCTGTTCCATGCTCGCACTAAGCACATTGAGTTGCATTATCATTATGTGAGGGAGAGCTTCTCTGCTAGGGAGATCAGCTTGGCATATGTGCCCATGCAAGAGAACATTGCAGACCTTTTCACGAAGGCTCTGCCTAGGGAGAAGTTTGAAGCTTTCCGTAAAGCTTTGGGCTTACTTCCTTTTGTGGAGTGATTTCCACATAGCTTGGCACTTCCTTATACATGAGTGCCATCTACTTGTTCACCGCATCACTCCCAGGGGGGATTTGTTGATATATTTAGGTAGTGATGTGTGTGAACACTCTAGGACTGTCGGGGCACTTTTTTTCCCTCTTTAGGAGGTTTTTTGCCCTGGCTTGTATATATGCCTATTGCCCTAATGGGCTACTTATCTTTGTACATTCTCTAGTAATACATTCAATATTGTGTGTTGTACTCCAAGCTTCTTCTTCTTCCTTGTGTTGTTCACATGCTTCCGCAGACGTCTATCTCCAACAGATAGTTACCACCACCTTGTAGAAGACTTCTTGTTCCATTATTCTTATGCAAGCTGAATTGTAATCTCTGGAGGAAACATGTCGATCTGCATGAGATGGCCAAAGATATGTATCTCAACTTTAGGAGATCAGGCAACAACATCAGAACTATAGTGATGAAGCTGAATAGAAAATGGAACATTGTTTGGCACCATCAACAATGGAGATACATATTTCAATGTATCTGGTCTTTCCCTCTATCAATCATGCATTCTTTCCTGCTTTGGTTGATTATACACAAAGGAGTGTGGATAGTGTTGGAGCAGAACAATCATCAATAGTGATTTTATGAAGGTCAAAGTGAGAAGACATATGGAAGAATGAAGATTATTTTCAGAGGAAGAAAATGTAATCAGAAATGTTTCTTTTGTATATTACTCTTGTAAATAGTTCAATGTATTTTGAAAAGGATGACGAGTTAGACTCGTATATATATCTACAGATACGTATTCATAGAGAGAGAGAGTGATATAGATCAGATAGAGAAGAATAGGTGAAGAGGTGATGAACATTGTATGTATCATCAACCATATGTATGAAAAGTAATGAAGAAGAAAATGTTGTAGAATTCTGCGCGTCGATCTTCTCTCCCATTCTCCTTCTGTGCTTAATCTTTTGAAGAATCCTTTTGCACGTATCTAAGTCCATAGCTAATCTATCTATGGCTAGAATTTGAGAGATTAATTTCAATCAGGCTGTGAGAATTTTGTTTAGGAACATTCATATGTGAAGATGTTCTGAGAGTCGAAAAATCTGGCGCACATTTCATCTTCAAAGAAATGGCCAGTGCTCAGTCCACAGTGTAAAGTTTTACACAAATAAGGGCTTAAAATCTAAGTTGGAAGGTAAGCCATCTATGGCTAGAAGATCTTGATGAAACGGGATTTACTTTGGGAGAACCAGTGCTAAGAAGTTGCAGGTGTCAAAGTCGCCATTGCAGAGAAGCACTTTCAGACATAGGTAAAGTGTTTCACATATTTCTCAGTGTGTACTTAATCTTTTTTGAGAGATTTAACTTGGCAAAGTTGCGCAACCTCAAGGCGAAGTGTTGTGCAAAGTTTTATCAAAAACTTTACAGAATTGATTAGTCAATGAGTGACTAATCTGCAGCAGACTTTTCTGAGAAGTTGATTTTTCAGAACTTTCAATATTTCTGATAATTTGGTGGATGATCTCTAAGTTTGGTGGAGTCTAAGGTTAACCTTGATATAGAGGTGATCTAACTTCAAGGTTAACTTGTTCTTTTGGAGATTAACACTCTCCATCAGTGGTATCAGAGCAGGTTGTGTCAAAATTGAGAAGAAGAAGACTCCGACTATTGCAGAAGTACAAATCTTTACATTTTGAAGGTGCAGAAGGGTAAAGGTTGAAGAAAGATTGAAGGAAGACATACAAAGAGCATCAAAAGGATCAGAAGGAGCAACATTCGAAGTAAAGGTACATTTATTATCTGTAAAGGTTAAAGTTTTGAAGCTACAGGTGAAGCAAGGATGGGAGATAGTCTCCAAATTGAAAAGTTGGATAGAGAGAACTATCCTGCATGGTCTATGAGGATGGAAGCTCACCTTATGAGCAAAGATCTGATAGGATATATCACAGGAGATGAAGAAAAGCCAGAATTCAGAGATCCTAGTGTTCCAACTAGGGAGGAGCTTGCAGATTTGAAGAATTGGATGAAGAAGGATGCTCAAGCAAGAAGCATCATCTACATGGCAGTCAATGACTATTTGCTTCCTCACATTAGAGGACTTGAGAGTGCTTGTGACATTTGGAATGCTTTGGAAGAGCATTTCCAAAATACAACTAAATCAAGGAAGGCTTCACTATGGGCAGAGTTTACTACCTTCAAGAAGAAGGCCTCACAATCAATCTCTGATTATGTGACAAAGATGAAGGACATTGCAGATTCTTTAGGTGCAGTTGATGAAGATATTGAAGAAGACAAATACTCACAGGGCTAAGAGGAGATGAGAAGTGGAAGCCTTTCATTTTATCTACAGAACTTTCATTAGATCACTTTACTCCTGATTTGAATCAATTGTTAGGTCATATGCTAACTTTTGAGAATGATGTCAAAGGAGATGTTGATAAGAGTGCAGGTCATGCAATGTATTCTAAAGACAAGAAGAAAGCCAATAAAGGGAAGCAACAATCAGGTGAAGAAGAAGGTACATCAAACCAAGCAAACTTCATAAGAGGAAGAGGAAATGGCAGAAGTAGAGGAAGAGGCAGAAACAACAAAGAGAATGCAAGAGCTTGTTGGATATGTGGTAAGACCAATCATCTATCTCATGATTGTTGGCACAATAATCAAAACAATGGTAATTATCAGAACTTTAATCAAAGAGGAAGAGGAGGTAGATTTCAGAGAGGAAATTTCAGAGGTAGAGGTGGTAGGAATTCTTTTGGAAGAGGTGGTGGAAGAAACTTCCAAAATCAATCCTATAATAACACCTACTACAACTATGCATCAGATCAAAAGGAGGATTCGACTCTCATTATGAATACATGTGAAACCTCACATGAGGACATGAGAGTGTTCTATATTGATTCAGGATGTAGTAATCATTTAAGTGGAAATATTGCTTTGATGACTGACCTAGATCATAATGCAATTAATCATACAGTTCAGACAGGTGATAATACAAAGCATAAGGTAAAGTCAATTGGTTCAGTCAAAGCTAAGGATGGGAGCACTCTTCTGAGTAAGGTACTCTATGTTCCCACAATTCCAAAGAATTTGATCAGTGTAGGTCAAATTGTGGAAAAAGGTTATGAGGTAAGGTTTACCAATGATGGAGTTTATGTGGAAGACCCTAGTCAAGGGTATAAACAAGTTATTGCAGGAAAGAAAGAAGGAAGGCTCTTCACATTGAAGGTACAAGGAAATGTTGGACATGCTATGTTCACATATGGAGAGCAGAAGGTGTCAGAATTGGATCTTTGGCACAAAAGACTTGGACACTTTAATGAAAGAGGTATCAAAGAAATGATTAACAATGATTCAGTGCTTGGAATGCCTAACATTGCAGGTCAACACATGACATACAGATGTGAGGCATGTCAATTAGGTAAGGCTCATAAGCAATCCTATTTCAAGCATGGATTTATGTATTCAGAAAGACTTGAATTGGTGCATACAGATGTGTGGGGTCCTTCAAAGGACTTTAGTATAAATGGTTCAAGATATTATGTCATATATGTTGATGATGCTACCAGGTGGATCACAATTTATGTGATTAAGGAAAAGTCAAAAGTGTTTAATACATTTAAACACTATCATGCATATGCAGAAAGGATTACAGGTCAAAAATTGAAGAGACTAAGGTCAGATGGAGGGGGAGAGTATTTTTCAAATGAGTTCAATGACTATTTGTGGAATGCAGGTATAAAGAGAGAAGTTACTTGCAGGTACTCTCCTCAACAAAATGGGGTAGCAGAAAGAAGAAATAGGACTCTTGTTGAGTTTGCAAGGTCCATGATGAAAGAGAAGAATTGCCCAAATTATTTGTGGGCTGAGGCTGTTAATACAGCTACATATTTGGTTAATAGATTGCCTTGTAAAGCTTTGCAGGGTATGACACCATATGAAGCTTGGTGGGGTAAGAAAACTACCTTGGATCATTGCAGAATATTTGGATGCTTGGCATATGCATATGTGCCATCTCAATTGAGGCATAAGTTGGAGCCTAAGGCAGAGAAGTATGTATTCATTGGTTATGATGATAAGCAGATGGGATACAGGTTGTGGAGTCCATCTACAAAGCAATTTATTGTATCCAAGGATGTTACATTTGATGAGCAAGGTACTTGGTATGCAGGTAAATATAATGTACATGCAGATGATGAAGAAGTAGTGGAACAAAGGAAAGGTAAAGCAAAGATTCAATTACTTGATGAAAGTGAGAGTAATGAAGTGCAGATTGAAGTTGAAGAGAGGCCAAGGTTTGATCCAGAATGTGATGAACCAGAGACCTCAAGAAGTGCAGAAGTTAGGAGATCATCTAGGCACAAATGGCAACCTACAAGGTATAGCTATGACACTTCATTCTTGACTACTAAAGATTATGCTTATTTGGTAAAAGCAGATGAAGACCCTTCTACATATGAAGAAGCCAAAGGGAAGAAGAATTGGGAAGATGCTATGCAAGAGGAGTATGATGCATTGATAGAGAATCAAACATGGGATTTGGTTCCTAAACCTAATAGTCAGAAGATTATTGGATGTAAGTGGGTTTACAAAACAAAGAGATTTGCAAATGGAAGTGTGTCTAGGTACAAAGCTAGACTTGTTGTAAAAGGGTATGCACAGACATATGGAGTGGACTATGATGAGACTTATAGTCCTGTGGCAAAGATGACAACCATCAGGACACTCATTGCAATTGCTGCTTGTAAAGGTTGGAAGTTGTCTCAATTAGATGTTAAAAATGCTTTCTTGAATGGTTACATTTCAGATGAAGTCTACATGGAGCAACCAGATGGGTTCAAAGATCAAGTGAGTCCAAATTATGTATGTAAGCTCAAGAGAGCTTTGTATGGGTTGAAGCAAGCCCCAAGGGCTTGGAATTATAGGCTTGTAAAATTCTTGAATGATCTTGGATTTCAAGCATCAAAGGCAGATAGTAGCTTGCTAGTCAAAGCAAGTGAAAATGGATTCATTTATGTGTGTATTTATGTTGATGACATAATACTTACAGGAACAGATGATAAGGGGATACAAATGATCAAGAAGCAGATGGAGAAAGAGTTCAAAATCAGTGATTTGGGGAACCTATCATTCTTCTTGGGAATGGAGATCTCTTATACTCAACATGGAGTATATGTGACCCAAGAAAGGTATCTTAAAAATTTGCTAACCAAATTTAAAATGGAAGATTGCAGGGTTGCACCTACACCTTTGGAAGTGAACCATAAATTGTCTAGGTTTGGAGGAGAAGAGTTCAGAGATATGAAACTCTATCAAAGTTTGGTTGGTAGCTTGATTTATGCTACATTGACAAGGCCTGACTTATCATATGCAGTTGGTGTGCTTTCACAATTCATGCATTGTCCTAGAAAGGAACATTGGATTGCAGGACAAAGAGTACTTAGGTACATCAAGGGTACACTCAAAGAAGGGTTGTACTATGGGTTTACTTCAGATACAAGAATCAAGATATATAGTGATGCAGATTGGGCAGGTAATGTGGATGATAGAAGATCAACACATGGATACTTGTGCTATGTAGGAGACAAATTGATTTCATGGTGTTCTAAGAAGCAACATACAGTTGCTTTGTCATCCACAGAGGCAGAATATAAAGGTATGGTGGAAGCTGCAAAAGAGGTAATATGGCTAAAGACACTTTTGAAAGTTTTTGATGTGATTCAGAGTACTCCTATTATTTGTGGAGACAATATGAGTTCATTATACTTGGCAGCTAATCCTGTATTTCATGCTAGAACTAAGCATATTGAAATACAGTATCATTTTCTGAGAGAGAAGGTCATTGAAAAGGAAATTGAAGTCATATACACCCCTACAAAAGATCAACTTGCAGATATGATGACTAAAAGTTTGGATGGACCTAAGTTGCAGAGGTTTAAAGATATGGCAGGAATAAAGAAGATACAGGTAATCACAATTGAAGATTGAGGGGGAGCTGTTGGAGCAGAACAATCATCAATAGTGATTTTATGAAGGTCAAAGTGAGAAGACATATGGAAGAATGAAGATTATTTTCAGAGGAAGAAAATGTAATCAGAAATGTTTCTTTTGTATATTACTCTTGTAAATAGTTCAATGTATTTTGAAAAGGATGACGAGTTAGACTCGTATATATATCTACAGATACGTATTCATAGAGAGAGAGAGTGATATAGATCAGATAGAGAAGAATAGGTGAAGAGGTGATGAACATTGTATGTATCATCAACCATATGTATGAAAAGTAATGAAGAAGAAAATGTTGTAGAATTCTGCGCGTCGATCTTCTCTCCCATTCTCCTTCTGTGCTTAATCTTTTGAAGAATCCTTTTGCACGTATCTAAGTCCATAGCTAATCTATCTATGGCTAGAATTTGAGAGATTAATTTCAATCAGGCTGTGAGAATTTTGTTTAGGAACATTCATATGTGAAGATGTTCTGAGAGTCGAAAAATCTGGCGCACATTTCATCTTCAAAGAAATGGCCAGTGCTCAGTCCACAGTGTAAAGTTTTACACAAATGAGGGCTTAAAATCTAAGTTGGAAGGTAAGCCATCTATGGCTAGAAGATCTTGATGAAACGGGATTTACTTTGGGAGAACCAGTGCTAAGAAGTTGCAGGTGTCAAAGTCGCCATTGCAGAGAAGCACTTTCAGACATAGGTAAAGTGTTTCACATATTTCTCAGTGTGTACTTAATCTTTTTTGAGAGATTTAACTTGGCAAAGTTGCGCAACCTCAAGGCGAAGTGTTGTGCAAAGTTTTATCAAAAACTTTACAGAATTGATTAGTCAATGAGTGACTAATCTGCAGCAGACTTTTCTGAGAAGTTGATTTTTCAGAACTTTCAATATTTCTGATAATTTGGTGGATGATCTCTAAGTTTGGTGGAGTCTAAGGTTAACCTTGATATAGAGGTGATCTAACTTCAAGGTTAACTTGTTCTTTTGGAGATTAACACTCTCCATCAGATAGGGAGTAAAGCAAAGGAATATAAAATTGATGGTGGAAAATGATACCACTGTGGGGTTACTGAAGACCTTGAACATTTATTTTTCAAATGTTAGGTTGCTCAAAGATATTGGCAAGGAATCTATTTTTATTGCGAAAATTTGGGATTGAAACTTCTTGAATTGAGAGAATTTCTCCTTGGTGAAGCTAACAGAATGGACATTGTTTTATGGCACTTGATTAGAGCCCACACACTGTGGACAATCTGGAGACACAGAAATTCAAAGCTTTTAAGTGGTAACTCCAAGAATTATTTTTTCTTCTGTATGTTGGGAGTTAGGAGAATACTGAAACTCTGTATCTCCTATCTTCCAGCCGCCTCTCAGCCTGAAACCAACCCTTTCTCTATCTTCAGAAATAATCATTGTACCTCTTGGAGAAATAAGCCATTGAAAAGCTACTCCATAACTAGATTAGATATGATTCAATTCCTTGATATGTACATCAACTTCTGGATCTTATAACGTCCTGCTTAGAGGGTTTTTTGTGGTGATGTCCCTGATGGATGTCTAGTGCAGGGAACTCTCGAGATCTTTCCTTCCTCTGTCATTGATGGAGAGTGTTAATCTCCAAAAGAACAAGTTAACCTTGAAGTTAGACCACCTCTATATCAAGATTAACCTTAGACTCCACCAAACTTAGAGATCATTCACCAATTTATCAGAAAAATTGAATGTTCTGAAAAATTCAACTTCTCCAGAAAAGTCTGCTGCAGATTAATCACTTATTGACTAATCAATTCTGTAAAGTTTTTGACAAAACTTTGCACACTACTTCGCCTTGAGATTGCACAACTTTACCAAGTTAAATTTCTCAAAATGATTGAGTACACACTGAGAAATGTGTGAAACACTTTACCTATGTCTGAAAGAGCTTCTCTGCAATGGCGACTTTGACACCTGCAACTTCTTAGCATTGGTTCTCACAATGTCGAACCCGTTTGATCAAGATCTTTTAGCCATAGATGGCTTACCTTCCAACTTAAATTTTGAGCCCTCACTTGTGTAAAACTTTACACTGTGGACTGAGCACTGACCATTTCTTTGAAGATGAAATGTGCGCCAGATTTTACGACTCTTAGAACATTCTTACATATGAATGTTCCTAATCAAAATTCTCTTAGCCTGATTGCAATTAATCTCTCAAATTCTAGCCATAGATAGATTAGCTATGGACTTAGATAAGTGCAAAAGGATTCCTCAAAAGATTAAGCACAGAAGGAGAATGGAAGAGAAGATCGACGCGCAGAATTCTACAACATTTTCTTCTTCATTACTTTTCATACATATGGTTGATGATACATACAATGTTCATCACCTCTTCACCTATTCTTCTCTATCTGATCTATATCACTCTCCCCTCTTTTTTTACGAATACATATCTGTAGATATATATACGAGTCTAACTCGTCATCTTTTTCAAATACATTGAACTATTTACAAGAGTAGTATACAAAAGAAACATTTCTGACTCTATTCTCTTCCTTTGAAAATAATCTTCATCCTTCCAAATATCTTTTCACTTTTGGACTTCATGTAATCACCTATTGATGATTGCTCTGCTCCAACAGCTCCCCCTCAATCTTCAATTGTGATTACCTGCATCTTCTTTATTCCTGCCATATCCTTAAATCTCTGCAATTTAGGTCCATCCAAACTTTTAGTCATCATATCTGCAAGTTGATCTTTTGTAGGAGTGTGTATGACTTCAATCTCTTTCTCAATGACCTTCTCTCTCAGGAAATAATACTGTATTTCAATATGCTTAGTTCTAGCATGAAACACAGGATTAGCTGCCAAGTATAAAGAACTCATGTTGTCTCCACAAACAATAGGAGTACTCTGAACAACATCAAAAACCTTCATAAGTGTCTTTAGCCATATTACCTCTTTTGCAGCTTCCACCATACCTTTATATTCTGCTTCTGTAGATGACAAAGCAACTGTATGTTGCTTCTTGGAACACCATGAAATCAATTTGTCTCCTACATAGCACAAGTATCCATGTGTTGATCTTCTATCATCCACATTACCTGCCCAATCTGCATCACTATATATCTTCACTCTTGTATCAGAAGTAAATCCATAGTACAACCCTTCTCTGAGTGTACCCTTGATGTACCTAAGTACTCTTTGTCCTGCAATCCAATGTTCCTTTCTAGGACAATGCATAAATTGTGAAAGCACACCAACTCCATATGATAAATCAGGCCTTGTCAATGTAGCATAGATCAAGCTACCAACCAAACTTTGATAGAGTTTCATATCTTTGAACTCTTCTCCTCCAAACCTAGACAATTTATGGTTCACTTCCAAAGGTGTAGGTGCAACCCTGCAATCTTCCATTTTAAATTTGGTTAGCAAATTTTTAAGATACCTTTCTTGGGTCACATATACTCCATGTTGAGTATAAGAGATCTCCATTCCCAAGAAGAATGATAGGTTCCCCAAATCACTGATTTTAAACTCTTTCTCCATCTGCTTCTTGATCATTTGTATTCCCTTATCATCTGTTCCTGTAAGTATTATGTCATCAACATAAATACACACATAAATGAACCCATCTTCACTTGCTTTGACTAGCAAGCTACTATCTGCCTTTGATGCTTGAAATCCAAGATCATTCAAGAATTTTACAAGCCTATAATTCCAAGCCCTTGGGGCCTGCTTCAACCCATACAAAGCTCTCTTGAGCTTACACACATAATTTGGACTCACTTGATCTTTGAACCCATTTGGTTGCTCCATGTAGACTTCATCTGAAATGTAACCATTCAAGAAAGCATTTTTTACATCTAATTGAGATAATTTCCAACCTTTGCAAGCAGCAATTGCTATGAGTGTCCTGATGGTTGTCATCTTTGCCACAGGACTATAAGTCTCATCATAGTCCACTCCATATGTCTGTGCATACCCTTTCACAACAAGTCTAGCTTTGTACCTAGACACACTTCCATCTGCAAATCTTTTAGTCTTGTAAACCCACTTACAACCAATAATTTTCTGACTATTAGGTTTAGGAACCAAATCCCATGTTTGATTCTCTATCAATGCATCATACTCCTCTTGCATAGCATCTTCCCAATTCTTCTTCCCTTTGGCCTCTTCAAATGTAGAAGGGTCTTCATCTGCTTTTACCAAATAAGCATAATCTTTAGTAGTCAAGAATGAAGTGTCATAGCTATACCTTGTAGGTTGCCATTTGTGCCTAGATGACCTCCTAACTTCTGCACTTCTTGAGGTCTCTGGTTCATCACTTTCTGGATCAAACCTTGGTCTCTCTTCCACTTCAATCTGTACTTCATTATTCTCACTTTCATCAAGTAATTGAATCTTTGCTTTACCTTTTCTTTGATCCACTACTTCTTCATCATCTGCATGTATATTATATTTACCTGCATACCAAGTACCTTGCTCATCAAATGTAACATCCTTGGATACAATAAATTGCTTTGTGGATGGACTCCACAACCTGTATCCCATTTGCTTATCATCATAACCAATGAATACATACTTTTCTGCCTTAGGCTCCAACTTATGCCTCAATTGAGATGGCACATATGCATATGCCAAACATCCAAATATTCTGCAATGATCCAAGGTAGGTTTCTTACCCCACCAAGCTTCATATGGTGTCATACCCTGCAAAGCTTTACAAGGCAATCTATTAACCAAGTATGTAGCTGTATTAACAGCCTCAGCCCACAAATAATTTGGGCAATTCTTCTCTTTCATCATAGACCTTGCAAATTCAACAAGTGTCCTATTCCTTCTTTCTGCTACCCCATTTTGTTGAGGAGAATACCTACAAGTAACTTCTCTCTTTATACCTGCATTCCACAAATAATCATTGAACTCATTTGAAAAATACTCTCCCCCTCCATCTGACCTTAGTCTCTTCAATTTTTGACCTGTAATCCTTTCTGCATATGCATGATAGTGTTTAAATGTATTAAACACTTCTGACTTTTCTTTAATCACATAAATTGTGATCCACCTGGTAGCATCATCAACATATATGACATAATATCTTGAACCATTTATACTAAAGTCCTTTGAAGGACCCCACACATCTGTATGCACCAATTCAAGTCTTTCTGAATACATAAATCCATGCTTGGAATAGGATTGCTTATGAGCCTTACCTAATTGACATGCCTCACATCTGTATGTCATGTGTTGACCTGCAATGTTAGGCAATCCAAGCACTGAATCATTGTTAATCATTTCTTTAATACCTCTTTCATTAAAGTGTCCAAGTCTTTTGTGCCAAAGATCCAATTCTGACACCTTTTGCTCTCCATATGTGAACATAGCATGTCCAACATTTCCTTGTACCTTCAATGTGAAAAGCCATCCTTCTTTCTTTCCTGCAATAATTTGTTTATACCCTTGACTAGGGTCTTCCACATAAAATCCATCATTGGTAAACCTTACCTCATATCCTTTTTCCACAATTTGACCTACACTGATCAAATTCTTTGGAATTGTGGGAACATAAAGAACCTTACTCAGAAGAGTGCTCCCATCCTTAGCTTTGACTGAACCAATTGACTTTACCTTATGCTTTGTATTATCACCTGTCTGAACTGTATGATTAATTGCATTATGATCTAGGTCAGTCATCAAAGCAATATTTCCACTCAAATGATTACTACATCCTGAATCAATATAAAACACTCTCATATCCTCATGTGAGGTTTCACAAGTATTCATAATGAGAGTCGAGTCCTCTTTTTGATCTGATGCATAGTTGTAGTAGGTGCTATTATAGGATTGATTTTGGAAGCTTCTTCCTCCACCTCTTCCAAAAGAATTCCTACCACCTCTACCTCTGAAGTTTCCTCTCTGAAATCTACCACCTCTTGCTCTTTGATTAAAGTTCTGATAATTACCATTGTTTTGATTATTATGCCAACAATCATGAGATAGATGATTGGTCTTACCACATATCCAACAAGCTCTTGCATTATCTTTGTTGTTTCTGCCTCTTCCTCTACTTCTGCCATTTCCTCTTCCTCTTATGAAGTTTGCTTGGTTTGAAGTACCTTCTTCTTCACCTGATTGTTGCTTCCCTTTGTTAACTTTCTTCTTGTCTTTAGAATACATTGCATGACCTGCACTCTTATCAACATCTCCTTTGATATCATTCTCAAAAGTTAGCATATGTCCTAACAATTGATTCAAATCAGGAGTAAAATGATTTAATGAAAGTTCTGTAGATAAAATGAAAGGCTTCCACTTCTCATCTCCTCTTAGCCCTGTGAGTATTTGTCTTACCAATTTGTCTTCTTCAATGTCTTCATCCACTGCACCTAGAGAATCTGCAATGTCCTTCATCTTTGTCACATAATCAGAGATTGATTGTGAGGCCTTCTTCTTAAAAGTAGTAAACTCTGCCCATAGTGAAGCTTTCCTTGATTTGGTTGTATTTTGGAAATGCTCTTCCAAAGCATTCCAAATGTCACATGCACTTTCAAGTCCTCTAATGTGAGGAAGCAAATAGTCATTGACTGCCATGTAGATGATACTTCTTGCTTGAGCATCCTTCTTCATCCAATTCTTCAAATCTGCAAGCTCCTCCCTAGTTGGAACACTAGGATCTCTGAATTCTGGCTTTTCTTCATCTCCTGTGATGTATCCTATTAGATCTTTGCTCATAAGATGAGCTTCCATCCTCATAGACCATGCAGGATAGTTCTCTCTATCCAGCTTCTCAATTTGGAGACTATCTCCCATCCTTGCTTCACCTGTATTTCCAAATCTTTAACCTTTACAGATAATGAATGTACCTTTACTTCGAATGTTGCTCCTTCTAATCCTTTTGATACTCTTTGTATGTCTTCCTTCAAGTTTTCTTCAGTCTTTACCCTTCTGCACCTTCAAAATGTAAAGATTTGTACTTCTGCAATAGTCGGAGTCATCTTCACTTCAATTTTGACACAACCTACTCTGATACCACTGATGGAGAGTGTTAATCTCCAAAAGAACAAGTTAACCTTGAAGTTAGACCACCTCTATATCAAGATTAACCTTAGACTCCACCAAACTTAGAGATCATTCACCAATTTATCAGAAAAATTGAATGTTCTGAAAAATTCAACTTCTCCAGAAAAGTCTGCTGCAGATTAATCACTTATTGACTAATCAATTCTGTAAAGTTTTTGACAAAACTTTGCACACTACTTTGCCTTGAGATTGCACAACTTTACCAAGTTAAATTTCTCAAAATGATTGAGTACACACTGAGAAATGTGTGAAACACTTTACCTATGTCTGAAAGAGCTTCTCTGCAATGGCGACTTTGACACCTGCAACTTCTTAGCACTGGTTCTCACAATGTCGAACCCGTTTGATCAAGATCTTTTAGCCATAGATGGCTTACCTTCCAACTTAAATTTTGAGCCCTCACTTGTGTAAAACTTTACACTGTGGACTGAGCACTGACCATTTCTTTGAAGATGAAATGTGCGCCAGATTTTACGACTCTTAGAACATTCTTACATATGAATGTTCCTAATCAAAATTCTCTCAGCCTGATTGCAATTAATCTCTCAAATTCTAGCCATAGATAGATTAGCTATGGACTTGGATAAGTGCAAAAGGATTCCTCAAAAGATTAAGCACAGAAGGAGAATGGAAGAGAAGATCGACGCGCAGAATTCTACAACATTTTCTTCTTCATTACTTTTCATACATATGGTTGATGATACATACAATGTTCATCACCTCTTCACCTATTCTTCTCTATCTGATCTATATCACTCTCCCCTCTTTTTTTACGAATACATATCTGTAGATATATATACGAGTCTAACTCGTCATCTTTTTCAAATACATTGAACTATTTACAAGAGTAGTATACAAAAGAAACATTCCTGACTCTATTCTCTTCCTTTGAAAATAATCTTCATCCTTCCAAATATCTTTTCACTTTTGGACTTCATGTAATCACCTATTGATGATTGCTCTGCTCCAACAGTCATCTCCCTTTGTTGTACTCTATTTTCTTAGCATCAATTTTATCTTCTTCTATTTTTCTCAAAAAAAATATGGAGGATGGTAAATTGTAATTCTATGGCTTGTGCAAACTTAGCATCACGTGAAGATTTGTTAAGAATCGTCAGGATGACCTTGGGTTTGGTTCGAGAGTCTCTACCTATACTCTATGGACTAAGCACGGTCCTCTTCTCTACGTCACCTCATTTGGCTATCTGCTCTGGAGTCTTTGCACTCTCCTACAACCTCTTACTTTAGTGCGGTCTCCTCTGAAAGGGGAAACTATGGAACTTCATGAATCATGAAGCTTTAAGAGATGGATTTACACAACATAGTGCAAGTGACACCTCACTTGATGGCTTGAATGGCTCCTCAAAAGATGTAGTGATTTCTCAGCCATCTCTTGTGAAGACCTACATAATGTCGATAAGCATTGGAGTTTGAGGTCTATGGAAGCACATGAACAACACACAGAAGAAGAAGCTTGGAGCACAACAAATAATGCAGAATGTATTACAGAGTTAATGTATGAAGATGACTTGTTAAGGTCATAGCCATATATAAAAGTTGAAGAGAAACAACTCTTAAGCGTGTTCACACACATCAATACCAAAATATATCAAAAAATCCCCCCTAGGAGTGATGTGTTGAACAAGGAGTTGGTAGTCATGTATAAGAAAGTGCCAAGCTATGTGCAAAGATATCAATCCATAAAAGAAGGTAATCCCAAAGCTTCAGCAGAAGCTTTAAACTTCTCTTGAGGTAGAGCCTTTGTGAAAAGGTTTGCAATGTTATCTTATGTGGGCACATGTGTCAAACTAATCTCCCTAGAAGACAACCTCTCCCTTATAGAATGATGATGCACCTCAATGTTCTTTGTGCAAGCATGGAACAGAGGGTTCAATGCAACTGCTAATGCACTCTAACTATCAGTGAAGATGGTGGTGGCAGAAGATGGACCAACACCCAAATCAGCCAAAAGGTGTCTAAGCCACACACACTCAGTAGTCATTGTGAAAGCTGCCCTATCTAACATGTTAAGTAGTTATCCACCCAATAGATGTAGTAGTATGTTACTGCCCATGTATTTTTAGAAGTGATGCATTGAACAAGGAGTTGGTAGTCATGTATAATAAAGTGCCAAGCTATGTGCAAAAATATTAATCCATAAAAGAAGGTAATCCTAAAAGCTTCAACAAAAGCTTTAAACTTCTCCTGAGGTAGAGCCTTTGTGAAAAGGTCTGCAATGTTATCTTATGTGGGCACATATGTCAAACTAATCTCCCTAGAAGACAACCTCTCCCTTATAGAATGATGATGCACCTCAATGTTCTTTGGGCAAGCATGGAACAGAGGGTTCATCGCAACTGCTAATGCACTCTAACTATCAATGAAGATGGTGGTGGCAGAAGATTGACCAACACCCAAATCAGCCAAAAGGTGTCTAAGCTGCACACACTCAATAGTCATTGTGAAAGCTACCCTAACTAACATGTTAAGTATTTATCCACCCAATAGATGCAGTAGTATGTTACTTCCCATGTATTTTGAGGATAGATTCTTGATGGTGTGGTCTATTGGATCATGAGAAGTCAACTCATGCTTTCTAATTTATGGTACTATTGTATCTAATCTATAAGTATCTGTACCCATCTGAGTTGTAGGTTGGGCAATTCCCCATGTATTGGATCTTGCCCCTTGCACATTAGGTAGCATACCTTCACTTGATTTAAATCTATTTACTATTTGCTCAAAATATAAAATAGACGATATTGTTATCATGCATAGGTTGTGCTAGCTAGCTTAGTTGCCCCCCAGGTAGGGGCAAGAGCTCAATCCCCATAGGCTGTAGGGCACTCCCTTCCTTTGGCAGAATCATATATGGCCATCAACCTGTTGTATTTCGGTCTTTGTAGGATGATATACGGCCTTGAAGTCATTGTATTTTGGCAATTGTTAGCATGATATATGGTTTTTGGACGATATATTAAGGCCTTAGGATCATCCCTTCTAAATCTCTAACCTAGCAGACCTTCGGCCTCTATAATCTTGGTCATGCTAGACATTGGCTTGTACTTTATGCAATGTTGGGGAGGGGATCCCATGAGTGCTAAGCTCAAATTCCCTTATACTTTCAATTAATTGCAACTTATTATGTGGAGATTGGGCTCAAGGCTGAGCTTGATTCAGAAAAGGTAAAAACTAAAAAAATAAAATTGAGCATATTTAAAAAATAAAAAAAATCTTTCCTTTCATCATTATTAAAAAAAGAAGTGGTGTGTGAATTCAACATCCATTACATGGGACTACAAGTTCAAGACCAATAGGAATCACTTATTGAGAACAAGGAACTGGTCCTCATGTGGCATCTCATATGATATATCATAGGACTATCAACATCATGACTATTGTGAAGTCTCACCAAATGCAAAATAAGGTTTGGGCCCACCTAAAACACTACTTGGTTCACTAGATTATTTTTGAAAAGCCTCTGTTGACTTTAGTATAACCTACATATTTTCAAGAGAAAGGAGATCTGGAAGAGAGCTCACTCACTCACTCTCAGACTGAAAGAGGAGCACACGCAAATCGAGGCAACGACGAATGATTTTCTTCTCCTTTTTCTTCTTCTTCTATTAGATAAAAGGAATATACAAGAATGACCTAAATCAACAATAAAACTAGTGAAATATATAAAGAATAGTACATAAGGGAAATCCTAATGTCTATGAATGAGTGAGCTGGTAGGAAACAAATGTGCCATCAATCTAGGTAGATAAATCAAGAAAAGCTCACCAAAGTATCCCTGACATATATTGGCCTGACCACTATACATGTCCGAGAAATGAAAATGTGATACGTATCATCCCCAATCATTTCATGTTGAGCTTGATTTCTCAACACTCGCCCTCAAGCTAAATGTCATGTCTTGTATGTTGGGAAAGATGGATGGATACTTCAAGAAATGAGTTGGTACTGTTAATCCCTGCTCTGTACCAACCCTCTTTCACTTTAGAGTTGTGTTTTAGACCCTTTTGTTGGTGCAGGACAATCATCAATTGATGTTTTGACATGGAAATGAAGTCAAGGATTTGAGAAGAGAACAAGTTGTGAAGGATGAAAGAAGGACACATTCAGAATTTGGAAGATGTGTACACATATGTACATTATGTCAGAGATAGTTCACTTATATCTTTGAGTAATCATAAGCTTGTAAATTTTTGTCTATATATATACTTGGAAAATGTCGGGACAAGAATGAGAGAATGTAGAGCATGAGAGTAGAGTAGAATCAGAAGTCATTAGACACTTATGAAGAGGTTAGAATAGCTCTCTCATCCAGATGTAATTTTTGTCAGAAATCATGAAGAGAAGTTGCACCCGACGTTTCTCTGCATTCTCCTTCTGTGCTTGATCATTTCAAGAATCCTTTTGTAGATGTCTAAGTCCATAGTTAATGAGTCTATGGTTAAAGCTTGAGAGCCTAATTGTAAACAGGCTGTGAGAATTATGAGTAGGAACATTCATATGTAAAAGAGTGTTCACATTTTTCTGAAACAGGCGCATTTTTTATGGTCAATGATTTGATCATTTCTCACTGCACAGATTAAAGTTTTGCATGAGTTAGGACTCAAAATCTAAGTTGAGAGTTAAGACATCTATGGCTAAAAGCATTTGCTTAAACGGGTTCTAGTTTTGGAGAACCATGTCTTAGAAGTTGCAGGTGTCAAAGTCGACTATACAAAGAGACAATTTCAGACATAGGTAGATTGTTTGAATCATTTCTCATAATCTACTCAAGCTTTTAAGTGTTTTAACTTGGAGGAGGTGCGTAATCTCTAGACGAAACATTCTACAAAGTGATTAGTCAATGAGTGATTAAGGTGCAGCAGACTTTTCTGAGAAATGACTTTCTTCACAATTAGCTAATTGATGGGAGATTCTCTTCAGATAGAGAAATTGGATAGAAGAGAACTATCCAGCATGGTCAATGAGGATGGAAGCTCATCTAATGAGCAAAGACTTGATAAGTTATATTACAGGTAAAGAAGAAAAGCCTCAATTCAGAGATCCTAGTGTTCCAACTAGGGAGGAATTATCAAATTTGAAGAATTGGATGAAAAGAGATGCTCAAGCTAGGAGCATTATCTATATGGCAGTCAATGATTACTTGCTACCTCACATTAGAGGTCTTGAAAGTGCAAGTGATATATGGAATGCTTTGGAGGAGCATTTCCAAAATACTACAAAGTCTAGGAAGGCATCCTTGTGGGCAGAATTTACTACATTCAAGAAGAAGGACTCTCAATCCATCTTAGATTATGTAACCAGAATGAAGGACATTGCAGATGCATTAGGAGCTGTTGATGAAGACATTGAGGAGGATAAATTGGTAAGGCAAATTCTCAAAGGTTTGAGAGGTGATGACAAATGGAAGCCATTCATTCTATCTACTAAATTATCACTTGATCATTTTACTCCTGACTTAAATCAGTTGCTAGGACATATGTTAACCTTTGAGCAGGATGTCAAAGGTGAAGGTGACAAGAGTACAAGTCATGCAATGTACTCAAAGGATAAGAAGAAAAATAGCAAAGGAAAACAACAAGCAAATGAAGATGAAGGCACAACTAGTCAAGCCAACTTCCTAAGAGGAAGAGGAGGTGGCAAAGGTAGAGGAAGAGGCAGGAATAATAAAGATGGAGTCAAAGCTTGCTGGATTTGTGGTAAGACAAATCACTTAGCTAATGATTGTTGGCATAATACTGAGAGTAATGGTGGATATAATCAGAACTTTAATTCAAGAGGAAGAGGTGACAGAAATCAAAGAGGTAACTTTAGAGGAAGATGTAGTAGGGGTTACTTTGGAAGAAATGCAAGAAGAGGATTCCAAAGTCAACAATACAATAATACCTACTACAATTATGCTTCAGATCAGAAGGAGGATTCAACATTGATAATGAATGCAACTTGTGAAAGGCAAAGTGAAGACCAAAGAGTCTTCTACATTGGCTCAGGGTGTAGCAATCACCTGAGTGGTAACATAGCATTGATGACTGATTTGGAAAATAAGGTATCTAATCATGTTGTCCAAATAGGTGACAATACAAAGCATAATGTGAAGTCAATTGGATCAGTGAAGGCGAAGGATGGAAGTAATCTCTTGAGTAAGGTCTTCTATGTTCCTACAATTCCTAAGAATCTGATAAGTGTAGGACAAATTGTTGAAAAAGGTTATGAAGTTAGATTCACTAATGAAGGAGTGTTTGTGGAAGACCCTAGCAATGGGTATAAACAAATTGTTTCAGGGAAGAAAGAAGGAAGGTTGTTCACATTGAAGATTCAAGGTAATGTTGGTCATGCCTTGTTCACTTATGGAGGACATAAGATCTTTGAGTTAGATCTTTGGCACAAGAGGCTTGGACACTTCAATGAAAGAGGTATCAAAGATATGATTAACAATGGTTCAGTGCTTGGATTGCCTAATGTTGCAGGTCAACATATGACATACAGATGTGAGGCATGTCAATTAGGTAAGGCTCATAAGCAATCTTACTCCAAGCATGGTTTCATGTATTCAGAGAAGCTTGAGTTGGTACACACAGATGTGTGGGGACCATCAAAGGATTTCAGTATAAATGGTTCAAGGTACTATGTGATTTATGTTGATGATGCTACCAGATGGATCACTATCTATGTGATCAAAGATAAGTCAGAAGTATTCAATACATTCAAACATTATCATGTGTATGTAGAAAGAATTACAGGTCATAAATTGAAGAGACTAAGGTCAGATGGAGGGGGAGAGTATTTCTCTAATGAGTTCAGTGATTACTTGTGGAATGCAGGTATAAAAAGGGAAATTACTTGCAGGTACTCTCCTCAACAAAATGGTGTAGCAGAGAGAAGAAATAGAACTCTTGTTGAGTTTGCAAGGTCAATGATGAAGGAGAAAAATTGCCCAAATTATTTGTGGGCTGAGGCTATAAATACAGCTACTTATTTGGTCAATAGGCTACCATGTAAAGCTTTGCAGGGTATGACACCATATGAGGCATGGTGGGGTAAGAGACCTACCTTGGATCATTGCAAAATATTTGGATGTTTGGCATATGCATATGTGCCATCACAATAAAGACACAAGTTAGAACCTAAAGCTGAAAAGTATGTATTCATTGGTTATGATGACAAGCAGATGGGATATAGGTTGTGGAGTCCATCCACAAAACAATTTCTTGTATCAAAAGATGTTACATTTGATGAGCAAGGTACTTGGTATGCAGGTACAATCAATATTAATTCAGGTGATGAAGAAGTTCTGAGTCAAAAGAAAGGTAAATCAAAGGTTCGGATATTTGATGAAGAGGAGAATAATGAAGTGCAGGTTGAAGTTGAAGAAATGCAAAGATTTGATCCTGAGTGTGAAGAACCAGAAACCTCAAGGAGTGGAGAACTTAGAAGGTCATCGAGACACAAGTGGCAACCTACAAGGTATAGCTATGATACTTCTTTTTCGGCTACCGAAGATTATGCTTACATGATAAAGGCAGATGAAGACCCTTCCACATATGAAGAGGCAAAAGGTAAGGAAAATTGGGAGAAAGCTATGCAGGAAGAATATGATGCATTAATGGAGAATCAAACATGGGATTTGGTTCCTAAACCAAATAGTCAGAAGATCATTGGGTGTAAATGGGTCTACAAGACTAAGAGGTTTGCAGATGGAAGTGTGTCTAGGTATAAAGCTAGACTTGTTGTGAAAGGGTTTGCTCAAACATATGGTATTGATTTTGATGAGACCTATAGTCATGTGGCAAAGATGACAACCATCAGGACACTCATAGCTATTGGTGCATGTAAAGGTTGGAAATTATGTCAATTAGATGTGAAGAATGCTTTTGTAAATGGTTACATTTCAGATGATGTTTTCATGGAGCAACCTCAAGGATTCAAAGATAGAAGGTATCCAGATCATGTATGTAAGCTCAAGAGAGATTTGTATGGTTTGAAGCAGGCCCCAAGGGCATGTAATTATAGACTTGTGAAGTTCTCGAAAGAACTTGGATTTCAAGTATCTAAAGCAGATAGTAGCTTGCTTGTTAAAGCAAGTGATGATGGGTTCATTTACATGTGCATATATGTTGATGATATAATTCTTACAGGTACAGATGAGAAAGGCATTCAAAGCCTAAAGAAGCAAATGGAGAAAGAGCTCAAAATCAGTGATTTGGGAGACTTGTCATATTTCTTGGGCATGGAGATTTCATACACTCAACATGGAGTGTATGTGACTCAAGAAAGGTATTTGAGAAACTTGTTAATCAAGTTTAAAATGAATGATTGCAGGGTAGCACCTACTCCAATGGAGGTGAATCACAAATTGAGCAGATATGGTGGGGAAGAATTCAAGGATATGAAGTTATATCAGAGTTTGGTTGGTAGTCTTATCTATGCTACATTAACTAGGCCTGATTTATCATATACAGTTGGAGTTTTGTCTCAATTCATGCATTTTCCTAGGAAAGAACATTGGATTACAGGTCAAAGAGTGTTGAGGTACATTAAGGGTACACTCAAAGAGGGTTTGTATTATGGTTTTACATCAGATACAAACAGCAAAATATATAGTGATGCAGATTGGGCAGGTAATCCTGATGATAGAAGATAAACATATGGATATTTGTGTTATGTGGGAGATAAGTTAATCTCCTAGTGTTGAAAGAAGCAGCACATAGTTGCTTTATCATCTACAGAAGCTGAGTACAAAGGTATGGTTGAAGCTGCAAAGGAAGTGATATGGCTTAAGACTCTCATGAAGAGTTTTGACACCATACAGAGTACACCTATCATTTATGGAGATAACATGAGTTCATTGTATTTAGCTGCTAATCCTGTGTTTCATGCAAGGACTAAACACATTGAGATTCAATATCACTTTTTGAGAGAGAAGGTGATGGATAAAGAGATTGAAGTCATACATACTTCAACAAAAGATCAGATAGCTTATATGCTTACCAAAAGCTTGGATGGACCAAAGCTACAGAAATTCAAAGACATGGCAGGCATAAAGAAGATAGAGAAAACCTCAATTGATGATTGAGGGGGAGCTGTTGGTGCAGGACAATCACCAATTGATGTTTTGACATGGAAATGAAGTCAAGGATTTGAGAAGAGAACAAGTTGTGAAGCATGAAAGAAGGACACATTCAGAATTTGGAAGATGTGTACACATATGTACATTATGTGAGAGATAGTTCACTTATATCTTTGAGTAGTCATAAGCTTGTAAATTTTTGTCTATATATATACTTGGAAAATGTCGAGATAAGTATGAGAGAATGTAGAGCATGAGAGTAGAGTAGAATCAGAAGTCATTAGACACTTATGAAGAGGTTAGAATAGCTCTCTCATCCAGATGTAATTTTTGTCAGAAATGAAGAGAAGTTGCACCCGATGTTTCTGTGCATTCTCCTTCTGTGCTTAATCATTTCAAGAATCCTTTTGTAGATGTCTAAGTCCATAGTTAATGAGTCTATGGTTAAAGTTTGAGAGCCTAATTGAAAACAAGCTCTGAGAATTATGAGTAGGAACATTCATATGTAAAAGAGTGTTCATAGTGTTCTGAAACAGGCGCATTTTTGGTGGTCAATGATTTGATCATTTCTCACTACAAAAATTAACGTTTTGCATGAGTGAGGACTCAAAATCTAAGTTGAGAGGTAAGCCATTTATGGCTAAAAGCATTTGCTTAAACAGGTTCTAGTTTTGGAGAACCATGTCTTAGAAGTTGCAGGTGTCAAAGTCGACTATACAGAGAGACAGTTTCAGACATAGGTAGATTGTTTGAATCATTTCTCATAATCTACTCAAGCTTTTGAAGTGTTTTAACTTGGAGGAGGTGTGCAATCTCTAGATGAAACATTATACAAAGTTTTATCAAAAACGTTACACGAATGATTAGTCAATGAGTGATTAAGGTGCAGTAGACTTTTCTAAGAAATGACTTTCTTCACAGTTAGCTAATTTCTTGATAATTTGGTGCTTGTCTTCCAAAATTGGTTGGAGTTTAAAGTTATTCTTGATATAGATGTGGTCTAACATCAAGGATAGCTTGTTCTTTTGGAGATTAACACTCTCCATCACCTTTTAGATTTCCAATGACACAAAATAAGTGCCTATGTACTTTGGAGATGATCCATGTAATGATTGATTCAAAACAGATAACTTCACAATTCACAAATCATCAGAAACCTTCTATTTTGGTTCACATACCTACTACTTGTTAAGCTTAGTGCTCCCAGCACACTAGGAATTAGGAAAATTCCTTCTAGGGTTATCTAATACGTTTAAAGATCTAATGATTCCAAGTGGAATGACTTAAAATGGTTGACTATACATAGAACAATCAATTTAGCAAGTGTAGCATTACCCCCAATTTTTTAGGACCTCTGCAAAGAATGACCAGTGACCATGTCGAGGCACTTTTCTCCCATTCCCCTTAGTGGAATGTCTTCGAACTTTGTTAGAATGTAGTAGACTTAGAGCTGAATCCAACGGCCATAGAACATTGAAAATGGTGGAGTAATGACTGCGATATGAGCAAGACAAGAACACTCTTTTGAGTGACAATGATAGAGAGACCAACAGATATACTTAATGATGTATATGTATTATTAAACATGAATTTACAACATCATTGACAAAGGAATAATGCCAAATGATTTTTAGGTGAGTGAGCAATGAAGTGTGCTACTCAACCTCTACTAATGATCAAATGAATGGCTCTCTAAGGGAGTGTTTTGGCCACGCGATTTCAAGGTATTCTTAGAGATGCTATCTTCAAATTTGAATTTGAATTCAAATCTTGGCTCTCATCAAAAAGTGATCCCTTACTCTAGGAGATATTCTCTCTAAATGAAGTTGTAGCTTTTCATTCTAACTAACTCCACGAGTTTAGTGGATTTACAAGATTCTTCCAAGTCAATTCACTTTTACAAAAGGTTAAAGATAAAAATCCATAGGCAATGGTTCTCATGGCTCTTCAATCATTTGCACATAAAGACTTCTCATGCTTAGCCAAGTGTGTAGGCTTGGCACTTGCACCAACAACTCCCCCTCAAGCCAAGCATCTTGGTTTGGTCTTCTTCATCGATCCTCTTGAATGTCTTGAAATCCAATCATAGCTTTAAACCTACAAAGTTTAGTACCATCAAGTGATTTGGTCAATAAGTCTACACATTGCATATTAGTTGAGACATATGCCAACTGAATTTCCTTGCTCAATAGCTTCTCTCTCACATAATGATAGTGGACATCTATATGCTTGGTCCTAGCATGATAGATAGGATTTGCTACAAGATGTAAGGAACTTGTATTATCTCCAAAAATTATTGGAGAGTTAGCATGTAATCCCAAATCTACATATAACAATCTAATCCATATTGCTTCTTGAGTGGTGTTTGCTAGTCCTCAATATTCAGCCTCTGTTGAAGATAAAGCAGCAATAGGTTGCTTCTTGGAAGACCATGAAATGGGCTTATCACCTACAAAAGAGAGATAACCTGAGGTACTCATCTTGTCATCCTTGCAACCTGCCCAATCTCCATCTGAGTATATCTTGATGTCCAAATCTGAAGTATAAGGAAGGTATAAACCTTGATTTTGAGTGCCCTTAAGGTACTTCAAAATTCTCTTGGCAGTTTCCAAGTGAGGTGCTCTAGGTTTGTGCATAAATTGACTTAAGACGCTTACTCCATAAGCAATATCAATCCTTGTCAATGTAGCATAGTTTAGGCTTCCCACTATGCTTTGGTATCCCACAATATTCTCAAGCACATCACCTTCATGAGCACTTAATTTTTGGTTTACCTCCATAGGAGTGCTTGCTATCTTGGCATCCTCTAAGGAAACTTCTTCAACATATCTTGCACATATTTTCTTTGAGGGATATAAATTCTAGAATTTATATAGACTAACTCAAGTCCAAGAAAATACTTTAGTGACCCTAGATCACTTATTTTGAACTCTTGCATCATTTGATTCTTGATCTGGTTGATGCCATTAGCATCATTACCTATAAGTATGATGTCATCAACATACACACATGGGTATATCACCTATAAATTACTTCTCTTAACAAACAAAGAAGTATCTGCTTTACCCATGATGAACCCTTGATCTTGAAGGTATGTAGTCAACCTATGGTGTTATGCCCTAGGTGCCTGCTTTAATCCATAAAGAGCTTTGTTCAGTTTACACACATAATTTACCTTGCTTGGATCCTCATAGCCAGGAGGTTGAGCCATGTAAACCTCCTATGAAATCCAGCCATTAAGAAAAGCAATTTTTACATCCAATTGATACATATTCCAATTCCTTGATGCAGCCACACTTACCAATACCCTGATGGTTGGCATTTTGGCCACAGGTGAGAAGGTTTCTTCATAATCAACTCCTTGGGCTTGTGCAAAACCCTTAGCCACAAGTATATCTTTATACCTGTTTATTGATCCATCGTAACTTTTCTTGATTTTGTAAATCCATCTAGACCCAATTACCTTCATAGACTCCTTCTTTGGCACTAGCTTCCAAGTATCATTCTCCTTAAGTGCTTCAATTTCTTCATGCATAGCTTCCTTCCATTCTGCCTTCGTCTTTTCCTCTTCATATGATGATGGCTCTTCAAGTGATAGGTCTTTGGCAAGTTAAATAGAATGCTTAGTAACTGAAGAAGTGTCATACCCATATCTGATTGGTTTCTTGCTCTCCCCTTGTGATCTTCTGATTGCTTGGTTGGATGATTCAGGTATCTCATACAACTTCTTCATCTTGGCTTTGCCCCTTTGATTTCCATGCCTTGAATTCTTCTAGGTTGACGATGTCCTCATCATCTGATTTGATTTCTTCAATCTGGTTTGGCTCCTCCTTGATGAGGCTTGGAACTCCTCTTCCAAGTCATATGGCAACTTAATTTTCCTGCATTCACTTTCAAACCAAGAATCATTCTCATAAAAAACAACATCTCTACTAATTATAAATCCTTTGTTAAATGGATTATAAAACCTGTATCCTTTCTGATTCAAGTCATACCCTATGAAGATGCACTTCTCTGCCTTAGGGTCTAGCTTAGCTCTGATTTGAGATGGGATGTGCACATAAGCAACACATCCAAAGATCCTGCAATGATCAAGTGAAGGTCTCCTACCATGCCATGCTTCATATGGGGTCATCCCATCAAGAGATTTTGATGGAAACTTGTTAACAAGATAAGTGGAAGTAGATACACTCTCGGCCCACAAATAATTACGTAACTTTTCCTCATTAAGCATTGACCAAGTTGTTTCAACAATTAACCTATTTCTTCTCTCTGCCACCCCATTTGCTCAACGCTATACCTTGTTGTGATTTCCCTTTTGATTCCTCTATCTTGCAAGAATGCATCAAACTCATTGGAGAAGTACTCACCTCCTCCATTTGACCTTAGTCTCTTTAGGCTTCTTCCTGTTTGGTTTTCCACAAGTGCAAGATACTTCTTAAAGCAATTGAATACTTCATCTTTGTGCTTCATGAAATATAAGATAGTCCATCTACTCAAATCATCAATGAAAGATACATAATACCTTGATCCAGAAATTGAGGGATCCTTACTTGGTCCCTATACATCTCTATGGACAAGCTCCAAGTAATCCTCATGCATGTAGCCTTTCTTAGAGAAGGGTAACCTATGAGATTTTCCAAACTGACAAGCACCACATTTATAGATCATGTGTTGCTTGGATACATTAGGTATCCCAATCACACATTGATCTCTACATATTTTCTTTAAGGTTCTCTCACCAATATGCCCTAATCTCTTATGCCAAATTTCAAGCTCTGATCTTTGTAGCTATAAAGTGCAATATTCTTTGTATCTTTAAGTTCAAATGTAAATAACCTACGTGTCTTTTCTCCCTTGGTAATTCTCTTGAATCCATGTTGGGGATCCTCCACAAATGCTTCATATTTGTTGAACCTAACCTGCAAACCTTTTTCCACAATCTGTCCAACACTCATCAAATTCTTGGTGACTGTAGGTACATATAAAACCCTCCTCAACAGATTTTTATTTCCATCAAAGGTTTTAACATTTCCTACCTTGACCACTGAATTCTTGGTGTCATCGCCTGTTTGTACTTGATGCTTTCCCTTAGGTTCCTGAAGGTTAGAGAGAAGAGCTACATTGCCTTCCGCATCGTTTGAACATCCTGAGTCAATGTAGAAGATATGGTCATCATTCATACCTTGCTTTGAAGTCATATTCATAATCAGAAGGGAATCCTCTTGTTCCTCTGTGTAATTGTTGTAGTCTTTCCTTGATTTGTAGCCTCCTTGGTAGTTGTTATTGTAATTGTTGTTGTAGTTGTTATTGGAGCCTTGATGATCGTTGAATCTTCCTCTTGATTGTGTGTAGCCACCTCTTTGGAAACCTCTACCTCTCTAATTCTTGAAGTTCTTGTAACACTCATCTATAGTGTGATTTGATAAACCACAAATATTACATGGGGAAGATTTGAAAAGTCTCCCCTTACCTTGCTCACCTCCTCTACCCCTTCCTCTTGAGTTTCTACCTCTCCTTGCATAGTTAGCTTGAGAAGTAGTACCTTCATCCTCAATCTTTTTGCTTTTCCCTTTCTCTTTAGACTTTCCTTTATCTGTGTATAGGGCAGAAGAGCTATTACCTCTTGATGAATCTCCATTTTTTTTGAGCTTGGCTTCATGGGTAAAGAGTTTCCCCATGAGTATGGTATGATCTAGAATTTTCATGTCCATGTACAAGTTCATAGTAGTTGTGAAGCTCTCCCATTTGTCATCTGCCCTAATATAATTGATTACTTGTCTTAAAATTTTCTCCTCTTCAATCTCCTCTCCTATGCTTGCTAATTGGTCCGCCACATCCTTGACTTTGGTCACATACTCTGAGATGCCTTGCTTGGGTTTCTTTCTTTGAGTGGTAAACTCAATCCACAATTGGTTCTCTCTAGCCCTTGTGTTGGAAGAAAAATATGATGACAATGTATCCCAAGTCTCTTGGGATGTCTTATAGTTCCTAATGTGTGGAAGAAGAAAGTGAGAGACAGACTTAAGTAAGTATGACATTGCTAATGCATCTTTGCCACACCATGAATTGAGTCTTTCATGCTCCTCTCTTCTTGGTTGTCCTTTGCTTCTGAAAATGGGCATCTCCTCGTCTCCTGAGATGTATCCATAGAGACTGCTTCCTTGCAAGTATGTCTTCATCCTCAAGGACCACGCTTGGTAGTGTTCCTTTCCAATTTATCAATGAAAGAAAGAAAACCATCTCCCATTTTACCTTAGCTTTGCTCTGATACCACTGTTGGGAAAGATGGATGGACACTCCAAGAAATGAGTTGGTATTGCTAATCTCTGCTCTATACCAGCCCTCTTTCACTTCCGAGTTACGTTGTAGGACCTTTTAGCTTTCTAATGACACTAAATAAGTGTCTATGTACTTTGGAGATGATCCCTGTAATGATTGATTCAAAACAGAGAACTTCACAAGTCACAAATCATCAAAAACCTTCTATTTTGGTTCAACACCTATTGCTTGTTAAGCTCAGTGCTCCCAATATTGAAGGAATTAGGAAAATTCCTTCTGGAGATATCTAACTAGCTTAAAGAGCTAATGATTCCAAGTGGAATCACTTAAAATGATTGACTATACATAGAGCAATCAATTTAGCAAGTGTAGCATTACCCCCGATTTTTTAGGACCTCTACAGAGAATACCCAGTGACCACTTCCAGGTGCTTTTCTCCCATTCCACTACATGGAATGTCTTTAAAATTTGGCTGAATGTACTACACTTAGAGCTGAATCCAAGGAGTCATAGAACATTGAAAATGGTGGAGTAATGACGGAGATATGAGCAAGACAGTCTTATGCCACAATACAGATCGTCCAACAACATGGAAGGCCTTCCAAGATAAAGTGAAGGATTCTTTTCTTCATCCTCAATATCATCTACATGTTTGATGTGCATGGACAATCTTTACATTTAAGGAGGGTGACACGGTCACTACCTACACAAAGCGGTTCTGGCAAAAATTTATTATTGGTTCGAATGCTTGAAGATGTACTAGAGGATAGCTTGCAGTGAAAATATGAAGATGGTTTGGAAGTGGGAATCCAAGCTAACCTTCACACCCCATGACCTACAACCCTCAATGAGGCTATCCCTTTTGCCTATGATGCACAACAGGAAGTTCAGTCCATAACCAAGTGGATCCGTCTACAACAACCACGTCAACGACCAATTTTTGTTAAACCCATGTTTCCTATGAAGCGTAATTTTAATGCCCCATCTTACTCTAGTTTTCCTCGTCCTCCATAATCCAATTACTCAAATCCACCTATTGCTTCATCTCTCCAACCTACCAAACCACCTACCCTCCAAACTTCAATGGTGGATGCCCAATAGAAGTGACCACATATCACCTACTAGAGATCTCGTATACCTCGAAATGCAAAAATAAAGTGACGATTGCGACCTCTTCACATGAAACCAGCTACAACTCAATTGCATAAGGTGGAGGCCCATAATGAAGAACTTCCTCTTGCTTAGATAGAGGACGCATTGGAGAAGGACTTAAGTACCTTGGGTAAGGATATCTCAATTCATTCTTTACTTTGCATGTAGGGTAGTATCAAAAACAACATGCTTAATATTTTGCATGAGGATGGTAGTTCACATGATTTCATTTCTCATTTCTTAGTACAAGAACTTAAATTAAAAGCATTTTCTTCCTTCTATAAAGTGAAAGCTGCATTTCAAGATAGTTGTTGTAATGTAACATGAGAAGTGAAAGATGTTATGATTAGCATAGGCCCATATGTAGATGCACGAACATTTTTAATTGCACCTTTGCAATTTTATGATGTTATACTCGGTACGCCTTTTTGTCATCATTATAACCTAGGCATTGACTACCATACACATACCTTAACTTTGAATTTAAAGGTCAAACCATTACTTCATCTGTGTAGCATGAGTTCCAGCCATTTCCATTGATTAGTCATACTCAAGTAAAAGTTGCATTCAGGAAAGGATTCACTTCATGCATTGTTTTTGTCAATGTCAGAAATGATTATACTCATACACTTCCCAATGCACTTTAACCTTTCATGACTACTTATAAGGATCGTTTTATGTCTAATTAGCCCTCTTAACTACCACCATCAGGAGGATCCTTTGACCATAGCATAGACTTAACTCCTAGTAGTTCTCCTCTTCATGAAAAACCTTATACGCATGGCCCACTACATGAAAAGGAAATAGAAAACCAAGTGAAATACTTACTTCGGAAAGGATCTTCCCCATTTGGAGCACCAGTTCTTTTAGTAGAGAAGAAGAATAAAACTTATCAAATGTGCATTGATTATAGAACCCTTAACAAGATCACAATAAAGAATAGATACCCTATTTATCAAATAGATGACCTTTTAGATAAATTATGAGGAGCTCGTGTCTTTAGTAAAATTGATCTAAAAATGGGTTACCATCAGATTCATATGACACAAAGAGATATTTTTAAGACTACATTTAGAACTCAAACCAATGATTATGAATTTATGGTAATGCCCTTTGGACTTATTAATGCCCCTGCTACATTTGCATGAATGATGAACAACATTTTTTTTTATTACCAAGATTTTGTTCTTACATTCTTCGACGATATACCTGTTTAGAGTAAGGATGATAGTGAGCATGAGAAGCATCTTAAAACAGTTTTTCATTTGCTATGAGAGAACACACTTTACACTAATCCTGAAAAGAGTTACTTCTTTCAACGTAAGCTAGAATATCTAGGACATATTATTTCAAGTGGAGGCATGCATGTGGGTCCAAAAAGGATTAAAGTGATATTAGAATGGCCTACACCACAATCAGTCAATGATGTTCCTTCTTTTCTTGGGTTGGCTAGTTTTTATAAGAAGTTCGTTCGAGATTTTTCTTATTTAGCATTGCCTCTTACCTTGTTATTGAAAAAGAAAATAAAATTTGCATGGGGACTTACGCAACAACAATCCTTTAAAAAACACAAACATACACTTTCACATGCACCTATTTTACAGTTACCTGATTTTCACAACCATTTATTATTGTTATTGATGCAAGTGGTTCAGGAATAGGTGTTGTTTTAATGCAAAATGATCATCCTATTGCATTTGAGAGTAGAAAGCTTAAACCCTCATAAATGAATTATAGTACATATGATAAAGAATTGTTAGGAGTTGTGCATGCTTTGCGAATTTGGAAACATTATCTTATGGGATCTGAGGTATTAACCCGATCAACAAGCTATTAAGCATTTATTAAATCAACCCTTAATCTCTGATCCACATCTTAAATGGGCTTCGTTCATTCAAAAATTCCAACCCATGATTCAATATCAATCGAGTAAAGCAAATGTATAGTGGTCACATTGGTATATGTCAGGGACACTTAATTGAGATTTATTAGATTTATCTACCAAGAGTGATGGCACATTTGTTTCTTGCAAGCTCACTCATTCGCAGACATTAGGTTTTTTTTTTATTTACTTGTCTTTATATACTGCAGTAGTTGTATTCTTGTTTTTAAGTCATTCTTGTACATTCCTTTTTATGTAATAGAAGAACAAGAAGAAGATCATTCTTCCTCGCCTCAATGTGAGTGTGTGCTTTTCTTTGATTGTGAGAGTGTGTGTGTGAGCTCTCTTCCTTATCTCCTTCCTCCTGACATGGTATCAGAGCCATTGTGGTTGTAGAGAGCTCGCGGAGAAGGCCGATGGTGAAGAGTATGCGAGAAGGCATGGAGAAAGCACGATTCACAAACGACCTCAGATTGCTATGAAAAATGGGGGGGGGGCATAGAAAAACCATGTCATTTTTCAAAATTATAACTTGCATCATCTTTGAGAACACTCATATATTCCAGATCTAGAATTTCAAGTGATTCCATGTACTGTTGGGACCCAAAAACCGTGTTTTTCTGATATCGAACTGTCATGTCATAGTGCGATAGTGTTCAAGGAGAAGTGTTGCTTGTAGTGTTTTGCAGTGTTGTGAATTGTTGCAGAAATGGCAAGCATAGATGGAATGAGTCAGCTTATGAGCGATAAGCTGGACAAGAACAACTTCCATGCATGTAGATTCAAAATGACAAATTTCTTGATGGGGAAAGGCTATTGGAAGTACATTGAAGGAGAGAACGAAAATGCTCTGCAGTTACGAGAGAGGAATCGAACTGTGGACCAGTTAGGAGCATATGAGGAATGGAATCAAGGAGCACGAAAGGTAATGTATTGGCTATCTGTTAGCATATAGGATAGCATTATTGGGCACATACAAGATGGGAAGACTTCGAAAGAGGCTTGGAACAGTTTGGTCACATTGTATGAGACCAATAGAAAGGCACGAAAACTGCAACTCAAGGACAAGATGCATACATTGAAGAAGAAGGGCATGTCGATAAGTGAATACACCTTGAAAATCAAAAGCATATGTGAGTCACTTGCATCTATTGGTATTAATGTAGATGATGATGATGATAAGGTGGAAGTGTGCCTTCGCAGTTTAGGAGCTACATATAAGCAGTTCAGAACTTCTATATAGACCAGAGAAAATACTCCAAATTTTGTTGATTTGGTATCCATGCTCATTATTGAAGAAAAGAATCTTGGTGACGATTCAAACTCGCAAGGAAAGTCATGTTTTGAGCAATTATTATACTTTGGCAAAGGAAGAGGCAGAGGTAGAGGTTTTGGAAGTGGAAGAGGAAACAATAACCAAGAACAAGGTCAACAACAAAATCATGCAGGTCGAGGCAAGGAGAGCCAAAGAGGTCACAAAAATTTCAAAAGAAATGATTTAGGTAATGACAGTAAAGGATGTTGGAATTGTGGTAAACCTAGACACTTTGAACGTGATTGCAGGTTGAAGAATCAAAATAAGAGAAGGCAGCAAAACAACTATGCATCCACAAGTGCAGATGCTTTTGAGAAGTTATTCATGGTTCAACATCACATGATGAATACAATATCTGCTGGTGTTTCAAAATCAAATGATAATGTCTGGTATGTTGATTCAGGTGCATCAAGTCACATGACTAGTCATGCGGAATGGTTTAGTACTTGCAAAAATTGCGATTTTCTAGATATGTTGAAATAGGTGATAACAAATCACACCTTATCGAGCATACAGGAAACATAGCATTGTCAATGGAGGACCGAAAGGTAAAAAATCTTGCTGATGTGATGCATATTCTAAATAAAACAAAGAATATGGTTTCTGTTGGACAAACGGTTGACCAGGGATTACAAGTTAGGTTCAATGCTGATGGGTTATATGTAGAAGAATACAAACGGGATGGAAGATTGATTGCCAAAGGAAACAAAGTGGGTAGGATGTTCACCTTAAATGTGAAAATTCCTTAAATGAATGCACCCAGGTTTGCAAAAGGTGCAAGAATCATTGCTGATATGGAGATCTGGCAAAACGGATTGGACATGCAAACTTGCAAAGGTTGAAATTGATGCAGTCAAAGGAGATTGTACATGGACTACCAAATTTCAAGGTTGCGGAGATGCAAAAGGTATGTGCAACATGTCAATTTGGAAAACAATCAAGAGCATCATTTCCACATGACAAGCATGTGAGTGAGAACATACTAGAAATAGTACATACAGATGTTTGGGGTCCTACAAACACGACATCTATGGGCCGTTGCAGGTTTTATCTTACTTTCATTGATGACCATACACAAAAAGAAATAATGAAAGAGAAGAGTGAGGTCTTCACTCACTTCCAGATTTTTAAAGCTATGGTGGAAAAGCAGACATGGAAGTATATTCAGACATTAAGATCTGATGGAGGAGGTGAATACATGTCAAATGAGTTCAATAATTTTCTAAAAAATCATGGAATTCAACGTAAGTTTTCATGCAGGTACACACCACAATAGAATGGTGTTGTTGAACGCATAAATAGACATATTGCAAGATTAGCAAGAGCCTTGATGGCTGAAAAGAATATGCCTCATTGTTATTGGGTAGAAGTTGTTCATACTCCTGTATACATCATGAACAGAACTCCGACTACTGTTGTACATCAAGTTACACCTGAAGAGAAGTTTACAGGAAAAAAGCCAAACTTATCACATCTGAAAGGTTTTGTCTCTATTGCATATGTACATGTTCCAGATGAATTGAGGATGAAGCTTGATCTAAAAGCAGAAAAGTGTGTCTTCATTGGATACTCCCTTGAGCAAAAGGGATATAAATGTTACAACCCACTCATATGACAGGTGAAGGTGAGCAAAGATGTGGTATTTGATGAAATTTCAAGCTTCTATGCAAATGCCAAAGAAGGACTGAATCTTGAACCAAATGACAAAGAAAATGTTGAAAAATCAAGTGCAAAATCTCAAGCTTTTGAGTGGACCGGATGCATCACCAAGCAGTAGTTCCAACCCAAATGCATGGGGTGGGAGATTGCATGGAAATTTCAGTCCAACAAATTCATCAAATACATCCAAGAAAGGTAAAGAAAATATTTTTGTTGGTCATAAAACATGTGCAGGTTTTGAAGATGATGGAGATTCAAGCGATTCAGAAAAGAGTCTTGATGAGGAACTTGGATTGCCCTCTGTGAAGACTCTAGGAGTAAGAAAGGCACATGCAGATGATACAAGGAGAAGTGACCCAGGACCAAGAAGATCTGGGAGGATACATAATTCAATGCAATGATTGACATATGATAGTTACATGGCTCGTCATTGTGCATACATGATAAAGGTAATACATGAGGAACCTTCTTGTTTTGAAGATGTAGATGGACATGCAGATTGGAAAAAAGCTATGGATGAGGAGATGGATGCACTTTATGGAAACGATACATGGAAGGTAGTTACACTGGCACAAGGAAAGAAACCCATAGGTTGCAAGTGGGTTTACAAGGTAAAGCACGATGCTAATGGTAGCATAAGCAGGTATAAAGCACGTTTGGTAGCAAAAGGATATGCACAAACGTATGGCATTGATTATGAGGAAACATTCAGCCCTGTAGCTGAAATGTCTACTGTCAGAACACTTGTTGCATTAGCTATAGCAAAAGGATGGACGTTGCATCAGATGGACGTGAAGAATGCTTTTCTACATGGTGAGTTACAGGAAGAAGTATACATGGAACAGCCACAAGGATATGAAGATTCAAAGCATCCAGAATATGTTCGCAAGTTGCAAAAGGCTTTGTATGGGCTGAAGCAAGCACCTCATGCATGGCATGCAAGGATGCTGATTACTTGACACCCATTGAATTTTCTATGTGTAATGCAGATCATTCACTATGCAAGAAAGGGTGATGATGGCATCACAATTGTGGCTATCTATGTTGACGACTTGATTGTAGGTGGTAATAATGAAGAAAGCATCAAAGAGGTAAAACAACTTCTTATGCAAGAATTTGACATGAAAGATCTTGGTGTGCTATGCTATTTCTTGGGTAGTGAGTTTATACATACAGAAATAGGTATATGGATGATGCAAAGGCAATATACCTTGAATATGCTGCAAAAGTATGGTATGGCTAATTGTAAGCCAATTTATATGCCATTAGATCAGAATTTGAAGTTGGATACTACATCAGGTGAAGCATTGGAAAATGCTATTATGTACAGGAAAATTATGGGAAGCTTGATATATCTCACAATTATAAGGCCTGATCTAAGCTACACTTTTGGAGTTGAGAGTCAATTTATGCAAGTTCCCAAGAAGCCACATTTGGATGCATTGAGGTGCACTCTATGTTATGTGAGTGCTACTTTGGATTATGCATTGTTTTATGAAGCTGGTGTAGATTTGTAGGTTCATGGATACACCGATGCATATTGGGCTGGTACCATTCCAGATAGAAGACCTACTAGTGGTTTTCTATTCTCTCTTGGGAGTGCAATTATTACATGGAGTAATAAGAAGCAACCTACTGTTGCTTTGTCGAGTACAGAGGCTGAGTATAGAGGTGCTGCAATGGGAGCATGTGAGGCATCATGACTACTTGCATATTTAGGTGTGGAAGTGCAAAAGCCTATCACCATCTATTAAGATAATCTTAGCAGCATACAGTTAGCATGGAACCCTATTTTTCATGCTAGAGGTATATTACCACTTCATCAGAGAGAAGCTATTAGCAGGTGATATTGATCTTGTTTATGTGAGAACAGATGAGTAGGTTGCTGATATTTTCATTAAAGCACTTGAAGCAGAGAAGTTGAAGAACTTTTGGAAGATGCTTGGATTAGAGGACATGGTGTTGAGCTTAACGGGGAGTGTTGAGATATCAAGCTCAACATGCGATGATCCAGGATGACACGTATCACTTTTTCATTTCTCTGACATGTATAGTGGTCACGTTGGTATATGTCACGGACACTTCACTGAGATTTATTCGATTTATCTACCGAGGCTGATGGCACATTTGTTTCTTGCTAGCTCACTCATTTGTGGACATTATCTTTCTCCTTATGTACTGGTCTTTATATATTGTAGTAGTTGTATTCTTGTTTTTAGGTCATTCTAGTACATTCCTTTTTATGTACTAGAAGAAGAAGAAGATGATGATGATCATTCTTCCTTGCCACAATCTGAGTGTGTGCTTCTCTTTGATTGTGAGAGTGTGTGTGTGAGCTCTCTTCCTTGTCTCCTTCCTCGTGACACAGACTTTGCAAGATAGCAAATTAGATGCAACTTTGTCATTGTTGGAGGAGGTGGTGGATATTCTTTAGAGATGAAGTGGTGTTGCTTGATCCTACTTCACACCTGATAAGAATGATCATAGGAGAGTGTAGTGGGCCTCTTTAGCATGCTAATGATCATAAATAATCATATATGTTGCTTGGAGCATGATCCACTAACCTATGGATCAAAGCAGATAGAGGAGTTGATTCAAGATCAAGAAGCTTGCTATTTTTTTTCCTATATATGTTCAATGTTTTGAACAGTTCTCTAAGCATAGTAGCAATTGGCTTAATTCCTTTTGGGAAACTCTAATTAGTTTAGTAATTATCAATCATGAGTGATTTCATAAGAAATGATAGACTATACACAGAGAAAGGTGTTTAGCAATTCAAAGAACAATCTCAACAACTTTGGGGCTCAATAGTCAACAAACCAGTGCAAAAAGATGTGTTAATATCTCGCGATCGCGAGAAGCAATGCTAATGAAACTTTGTACCCATGTACTAGATAGTATGTTGAATCTAACATGCTTTGAATAATGACAAATGATCAAGCATGCACTCAAAACAAGATCTGAGAAGATGACTATTCTGATGGACTTATAACAGAGAAGTGAAATGAGAATTTAATGATCATATATGTATTAAATAATATACAAATACAATGTCATTGGCAATCATACATTGTGCAATGTGTGAGAGGTGAATGAGCTATGAGATAATCTTTCACTTAACAATAGATCCTCTTCAAAATTATCTCATGGGCTCGAGATGACACGGGTATTTTGTATCCTCTTCTTATAGTTGTACTTGGAGACAAAGTTTGAATTCAAATTCAAAGATCTACCTAAAAGTGATTCCTAAAGTATAGGATAGATTCAGCAACCAAATGAGTCATGATTAGAGCTTCTTAACTCCACGTGGATGTGAACCACTTTTACAAAGGTAAATGTGAAGAGCTTTTTACAAGAGGTTGATCATATGCAGCCTTGTATGAGTTGTGTCAATAAATAAGGTATGAGCTAATTAACCAAGTATATGGGCTTGGTTTTAATTGCACCAAAAACACCCTCTCAAGCCTAAAATACTTGGTCTTCAATCATCTTGATTTCCTGCAAATCAATCACCAATTTGAGTATGTTCATCTTTGTTCTATCCAATGACTTTGTGAGTATATCTGCACACTGTAAATGAATTGATACATAAGATAGTTAAATATCCTTGCTAATCAATTTCTCCTTTACATAATGATAGTGCACTTCAATGTGCTTAGTCCTTGCATGATATACAGGATTAGCAGCCAAATGAAGTGAACTAGTGTTGTCTCCAAAGGTTATTGGAGTGTAAGAGTGTATCTCCAAATCTCCATATAATGGATTAAGCCACATAGCTTCTTGGGTTGCATTTGCCAAACCTCTATATTCTACTTTTTTGGAAGATAAAGCCATAGTTGGTTTCTTCTTAGATGAACATGATATAAGTTTTGAACCTACAAAGGATAGGTACCTTGAAGTGCTCCTCTTTTGCCATCTAACTGATATAGGTTCCAATTCCTAGAAGCAACAACACTTACCAAAACCCTAATTGTTGGCATCTTTGCCACAAGTGAAAAGGTTTCTTCATAGTCCACTCCATGAGTTTGGGCAAATCCTTTTGCCACTAACCTTGCCTTGTACCTGTTTATAGAAGCATCTGAGTTCTTTTTTATTTTGTATATCCACCTAGATTGAATTACCTTCATGCTTGGCTTCTTGGGAACTAGATCCCAAGTATGGTTTTCTTGAAGTGCTTCTACTTCTTCTTGCATGGTTTCTCTCTATTTTTTCTTCTTTCTAGGCTATTCAAATGAAGAAGCCTCTTCTATCATAGAGTCTTTAGTGATATACATAGAATCCTTGGTAACTAATGATGTATCATAGCCATACCTTATGGGTTTTTTTACTCTCCCTTTGAGATCTCCTGAGTGCTTGATTTGAAGACTCTGGTATGTCTTCTAATTGCTTGAGTTTGATCTTGCCTCTTGACTTCCAAGCCTTGAAGTCAATCTACTCTTCATCCTCTGAGGTGATATCTTCAGGTAATTGTTGATCTTCTTGAGTAAGGTTTGGAAAATCATTTTCCAAATCATATGCTAACTTGACCTTACTGAAATCATCTTCAAACCATGAATTATTTTCATCAAAGACTACATCCCTACTAACTATAAATGCTTTGCTAGTGGGATTGTACAACCTATAGCTCTTTTGGTTTTGATCATACCCAATGAATATATATTTCTTAGCTTTAGGGTCAAGCTTTCCTCTAATTTGTGACATAAGCAATGCACCCAATACTTTATAATGGTCAATATAGAAAAGATGTTCATCATCTTTACCTTGCTTGGATGTCATATTCATGATGAGTAGTGAATCTTCTTGGTCTTCTGTATAGTTTTTGTAATCTCTTCTTCCTTTGAAACCTCCTTGATAATTGTTGTTGTTTTAGCCTTGATTGTAATTATGTTTGTAGTTGCTTCCTCCATTGTTGTACCTGCCTCTGGATTGTCCATAGCTACCTCTATGGAAGCCTCTTCCTCTTTTATTCCTTGTATTCTTGAAGCATTCTTCTGTGTTGTCGTTGGTAAGACCACAAATTTTGCAAGGTGAATTGTTGTAGGATCTACCCTTGTCTTGCTTTCCTCCTCTACCCCTTCCTCTAGCACCTCTTCCACTTCCTACATAATTAGCTTGAGAGGTACTAACCTCTTCTTCATTCTTCTTGATTTTACCTTTATCCTTAGCTTTATTCCTATATGTATAAATAGGCAGAAGATTGATTACCTCTACAGTTATCACCATTCTTGTTGAGCTTTGTCTCATCGGTGAAGTGCCCCATCAAGGTGTTAAGGTAAGGTATTTACATATCCATGGAGAGGTCCATTGCTATGGTGAAGGAATCCCACTTGTCATCATCTTTGATGCCATTAATGATCTGCCTTACTATGTGTTCTTCTTCTATCTCCTCTCCAATGCTTGCAAGCTGTTCAACCACATCTTTCATCTTGGTTACATAATCAGCCACTCCTTGCTTTGGTTGCTTCTTTAAAGTTGTAAACTCCATCCATAACTGATTCTTCCTAGCTCTTGTATTTGAGGAGAAATATGATGAGAGTACTTCCCAAGTCTCTTGGGAGGTCTTGCAATTCCTAATTTCTGGTAACAAGAAACCAAAGATTGATTAGTAGATAAGACATGGCAAGAGCATCCTTTGCACACCATGTGGTCAACCTTTGTTTGTCTTCCCTTGTAGATTGATGCTTCCTCCTGAAGATTGGCATTTCTTCATCTCTTGAGATGTATCCATACATACTTCTCGCTTGAAGGTAGGCTTGCATCCTTAGTGACCATGTTGAGTAGTTTTTTCTTCCACTTTGTCAATGAAGGATGGAAATCCATCTCCCATATTTCTTGTTTTTGTTCTAATACCATTGTTGGAGGAGATGGTGGATATTCTTCAGAGATGAAGCAGTGTTGCTTGATCCTACTTCACAGTTGCTAAGAATGATTACTAGAGAGTGTAGTGGGCCTCTTTAGCATGCTAATGATTATAAATAATCATATATGTTTCTTGGAGCATGGTCCACTAGCCTATGATCAAAACTGATAGGTAGGAGTTGATTCAAGATCAAGAAACTTGCTATTTTAGTTCCTATACCTATTCAATGTTTTGAAGAGTTCTCTGAGCACAACAGCAATTGGCCTAAATCCTTTTCGAAAACTCTAATTAGCTTAGTAAGTTATCAATCATGAGTGATTTCATCGAAATTGATAGAATATACATAGGGAAAGGTGTTTAGCAAATCACAAAACCATCCCGATAATTTTGGGGTTCAATAGTCAAAAGATGAGTGAGCAAAGATGTGTTAATATATCGTGATCCCCAAATGCAATACTAATGAAACTTTGTAGTCATGTTCTAGAAAATATTTTAAATCTACCATGCTTTGAATCATGAGAAATCATCAATCATGCATAGAGAACAAGCTTTGAGAAGATCACTATTCTGATGGAGTATAACAGAGAAATGAAATGAGAATGTAATGATCATATATGTATTAAATCATATACAAATACAATGTCATTGGCAATCATATATTTCTCAATGTGTGAGAGGTGAATGATCTATGAGATAAGATCTCACTTCACAATAAATCCTCTTCAAAATGATTTCATGGGATCGAGATGACACGCAGGTCTTTTGATCCTTTTCTTATAGTTGTACTTGGAGCCAAAGTTTGAATTCGAATTCAAAGATCTACCTAAAAGTGAATCCTAAAGTATACGATAGATTCAACAACCAAACGAGTCGTGATTTAGAGCTTCCTAACTCTCACATGGATGTGAACCACTTTTGCAAAGGTAAATGTGAAGAACTTTTAACAAGAGGTTGATCATGTGAAGCCTTGTATGAGTTGTGTCAATAAATCAAGTATGAGCTAATTAACCAAGTATGTGGGCTCGGTTTTAATTGCACCAATAGTCATATCATACTCACCCACACTCTCATAGTGCTTCTTTTGCATTAGATTGCTATTCTATGGTTGCCTCTAGTCTTTGTGATGAGAATAAGCCTATTGCGTTTAATGAAGCACGAAATTCAAAAAATAGGATGGATGCTATGCAATCAAAATATGATGCCATTATGAAAAATGGTACCTGGTCTTTATGTGACTTGCCTCTTGGAAGGAAGGCCATTGGCACTAAGTGGGAATACAAGCTGAAGCATAAGCCTGATGGAACAGTTGACAGGTATAACACTAGGATTGTTGCAAAGGGTTATGCTCAAGAAATAGGCATTGATTTTGATGAGACCTTTGCTACTACATGCCAAATGACTACTGTTCCTAGCATCCGTGCAATTGCAGTGCATCATGGTTGATATGTACATCACTTGGACATTAAAACTAAATCTTTGAATGGTGACTTGCATGAAGAATTGTATGTTTCTCAACCCCATGGTTTTGTGTAGAAAGCACATGAAAAAAAGTGTGTAAGTTGAAAAAGGCATTATATGGTTTCAAACAAGCACGATGTGCTTGGTATGAAAAGATACATGCCTACTTGATTGCACATCCTTTTGACAATAGTCCAATCGAGAGCACCTTATACGTTAAGCGTGCAAATGATATGCTTCTGATCATTCTTGTCTATGTTGATGACATGCTACTCACAAGTCCTAATGAGAAGCATATTGCTAATTTTAAAGCTCATTTTCATGCCTCATTTGACATGTCACATTTGGGGCATTTGCACCATTATTTGGGCATTCAACTTATGCAAGTTGATGATATACTAAATTTGTGTCAATCAAAATATAATGACACATTATTGCACCCTTTTGACCTTGAAGACTGCAAACCAATTGCCACTCCTATGGAGACAGGTTTATGGTTGAGTCTTCATGATGTTGGAGATGCATTTGATGTTGTTCTCTTTCAGCAAGTTGTTGGATGCTTGATTTACTTATGCGTTACTTAGCCATATATTTAGTTTCTTGTCTCACCGATGAGCAGGTTTATGCATTGCCTAGGTGTCGAGGATTGGCAGGTAGTTAAGCTCATCTTTCACTACTTGAGTGGTACCTGGCAGCAAGAAGCATCCTATTGTGGTCACTTCTAGTTGTGAGGATGAGTATTGTTGATATATTTAGTTAGTGATGTGTGTGAACACTCTAGGAACACCGGGGCACTTTTTTCCCTCTTTAGGAGGTTTTTTCCCCTAGCTTGTATACATGCCTATTGCCCTAATGGGTTGCTTATCTTTGTACATTCTAGTGGTAATACATTTAGTATTGTGTGTTGTGCTCCAAGCTTCTTCTTCTTCTTCCTTCTGCTATTCATGTTCTTTTACAGATCTCAAACTCCAACAATTGAGATCAGAGTAGGCCACCGCTTCATCTAGGGCATGGTCGACAACTCTCGTATCACAGTCTCATAATCACAAAAAAATTTATGAGCATACTTAGGGTGATTAGGAAACCAAAACACGTTCGCTCTTTGGTGCAAAATCGTGATCTGAGCTTGTTTTAGTCTTTGAACACACCATCGTAGTGATTGTGCAGGCTATTTGGTGTTTTTGGGCCAAAGATATGTACACGTTTTGGTTTGCCAATATAAGCACCTCAAAGTCTACTATAGGTTTAGTGGAACTCATCAGGGTAGTTCTGTTCAAGTTTTTTAGATACATTCATTTTTTTGCATCAAGGTATTTAAGTCAGTGGCCATGGCTGAAAGCAATGATGTATTCTATATGTTGGCTATTGAGGATAAGTTGGACGGTACCAATTACCCATTGTGGGCTTATATGATGTGACATATATTGGTTGCAAAAGGAATATGGAACATTGTGCAAGGTGTTGAAAAATGTCCTATTTCACCTACAAACACACTTGTTGGAGGTGATATAGATGGCATTGAAGATGACAATATTCATTGTGTTCCTGTTCGTGCTGTAGTTTTTGCTGCACCTGGAGACAAAATTCATTTGGATGGCAGAGATGCTCAAGCATATTGCATTGATAGCCTTGTATGTCAAACATGCCATTATTCCTCACATTTTCTCTTGTAGAACAACTAAGGATGTTTGGGATACACTTAAGGAATGAGGCTCGTGTTGCTTACCTTTGAAAATAGTTGGAGAGTGAGCACATGAAAAAAGGAGATTTCATTGACAGTTTTCTAACAAAGATCAAAGATTTGAAGGAAAAGTTGATTTCTATTGATGAGGTCTTGCCTGAAAGTTCACTTGTGCAGACTATTTTGAATGGTCTTCTTGATTCATATCAGATTTTTGCTTCTACTCTTCGTTTGATGATGAAAGGCAATCCAAATGCTTGAACATTTGAGGACTTAGTCTTTGTTCTATTACACGAAGATCAGTCTAGGTAGAACAAGTCCATTATGCATGTTCTAGATCAAGCCTTCCTCGCTAGTCAAAAGGGCAAAGGTAAATGAAGATCTTCTACTAGTAAGGAGAAATCTGCTAATTCTGCACAATCAAAGAAGGAAGACAAAGAAGAGAAGAAAATAGAAAAGTGAAAATTATTTTGCAAATACTATAAAGGAAATGATCATGTAATAAAGAGCTATCTGAAACTGATTGCTAAAGAGGCAAGGAAGAAAGAGTGTGGAATGGTTATTGTAGAGGCCTCTCTAATCTTGTGTAGGATGAAAAATGGGTGTTTACCACTATTTGTAGTCATGACACATCTTCTCATGAACAGCATATGTATGTAGTAGACTTAGATGTTTGGTACTTTGATAGTGGGGAGACCAAACATATTACCTCGTAGCATAGTTTCTTCACTTCACTCAAGCCTGCCCCTACACGAAATACTATCATATGCACCAACAACTCCTCTTATCCTGTGATGGGAGTTGGTAAGATCATTCTGACTACTACTTATTGTAGTTCTTTTACATTGTTAGATGCTTTATTTGTGTCAGGGATGAAGAAGACTCTCATATCAGTTTCAACTTTAGCCAAGATTGTCTTGGTTGTGAAATTTGTTGATGACAGATGTACAATTCATGATCTGTCAAATGGTGATGCCATTATTGCTTCTGGCATTTTATGTCATGGGCTATATAATCTCATAGACTATGAAAAATCTATGAACGATTTATCATGCACAGTACATGATTCACAGGCTATGCCAAATGCAAAGCTTTGGCATGCCATGGTTGTAAGCCATATGTTGCTCACCTATGTGTTTTTTGTTTCTTTCATATGCATTAGTGCCTGAACAACAATGCACGAAATGGATGATAAAGCAATGAAATGTATTTTTGTTGGGTACAGTTTTGAAATCAAGGGGTATTGTCTATATTATCCACATAGTAAACGCATTTTGGTTATCCGTGATGTTGTTTTTGTGGAAGATGTTATTCATCCACTAATTTCATGTACTAAGGAGACATTTGTTAGCTCCAAAGACATGTATGATACTTTGTTGCATCTTTCCACAGGTGGATAGTCTAGTGCTAGTCCTCATGAGGCAACTTCTTAGCCTTTAGAGGTCTCATGCGATGATACAAATCATTCCATTTCTGATGCAGATTTGCATGATGCACTTGTTGATGAGAGAGGTGATATTGAAGAGGCAAAAACTATGCCAAAATGGCTAGTGCAAACTTTGTGTGAGAGCAAATTAGATGTACCTCTATCATATCGCACTCATTCAGGCTCTCATAGTGCCTCTTTTGCATGAGATTGTTATGGCTGCCTCTAGTCTTTGCGATAAGAATGAGCCTGTTTCATTTGATGAAGCACAAAATTTAGAAGATTGGATGGCTGCTATGCAATTTGAATATGATGCTATAATGGAAAATGGTACCTGGTCTTTATGTGACTTGCCTCCTGGCAAGAAGGCCATTGGCACTAAGTGGGTATACAAGCTTAAGCATAAGCGTGATGGAACAGTTGACCGGTATAAGGCTAGGCTTGTTGCAATGGGGGAAAGAGGCATTGATTTTGATGAGACCTTTGCTCCTACTTGCAAATGACTACTATTCGTAGCATATGTGCACTTGGAGCTTATCATGGTTGGAATTTACATCAGTTGGACATTAAAACTACATTTTTGAATGGTGATGTGCATTAAGAAGTGTGTGTTTTTTAGCCCTATGGCTTTGTGCAGAAAGGGCATGAAAACCAGGTGTGCAGGTTAAGGAAGGCATTATATGCTAGAGATCCTTAAATCTCCAAATGTTTGATCTACCTTGATTTAAGAGCTTCTCTATATCAAGAATAAACCAAACTTTAGAGAAACTTTGCATTAATCCTCAAGATCATTGAAAAATACTTCTCTATGTGAAGTTTCTTCAACTTCAGGAAGTCTACTTCAAAAATAGACTTCAATATCTGCACATAGCTTGAAATTTAATCATTCAAATGCTACATACACATTTTTGATACCTTTGTGCAACTATAATGATCCTTAGTTCTCCAAAAGAACTATTAAATCTTTGATTTGATCACTTAGATAAAATGTATATTAGAAATTGTCTTCCTCACATGGCTACTTTGACATGGTCTTCATAAGCTCATTTCTCTCAAAGTATAACCCATTTTGCTAAATGCTTTTGTCCATAGCTTTGTTATCTTCTAACTTAAATTTTGAATTCTCACATGAAAAACTTTACACTCAGCATTGAGATCTAAGTAAATATCTGAAGAGCAAAATGCATGATTCTGAGAACTTCACTTGCAAACTTCTACATATGAATGTTCCTACTTGTCATACACAACCTAAAGAGAATTAGATCATGAAACTTTGTTCATAGCTTGATTAACTTCTAAACTAGATGTAGAAAAATTTTTCCTAATCCACATGATGAGGCTAAGAGAAATCTAAGATAGACTCGACCCTATTCTAAGAAGAAGACTCTCTCAACATCTATCACTCATAGATGTGAACTTTATATGTTCTCATCATTTATTTTCTTGACACCATTGACTTATATATGAACATTTTTGTACTCATCCAGTATCTATTACATGAATCTCTATCATTCATATAAGTATTCATAGCTATATTACAAGGATTTTCACTCATAATGTACATATGTGTACAGATTATGTCTTTCTTGAACTTCTTGACTTCCTTTTGATCTTTGAACTACTCCAATCACTTCATAATCACCAATTATTGATTGGTCTACACCAACAGCTCCCCCTCAATCACTAATTGTGATTATGCCATTCTTCTTTATGCCTACCATGTCTTTAAACCTTTGTAACTTGGGTCCACCCAAGCTTTTTGTCAGTAAATCTACCACTTGCTCTTTTGTTGGTGAATACATAACTTCAATTTCTTTATCAAGCACCTTTTCTCTTAAGAAATGATATTGATTCTCTATATGTTTAGTCCTGGCATGAAAACCTGGATTAGCTACTAAATACAATGAGCTCATGTTATCTCCAAATATGATTGGAGTACTCTACTCAATCTAAGACTTTTCAACAAAGTCTTCAACCAGATTACATCTTTTGTAGCTTTCACCATTCCTTTCTACTTAGCTTCTACAAACCAATTGTATGTTGCTTCTTTGAACACCAAGAGATTAGCTTATCTCCAACATAACACATGTAACCATGAGTAGATCTTCTATCATCTAAATTACCTGCCCAATCTGCATCATTAAACACTTTGATTCTAGTGTTAGAAGTAAATCCATAATAAAAACTTTCATTCAGAGTTCCTTTTATATATCTTAGCACTTTGTGTTGCAATCCAATGGGTTTTCTTTGGACAATGCATGAATTGAGATAAGACACCAATTGTGTATGAAAGATCTGGTCTTGTCAATGTGGCATAGATTAAACTGCCTACCAAACTCCGATATGTCTTCATGTTCTTGAACTCTTCTCCTCCATACCTGCTCAAGTTGTGATGAAATAAGACAAATTTTCCAAGTCACTTATCTTAAACTCCTTTTCAATTTGCTCCTTGAGCTCTTTGATTCTTTGAGCATCTATACCTGTGACAATAATATCATCAACGTAAATGCAAACATAAATGTACACATTTTCACTTACCTTCACTAGCAAAGTACTATCTGCCTTTAAAGCTTGATATCCAAGTTCATTCAAGAACTTGACAAGTCTATAATTTCATGCCCTTTGGGCTTGCTTCAAGCCTTACAAAGCTCTCTTGCACTTACACACATAATCTGATCCATTTGACTCTTTGAAACCCTCTGCTTGCTCCATGTACACCTCATCTGCAATATATCCATTTAAAAATGCATTCTTTACATCTAATTGAGATAGCTTCCAACCTTTACATGTAGCACTGTAGAAATTAGAGTTCTGATTATAGACATCTTAGCAACTAGACTAAAAATTCATCATAGTCCACTCCATGTGTTTGAGCATATCCTTTGACCACAAGTTTAGCCTTATATCTAGACACTTCTCCATCTGCAAACCTCTTTGTCTTGTACACACACTTGCATACAATTACCTTCTAATTTCTTGGTCTTGGCACCAACTCCCATGTCTCATTCTCAAGTAGAGCATCATACTCTCTTGCATTTCTTTTTCCCAATTTTGTTTACCTTTTGGCTTCATCTGTCTTTACAATGTAAGCATAACTCTTTGGTTGTCAAGAAAGAAGTATCGTAGCTATAGCTGGTAGGTTGCTTCCTTTCTCTTGATAACCTTCTAACATCTGCACTCCCTAAAGTCTCTGCTTCATTTTGTTCTAGATCAAACCTTGGCCTATCTTCATCATTATCGTGCATTTCATTTCTGCAAACATCATCATCATTATCCTCTTCATGTACCTTCATCTTTGACTTCCCTTTCCTTTTGATTTCTTTAGAATTTATACATACATTGTTTGGACCATGTATCCCATGTGCTTTGCTCATCAAATGTAACATCTTTTGAAACAAGAAATTGTTTTGTGTATGGATTCCACAACCTGTATCCCATCTGTCTATCATCATACCCAATGAACACATACTTTTCTGCCTTGGGTTCTAGTTTATGTCTCAATTGAGATGGAACATAAGCATATGCCAAACATCCAAATATTTTGCAATGATCAGGAGTAGGTTTCTTACCCCACCATGCTTAATAAGGAGTCATTCCATCCAAAACTTTTCAAGGTAGCCTATTCACAAGATAAGTTTTAGTGTTGATTGCTTATGCCCACATGTAATTAGGGCAATTCTTTTCCTTCATCATCGATCTTGAAAATTCTACAAGAGTTCTATTTCTTCTTTGTGCAATTTCATTTGGTTGTGGGTAGTACCTACAAGTCACTTCTCTTTTTATACCTGCATTCCACATATAATCATCAAATTCTTTAGAAAAATACTCTCCTCCACCATCTGATCTCAATCTCTTAAGCTTTTGTCCTGTAATTCTTTTTGCATAAGCATGATATTGTTTAAATGTCTCAAACACTTTAGATTTATCCTTGATTACATAAAGAGTAATCCACCTTGTTGCATCATCAACAAACAACACATAATACCTAGATCCATTTATGCTATATTCCTTTGAAGGACCCCACACATCTGCATGAACTACTTCAAGCATATTTGAATACCCGTAGGTTGTACCCTTGCTTATTGTATGACTTCTTGTGAGCTTTACCTAGTTGACAAGCCTCACATTTGTATATCATATGTTGACCTTCAATATTTAGTAGACCAAGCACTGCACCATTCTTTGTCATCTCCTTTATTCCTCTTTCATTGAAATGTCCTAACCTCTTATGCCATAAGTCCAGTTCATACATCCTTTGGCTTCCATAAGTGAACAATGCATGTCCCACATTACCTTGGACTTTGAGAGTGAATATTCTTTCTTCCTTTTTTCCTGTAGCGCTTTTATATTCCTTACTTGGATCTTCAACATAAACACCATCGTTTGTGAATCTGACTTCATATCCCTTCTCAACAATTTGCCCTACACTTATCAAATTCTTAGGAATTTTTGGAACATAAAGTACCTTGCTTAGAAGTGTGCTTCCACTCTTTGTCTTCACTAATCCAATGCTTTCAACCTTGTGTTTGGTGTTGTCTCCTGTTTGAATTGTATGTCCATTCACTCTAGCTTGCATATTAGTTATTAAGGAGATATTACCACTTAGATGACTACTACAACCTCAGTCAATATAAAAAGCCATTTGATTTTCATTAATTTCTTCATGTGTTGCATTCAAGATGAGAGTCAAGTCTTCCTTCTGGTCTGATGCATAAGTGTAATAAGTATTTTTGTAGGACTGAGTTTGGAAACTCTGTCCACCTCCTCTAGCAAACGAAGTCCTACCACCTCTTCCTCTGAAATTACCTCTTTGATTTCTACCTCCTCCTCCTCTTGAGCTGAAATTTTGATTATAATTTCCACCATTTTGACTATTATACCAACAATCATTTGCGAAATGATTTGTTCTACCACTATCATTTTCTTTATTCTTACCTCCTTCACCTTTACCTATGAAATTCATCTTCCCTTTTGTGAAATTCACTTGGCTTGGAGATCCTTCTTCATCGTTTGATTGCTTTCCTTTAGCATTCTTCTTCTTGTCTTTTGAATACATTTCTTGATTTATACTTCTGTCACTCTCTCCTTTAATGTCCTGCTCAAATGTTAGCATATGTCCTAGCAATTTATTAAGGACAAGAGTAAAGTGATCTAATGATGATTCTGTAGACAATATAAAAGGCTTCCACTTTTCATCTCCTCTTAGACTTGTGAGTATTTGCCTTACCAACTTGTCTTCTTAAATATCTTCATCTAGTGCTCCCAAACTATCTATAATATCCTTCATCCTTGTAACATAATCAGAAATTGATTAAGAACCTTTCTTCTTGAAAGTTGTGAACTCAGCCCATAATGAAGTCTTCCTTGATTTGGTTGTATTTTCGAAGTGTTCGTCCAAAGCATTCCATACATCTGCTACACTTTCTAATCCTCTAATGTGTGGTAGAAGATAATCATTTACAACCATGTAAATGATGCTCCTAGCTTGAGCATCTTTCTTCATCCAATTCTTCAAATCTGCAAGTTCCTCTCTTGTTGGAATGCTAGGATCCTTAAACTCTGGCTTTTCTTCTTCTCCTGTAATAAATGTCATCAAATCTTTACTCATAAGGTGTGCCTTGTTAACTGTTTACTGGAATAACTCCACTACTAGGTTCTTGGGATGGTCAGGGGTTTGTATTATAGAGGCCCTATTTTCCCAAATAAAACATTCACTGCATAGAATGATTTATTACTTTATTTTGACTATCCATCAACAAACTTGTAAATAGTAATTCCATCACTAGACTTTTAACATTAGCCAAATTACTTCACCGTGATAAAGTATTTCATTCAATTACACAGAATCACACGCGCATCTTCACAGGATAAGTAAAAACTTGTACCAAAAACAATCCACAGGTGCACCGCCCAGACCCACAATCCAACGTCATGCTTCTCTATGCATTTATTCCGCATGCTTTTTCATTATCAAAGGGTTAAAATTATTACGCTACATCCTTTTGATATGCATCCTTTCCAATTACATTTTCCAATCATTTCAATTACATTTCGGTGGCCTAACACTGGCACGCATGGCAGACTCGAACCCAGAATTGATGTATTACAAAAAAGAGCTAAGAATCATCAATGATGCCCTGAATATACATAGCACAGGTTAATTTAAAAGTATGTGATATCTTCTATTTCAAGGACTCTAACATCTCTTGGAGAATGTGCGGTTCTACCAAATGAGCATCTGTGCACACCAAACTAGATGCAATGGCCTCACAAAGCAAAACTTCACTTTGATTCTACAAAAAAGCTTCTTTTAGATAAAAGTCATTGGCAAGGGTTGTACCTCTGCATAGCTTGGCATTATCAATTTATGCATCTATTTGAGTTGTATTCTTAGGCGAGGGTGGGGCTGAAGATGCATGCAGGGACAACTTTATGTCTTGAAGGAGTTCCTTAGCGGAAGAGGCCTAGAGTTGACTCTGAGAAGGGCTAACCTTCCTGTATTTCTCCTAGAAGAATTGAAAAAGGTCTTCATTTTCATTATCAAATACCATGACCTGCTCAGACTCCTTGCGCAATAGGAGATTACTCGTCAGAGGGTTCGAAACAAGGTTAACGACGGGGATGAGGAAGGAAAGAAGATGAGGCAAACGTGTACGGGGACAATCACCTTTGGCTAACTGACACATAATAGTTTGACACTCACGATGGATGCACCAAAAAAAGAATAATGCCCAATTGATAGGTTCACAGGAAGCAGCATCAATCAAGGTATAGAAAGCGCGAGATATACCATAAGTGTCTTTTTGGAGATTGAGGGCAGTCACCAAAAATTGAAGTGTGAAACATTTGGGCTCGGGTCGGCACAGGATGGTAAACTCGTTGGAGGACTATCGTGGAAATAAGTGCTTCATTGTTGCCATTGGGAGTAGAGGAACCTCAATACGTCCATTTTGGGGGAGATGAAACCTTTTGGCCACAGTGTTGAGGGTAACCACTATGCGTGGATTCAAGCAAGTAAGAGGCCAATAGGTCTCCGTCTAGGGGGTATCGGCGATGGCCTCAATCACTTGAGCGAAATAGGGATGACATTCGATCGAATGCCAAGGCAACTCCGTGAATGCTAGCAACCCACGAGGACGAAAAAATTCAACCAGGTCGGGGGAAAGGCCAGCACGGAAGGTTGTGATATTTGCAAGATCTTCCATAGCACAAAGAGTAAGCAGGAGGCACAAGCGACAGAACGCACAATACATAGAGCACAAGAACGCAATAAAGAAAAACAAGTATGAAGACAGTGGTTAAGTAGAAAACATAGGGTGAAATCGTGGGTGTAGAATATAATCATCACAAGTGGAGGGACACATGCGGGAATCATTACTACGAAAGCGCATTAAGAGATTCCTAATCATGGAGAACGGCAATGAAACACAAGTAATTAATAAAAAAATGGGAGGATTACGGTCAGGTGGGCAACCAAAAAGCGCATAGCATAGACAATGGTCAAAGATACCGAAAGAGACATGATCTTAATGAATGTAAATAAAATAGACACAAACCAACACTTGGAAAAGTAGCATCTTAGGTGGTAGAGGTGAGGCTATGTATCACCAGATAATGAGAAATCATCCAAATACACCCGCATAAATGTAGTTAAGTAGGGAGAAAATATTTCTTGCATGCATCACTAAAAGGTGCTTGGAGCATTGCAGAGACCGAACCACATCATCGTACAAGCATATACGCCCCAATTCGTAATAAATGCAATCTTGGGAATATCCATCTCAGCCATGCATATGTGATTGTAGCCACTATAACCATCCAAGAAAGAGTACATTTCTCATCCTACAACGTCATCTAGCATAGTATCCAAGAAAGGTAGTGGAAAGGGATCGGGAATTGCCACTGCATTCAGTTTTCTATAATCCACAGAAAAGTGTAATTGCTTGTTTTTGTTTGGGATGATGATCATAGGGGAGATCCACTCCCGGTGCTCAATGGGAATAATGAAACCTACTTTCAACAGCCGATCCAGTTCAGCTTTCAACTGTGCAACATAATTGGGATTCATCCAATAACTCTATTGTTTAATTGGCCAAGCATCCGATTTCAGCATCACACGATGTTGGTAGATACGAGGATCCAATCCTTTCATGTCATGATAGTCCCACGTGAATACATCAGCAAATTCCTTCAGCACGTGTAGTAAAACGTCTTGAAAAGTCTCAGGTAATCCGACCTCAATCTTGATCAGGCGCGGGCTAACCTCGTTACCCAAATTGCAAGTGATTAGTTGACCTTCCAATAAATAAAACGGTCGGGGCATGGAAATATCTTCAGGTGGGGGAAGTAAATGTTGAAGATCAGTAGCATCCAAAACCTGATCCACAATTGGTTCCACTTCTTTGGTGAGAGGAACTATCGTAGAAGCAATCAGATTCCAATTATCCATTATGGCTTGCAAATCAACTATACCCAATGCTAACAGATCCTGGTTAGCATTTAGAAAAGCTTCTTCTTCATCATCCAAAAGGCCATCCAACATATGCACAGGTTTTGCAACGTAAGGTCGTGCATGTAAATTGCAGGTCCTCATATCATCCAAGGGTACAACATATTTCCGATGATTGCTTTTAAAAAAAGTTCATGTACAGACCAATCTTGTAATACTTTTGCTTGCTTCAACCAGGGCCTCTCGAATAATAATTTGTAATCTAGACTTGATTCAGATAATTCCAAAACAACAAAACTCATTTTGAACACTCCTCCCTGTAGAGTAATGGGTATATCATGCACCAAGCCCACTGAATGTACCCTAGATTGATCAGCCATTCTTACAAAGAACTAGATAGGTTCAATCTGAGTCCATCCTAATTTCTTACAGAGTGCGGCTGTAGCAATATTAACCCCTGAGCCTTCATCAATTAATACTTGTGTAGTTTTGTGGTTTTTATACCCATACCGTAATTAAAGGAACAACATGATCTACCGTAGAGTCAATTTCTAGGCTGATGGTTGCTATAATAGGTATGCACGACGATCTTGGACTAATTTGTTGCTAAAATTGTTTTTGAATACTAGGGACCAATGCTAAAATTTACCCCAACGGGATCGTAATAGATGTTTTTGATAAAACATTCCACATAGAATCAAGATTCGATGTACCCGATGTCAAGTTTGGTGTGTCCTCCAGTGGTAATTGACTCGGATCACTTTCTTCTAATGTGGTATTCTGTAATCTCTGTTGGACCATAGGTACCAGATCGAGAAAAACAGTTGGTTCTTGTCTTGCCCACATGCTAGCTTTAGTAAAAATTCTTTGTTGTTCGCGAATGCCTGGTTCAAAAATCTCAGTAGCTAGGTGCAACTTCTTATTGGACCATGTTTGAACTATTGCCACTTGTGTATCTACCGTTGTGATGTATACTATATTTGCCATAGGGTGTTGTCGTTCTTTTCTTCACTTATCATATTCGGATGCTTCTTTATAATATCTATAGATATGTCTGATTTCTCCACAAAAATGGCATGTTGGTGGTGGAAGAGATGCACCTTCACCTGATTGTCCCAAATTCACGAGAGGCTATCCAAACTTTTTTGGTTGTGGTCCTCTCTAATTTTTGTAAGTTTGATAAGATATATTTCTCAAATGCGGTGGTATATAGTGGGTGGATGGTTGTCCCTGCTTCTATATTATGGCATTTACGATCGGTATGGTCTTTACTTTGGCTAACTATCCACCAGCAAACTTGTAAATAGTAATTCCATCACTAGACTTTTAACATTAGGCGAATTACTTCACCACGATAAAATATGTCATTCAATTACACAAAATCACACGCGCTTCTTCAGAGGATAATTAAAAACTTGCATCGAAAACAATCCACAAGCGCACCGCCCAGACCCACAGTTTGACGTTGTGCTTCTCTGTGCATCGCTTCTACACATTTTTCATTATCAAAGGGTTACACCTATTACGCCACATCCTTTCGATGTGCATCCTTTCCAATTACATTTTCCAGTAATTTCAATCACATTACGGTGGCCTAACAACCTCCATCCTCATGGACCATGCTAGATAGTTCTCTCTATCAAGCTTGTCTATCTGCAAGCTTTCTCCCATCTCTTGATCTCTCTGTTTGCAATTATTCATATTTATGAAGATACAATGTACCTTTGATATAAAGCTTTGAACATTTATAATCCTTTTGAGCTTGAACTTTGTACTTCTTCAAGTTTTCTTCAAGACTTTAACCTTTGGCACCTCCAATTGATAAGATCTTTGATGTCTAAAATAGTCGGGATTTTCTTTGCTTCTCTTTTACCTTAATTTGATATTCTAGCTCTGATACCACTGCTAGAGATCCTCAAATCTCCAAATCTTTGAACTAACTTGATTTAAGACTTCTCTATATCAATAATAAACCAAAATAAAAAAAAAAACTTTGCATTAATCTTCAAGATCATTGAAAACTACTTCTCTATGTGAAGGTTCTTCAACTTCAGGAAATCTGCTTTAGAAATAAACTTCAATATCTACACATAGCTGCAAATTTAATCATTCAAATGATCCACACACATTTTGTCTACCTTTACGCAGCTATAATGATCCTTAATTCTCCAAAAGAAATATTGAATCTTTGATTTTATCACTTAGATCAAATGTATATCAAAAACTATCTTCGTGACATGGTGACTTTGACATGGTCTTCATAAGCTAATTTCTTTCAAAGTATAACCCGTTTTGTTAAATGCTTTTAGTCATAGCTTCCTTATCGTCTAACTTAAATTTTTAATCCTCAATCGTAAAAAACTTTACACTGAGCACTGAGGTCTAAGTAAACCTTTGAACAATCAAATTCATGATTGTGAGAACTTCACTTCCAGAATTCTACATATGAATGTTCTTACTTGTCATACATACAACCTGAAGAGAATTAGATCATGTAACTTTGATCATAGCTTGATTAACTACTGAATTAGATATGTACAAAAGATTTCCAGATCCACATGATCAAGTTGCGAGAAATCTAACATAGACTCGAAGCTATTCTAAGAAGAAGACTCTCTGCACATCTATCACTCATAGACTTGAACTCTATATGTTCTCATCATCTGTTTTCTTGACACCATTGATTTATATATCTACATTTGTACTCGTCCGATATCTATTACATGACCCTCTATCATTAGTCTATTTTCATTCATAATGTACATATGTGTATAGACTATGTCTTTCTTGAACTTCTTGACTTCATTTTGATCTTTAAACTACTTCCGTCACTTCATAATCACCAATTATTGATTAGTTTGCACCAACATTATATAGTTCAAAGCAAGCCCCACGAGCTTGGTATGAAAAGATACATGCATATTGGATTACACATGGTTTTGAGAATAGTCCAACTAAAATCACCTTATATGTTAAGCATGCTAATGATGTGCTTCTGATCGCTACATGAGTGGTACCTGACTACTAAGATTGTTTACCCCAAGGGGGGATCGCTAACACCAGATTTGCATGCTTTTTCTGACTGTGGTTGAGCTAGTTGTTATGACACTTGTTTGTCCACTAGTGGCCTTTGGTTCATGATTGGTAGCTCATGTATATCTTGGTTGAGTAGAAAGCAGCCTAATGTGGCCATTTTCATTTGTGAGGTTGAGTATAGGGTAGCTTTCATAGCGACTGTTGAGTGTGTGTGGCTCAGATGCCTTATGGCTAATTTGGGTGTTGTTCAGTCTTCTACCACCACCATCTTTTAACACGCAGAGCACATTGAGAGTTGTGAGGAACCCTATGTTCCATGCTCGCGCTATGCACATTGAGATGCATTATCATTATGTTGGGGAGAGGTCCTCTACTGGAGAGACTAGCTCGGCATTTGTGCCCATGCAGGAGAACATTGCAGACCTTTTCACAGTGGCTCTACCTAGGGAGAAGTTTGAAGCTTTCCCCAAATCTTTGGGCTAATTTCCTTTTGTGGATTGATTCCACATAGCTTGGCACTTCCTTATACATGAGTGCTAGCTCCTTGTTCACCGCATCACTCCCATGGGGGATTTCTTGATATATTTAGGTAGTGATGTGTGTGAACACACTAGGACCGCCATGGAACGTTTTTCCCTCTTTAGGAGGTTTTCTTCTCCCGGAGGCTTATTTCCTTCTATACATTGATTCCACATAGCTTGACACTTCCTTATACATGAGTGCCAGCTCTTTGTTCACAGCATCACTCCAGGGGGGATTTGTTGATATATTTAGGTAGTGATGTGTGTGAACACACTAGGACCACCAGGGCACTTTTTTCCCTCTTTAGGAGGTTTTTTTCCTCTGGCTTGTATATACGCCTATTGCCCTAACAGATTGCTTATCTTTGTACATTCTAGTGGTAATACATTCAGTATTGTGGGTTGTGATCCAAGCTTCTTCTTCTTCCTTGTGCTATTTGCATTCTTCCACAGACCTCAAAATCCAACAAGTATAGGGTCGCTTTCATAGTAGTTATTGAATGTGTGGCTCGGATGCCTTATGGCTTATTTGGGTGTAGTTTAGTCTTCTACCACCACCATCTTCACTAATAGTGAGAGTCCATTGGCAATTGTGAGGATCCATATGTTCCATGCTCGCACTAAGCACATTGAGGTGCACTATCATTATATCAAGGCGAGGTTCTCTGTTGGAGAGATCAGTTTGACATATGTGCCCACACAGAAGAACATTGTAGAACTTTTCATAAAGGCTCTACCTAAGGAGAAGTTTGAAGCTTTTAGCAAAGCTCTGGGCTTACTTGCTTTTGTAGATTGATTCGACATAGCTTGGCAGTTCCTTATACATGAGTGCCAAATCCTTCTTCACCACATCAATCCTAGGAGGGATTTGTTGATATATTCAAGTAGTGATGTGTGTGAACCCACTAGGACTGCAGGGGCACTTTTTTCCCTCTTTAGGAGGTTTTCCCCTCGGCTTGTATATATGCCCATAACCCTAATGGGTCACTTATCTTTGTATATTCTCTTGGTAATATATTCAGTATTGTGTGTTGTGCTCCAAGCTTCTTCTTCTTCCTTGTGTTGTTTGGGTGCTTCTACAAACCTCAAACTCTAACACATCCCTAGTTGCAGAGTAGAGTGGGATGGCCCACTTTAGCATAGACTTTGATGCCTCTAGAAGAGTGGAAGAGGAAGACATAGTTCATGATGTAATTGGTATTATGGTATTGAATAATTTAACTTCATAATATTGGTACTTGAACTATCATTTTCTTCTCTAATAGGAAGCCAATGAAGTGGAAAAGTTTGTTGCAAGATCCATTTGGGATTGTTCTTCTCATGGTAGTGGCTCATCCTTGGAAAATTACATTGAAAAGTTTCCAAAGGATGATTTTTTCATCATTCATAAAGATAACACTCTTGGGCACTTCATGACGAGGTGCTTGAAGGCCTTGAGCAAAGTTTTGTGTTTGTTTACAACTACCCAAGGCACTAATTGTTTCATTTTGGTTAGAAAATATCTAGTTATAGCTACTCTTGGAGTTAACTTTAGAGGAATGATACTAGGAAAAATAGGTATTTCGATGTGTCGGATGGCAAGGCCCTAATGTAGTTTCTAGATTTGTATTAACCTGTTAGTTGCCAAAATCTCTCCAAAAGAGAAAGAAAATTGTCAAGAAACTCAAGGCAACTCAGAAATGATATAAGCCTTTGAATCAATAATTATGTCTCTTTCATATATTCTGTAATCCATTGTGAGTTGGATAATGTTTGAACAATGCAAAATATTTCTCTTGTGACTCAGTTGGGTAATTTTTGGACAATGCAAAATATGTTTCTTACCACTCTGAGGACTATCCAAATCTCTTTTGGCCTATTACTAACATATATGTAGATCATATTCACTTATGCAAGCCACCACACTTTGTATGCAAATGAATGCTTCTTAAATCCATTTCTATGCCTCTCCAAGGCTGAAAAGTCCTCAAAAAGCCCCACTTATAGAAACGGGGCATTCAGTCCTACAAATATTTAGTAGATCCTATTCTTGAGTTTTTATGGCTGAGGCATTTTTGGCATTTTGATGCCTATGCAAGGGTAATAGGCTCATAAATTGTCCATATTTGAAGAGAATAAGGCCAACAATTACTTATATAAGCCCTAAGTAGTTTATAGGTAAACCTTGAACACTAATGCAAGCTTACACTTGTTGAAAAATGGGTTTGGGTACATTAACTACAAATCCCACCTTTCCTAGGCTTCAAAAAAAGCTAAAAACCCTAGTCACAAAAACGGGGGATTCAAGCCAATTCCTACATTTTTGTGGCTAGGGGTTTTTTGGAACTTTGAAGTGTAGGAAAGGATTGATGCTCATTAATTTTCCATAATCAAAGATAATGAGGACAAGAAGTATTGGTATAATCCCTGAGCACTCTATATGTAGACCCTAAGCACTTATGGAAGCCTAAACTTGTTGAAAGCATGATAAAGCTACCTATAGCTACATATATTGCCTTTCCTTGGCTTAGAAAAGCTTTATTAAGCCATGGAGAGGCTTACTAGAACATAGATTTTAAAACTTGAAAGATAACAAGTAAACCAAAAGATAAAATTTACTTCTCTCTTTTCAAAACTTACGTACAAGATAATTATGAGAGGGAGTGAGAAACAAAGAGAGAAACAAATAGTAAATATAGGATAAGATAGAACATTTCATTCATCATTGAAGCACATTGCAAATATATGTTTCTCAAAAGCTATAAATTACAAAGGCTGACCTTCCTTTTATTCTTCTAGCTAGTTGAATACCTTTTGGGTTGTATTGATACTTTCTTGGAATGGATAGAACATAGGTTGGAATCTTCAAGCATGGAGATGAGGTAGGCCTTTGCCTCCTCTTGAGCTACCTCAAGTGCTATTCCTTTCATTGCTAGATCCACATAGTAGCTCTGTAGTTCTTCCTTTACCACTCTTGAAAATGATCTTCATGGTATGAGAAGTTCAACTAATTTTTTGATAGTGTCATTTCTCTGCAAATGCTCTATGGTGCCTCTGTGGTCTTTTTGAGGCTCTTGCATTGGGAGGAATGTTAGGTTGTTGTCGTTAAGGTTTTGAAATGAATTAACACTTCCCTTTCCAAGACTCAAAAGCTTATTGTACACCAATATGTGAAAACTTTTCAAGTTGGGAAATGTTCATGCAAAACACCTCAACGTTTTGTTGCACACTTCCATGCGAAAATTTGTAGAAAAATAAGTTTTTTTATTCCTTTTCCCCTTGCCTTTATTGCACAAACTAAGCTGCATTCAAAATTTTTAAATTTTACTCCATGAAAACTTGTCAAGATTATCACAGTTGTAATTTTGTCATAGCCATGCATCCAAAAAACAAACCCACATACTTGTTTCTACCCAAACAAAGTTTCCAATTAAAAACTTTATGGAACCTCCACTTACCATAAAGTCAATCCTTAAGACTTGAGATTAACCTCATCTCTTAGTGTCTTTATTTCTAGTAAAAATTCATGTTTTTCATGGATACTGCACTCCAACACAGTCCTTTTCTTGGACATAACAATGAATTCAACGTAGAAATCATTTTCAAACATTTTTTTGTGTTTTCACATCCTCTTCCACACATAAACTTGTTTATTAGGACTTAAATTTTCTCTCATCTCCACAATTTTAAAAGCAAGAAAGCCTCACAATGAATAAGAGTTTTGGCAAGAGTATATATGTACTTTACTTTCATCCTTTTCTTTGCTTTCCTAACCCTAAAATAACCATAATTCTAGCTCTAATACACTTTGAGTTATATATTTTAATATCTCCAAACATGCTCATGGATTATATCTTTTCATATCTCTCAATGAGAGCTATAGATATCAAGGATGGAACCCTCAGAATATGTGATGTATTCTAGCTGAAACGAGTTCTAATGGCTCTATTGCAAACATAAAAACATAGTATAATGATAGATATGGGGTTAAAGAAGTTATTTACTTGTGTTCTATTAAAGAACACTCAAATATTCTAGATCTAGAATTTCATGTGATTTTGTGTACTATTGTTACATAAAAACTGTGTTTTTTTATATCGAACTATAACATCATAGTGTGATAGTGTTAAAGCAGAGGTACTACTTCTAGTGTTTTTATAGCGTTGTGAATTGTTGGAGAAATGGAAAATGTTGATGGAATGATTCAACTTATGAACAATAAGATGGAAAAGAACAACTTTCATGCTTGGATATTCAAAATGATGAATTTCCTAATGGGAAAAGGCTACAGGAAAAACATCAAAGGAGATAATGAAAATGCCCCATAGTTACCAGAGACAAATCAGACTATGGACCAGTTAAGAGAATATGAAGAGTGGAATTAAGGAGCATGGAAGGTAATATATTGTCTATCCGTTAGCATATAGGATAATGTGATTGAGCATACATAGGATGCCAAAACTTTGAAAGAGGCCTTGAATAAGTTGTTCACATTGTATAAGACCAATATGAAGGCATAAAAATTGCAACTCAAGATTCAAGGTTGTAGAGATGCAGAAGGTATGTGAAGCATATCAATTTGGTAAATAGTCAAGGGCATCATTTCTGCATGACAATCACGTTAGTGAGAATGTGCTACAAATAGTACATATAGATGTTTGGGCTCCTACAAAGACCACATCTATGGGAGGATGCAGGTTTTATGTCACTTCCATTGATGACCATACACAAAAAATATGCATATACTTCATGAAAGAGAAGATTGAGGTGTTTACTCACTTTCAAAATTTTAAGGCTATGGTGGAAAAGCAGATAGGGAAGTATATTTAGAAAATGAGATATGATGGAGAAGTCGAATACATGTCAATTGAGTTCAGTTTATTTCTAAATTTGATGGGAATTGATGACAATTTTCATGCAAGTACATGCCACAACATAATGGTATTGCTAAATTCGAAAATAGACATATTATAGAAATAACAAGAGCCTTAATGGCAGAGAAAAATATGCTCCAATGTTATTAGTCAAAAGTTGTGCATACTCTTGTATACATCATGAATAGAACTTCAACTCCTATTGTACATCAAGTTATACCTAAAGAGAAGTTTACAAGTAAAAAGCCAAATTTATCACATACAAAATTATTTGGTTGTGTTGTATATATACATGTTCTAGATGAGTTGAGGATGAAGCTTGATCCAAAAGAAAAAAAAAATGTATCTTCATTGGGTACTCCCTTGAGAAAAATGGATATAAATGCTACAACTATTATCGTTATTGTCCATGTGAAAGGCCAAATGGCCATCCGACACTTTTGTACATGTTCTTTAATAAAACATATAGTGGCTTGGTCAGTCGTAGACTCTAAGTTCGACCGCATTCATAACACCCAAGAAATTGTTCATGCTCTCTATGTATTGTGTTTTCTATGTATCCTATAGAATATGTGCGGAGCACTCTATGTGGTGTTTGGATCTAGGTTTTCTACATTGAGGGTATTGTCATCGAGCTCTCAAGAATGAGAGTCTATCGTGTTGCATCGTTATAAAAATAGCTCACTAGTATGTGAGCATTTGGATGCAAAAGCTTTGCTATCTCCAAGTCTTATGACTAAGGTGGCGACCAAGGCATAGACCTTGGCATACCTTGTCATCTAAGTCATGGAAGTCAATGTTGGTGTCGTTGGCTGCACGTGAGGGAGAACCTCAATGATCAAGGAAGACAGAGGTTCTCGGTACTTCCACCTAGGTCACCCATCTCAGTACTATTCCCCCTAGAGCTTGCTCAATGGGCAATCTCTTGCCACTAACCTACACCCTTGTGGTAATTGAAGAAGGAAAAAGGATAACGTTAACATTACCTTGAACATGTTATGGAACCTCAAAGCTTCAGTCTTTGCTTTGAAGGCCTATTTTGAGGCTTTTTGGGGTGATTCTTGGAGCCATTTTGGAGTACTTCTGTGCATATTTCTCTTGATCTCTAAGGATGGAAGCATACCTACAAGGAAACAAAATGTATGGATATGTCTCTAGAGATGATTTGATTCATATGCTAAGAACCAAAGGACAAGAATCAGAAGAAAAGGAACATATGTTGACATATGGTCTGTGAAGGATCCTTTGGCAAGGTCATATATTCTAAAATGTATTTTTAAGTTCTTACTTCCACTGATTAGGGGATCTAAGACTTTACAAGAAACCTGGAATGCACTTGAAGAATTTTTTTCCTCAAGCACCAAGGCCAAGAGGAATCAACTATAGATGGACATTAGATCCCTCAAGAAGCAACCAATTAGAATGCCACTGACTATTTCACCAAGATAAAAGACATAGCTAATCAGTCAGGAAGCACTTGAGATGTCATAGATGAAGATAAAATAGTCAAACAAGTCATCAATGGAATCAAAGCAGATAATAAGTAGGAAGCATTTACCCCTCCCATGGACTTATACATGGACATGCACGTACATGATTTCAGCACACTCATGGGAAGCCTCTTCATTAATGAACCCAAGCTCATACACAAAAAGATAATCAGTCCTCTGCAATATAACCTAGTGAAGGTAGAAGTAAAAATGCCAAAGGTAATAGAAAGAAACTTAATGAAGAAACAAGCACCTCCGAAGCTAGATTTTTTGGTAGAGGGAGGATTTCAAAACAACAAGGCAGAGGTGGTAGAGAAGGCACGAGAAGATCCAAAAGCTCCTCAATTGTGCTATATGTGGACTTACCAATCATGTAAGATCACTACTTTAAACATTGAATGAACCAGAGAGGAAGATGATGCAATGGAGGAGGATATTGTCCTCCTAGAGGCATATACAACAATAAATATTGGTATAATGGTAATAAAAACTTCAAAAACAACTATAATGAAGGTTACAATGGAAGGAGAGATTACAACAATTATACTAATGATCAATAACAGTTAGATTTTCTTCTACTCAAGAACATGTAACTAAGATAAACATGTATTATATATGGATTTTGGATATTCAAATCATGTAGCAAGGAATGGCACACTACTCTCTGCTCTATAAGATCCCAAGAACAAGCATGAAATGCAAATAGGCGATGACACAAGGCACTCCATAGAGAAGATTGGAATTATAAAGACATCAAATGGCAGCATGAATTTGTTGATCAAAGTTCTCTATGTACCAAACATCACCAAGAATTTGATAAGTTTAGGTCAATATGTGGAGAAAAGATTGCAGATGATATTTACAAGGTATGGAGGCTATGTAGAAGATACATACCAAGTATTCAAGGTGATAGACAAGGTGAAAAGATAGCTAGGCTATTCACCTTTGAACTCCAAGACACAAAGAGCATAGTATTGTTCAAGTATGACACACAAACTCTATCAAAATAAGAGGTTTGGCACAAAATTTGGATCACATTTGTTAGGCCGCTGGATTGGCACATTGTAATTTTATATTCTCATATAGCACATGCACCGAAAGGGCGTAGCGAAGTGATGTAACCCTTTTATTCATTAATGAAGAGACATGATGTGGTTCTCTGGTGGTAGAGGATACGGGATCGCCAAACTATCTGTTTGGGCGATTTGCGACCTTGTGGAGACTTCGTGGTGCAGATTATAGATATTCTGAGTACTGTCGCTCTGTCTTTGTTGACTCACCATAATTCTTTATTAACACAGTAATATTATGTTCACGTTAATAAGTCTGTGCGACTGTGATCATTATTTTATGCGTTAAATACGGTGTGAAGAATAACCGAAATACGAACAGTAATACGGTGAAGAAGAGGTTATACCGAATAGTAGTGTGATGCTTAATTTGATAGTTAAGTTGGGAAAATGAGTTAAAGGGCCTCTGCATTGTCAGACCCCTACCATCCCCAAGAACCCAAAAAGAGATTAAAAAGCGGATGTGACAAAAGTCCCTTTTTAACACTGGCGCCGTCTATGGGAAGATGGCAATGGATTGAGAATAATCAGTAAAGGTAGAGCAGTGCATAAGGCAAGCAGTGCAGAGGTGATATATGCCGGTTACTCGATCCGGCGAGTCTTATCCGAAGTATAGGAGAGACCAGCATCCCTAGGCAGTTCCAAATCTATTAGGGACACCCCCAGGCGGTAGAAGTGCAGGCCATTTAAGCCCAGTTGTCGAAGGATCGGAGCCAGTTCGTTGTGATTCCGATACTATTTCGGTGACACATGATGAGATTCTGGTAGATTCTAGTGTGATTCCGATACATTCTGAAGAAGGTCCAGTGACTTATGAGTGTACAGAGTCGCAGTGCGCAGTTGGTTTGACAGTATCTGGTCAGAATCCGACTACTTTCGGTGATAAAGTTGTGTTGCCAAGTGAGACCGTTTCCTGTGAAAAGATAACCTGCTGCGGTGAAAGTTTGATAACTTCCGGTGGGAGTTCGGTACCATTTAGTGGGAATTTGAAGTTTTTCGGTGACAGTGCAGTACTACTTGGTGGACCTTTATTACGTTCTCCACTGTTCGGGGAAAGCCTCTCTAGTTTCGATACCAAGGCTGTGGATAGGTTATTCGATTTGGAGATAAGTAAGAGATTCAACACCCTTTTTGAACCGGAAGGTGAGCAGTTTGACAATACAGATTCTGAAGGACAAGAGACACCTCCTCAACAGACAGATAACAACAACACTACTCATAATAGTACTATGAGTGGTTCACAATCTCAGCAGCAGACACCCCCACAGCCGCAAGTGCAGTTTCAGCAACAGCAGCAGCCGCAACCAATTATACCAGTTCGACCGGTTCCAACAGGAGTGACGTACACCAAGTTTGGTGGATTCCCGGGTGAAGACCGTGATGCACATGTGCGCACCTTTGAGATAAGCTATGCAGTGCTAAACCATCCACCGGATCCGGCGTACAAGGCCATAGTACTTCAGGCCACTTTAGTTAATGAAGGAGCTAGGTGGTTGACGGAGTATGATATTAATCATTTCGTTAACTATGATGCTGTGAGGGATGCGTTTTTACAAGGGTTCCGGTTGAAGAAAAATCCGGCCGAAATCTTCGACTATTTGCAGAACAATCGGTAGAGACCGCATCAGACTGTTCAGGAATACGCAACATTGTTTCGAACTCACTTAAGGTAGCTACCTCCGGCACACGCTAATTTATCGGATGATGTTATAACCCAATGGTTCATGAATGGACTGAGTCCGCAGCTTAAACAAATCATGATCATCTGCTATGTGGGTGCAATGACACTGGATGTTGTTATTGCGATGGCCCTGCAACTAGAGCATAAAGTTGGAGGATTTACAGAAGACTTGGAATGGCTGAAGGCCAGTAAGAACGTAGTGGATGATCCAACTAAACAGATGTATTGCACCAAGTGCAAAAATCTAGGGTAAACGATCGCTACATGTGCCCTTAACCAGATGTATTGTGCCATCTGTAACACAAAAGGACACTCAACGGAAAACTGTGTGTATAATGCCAAGGTGCAGGGCAGAGCAGCTGTAAACGCCATCATACAAGAACTAGGCCAGCCAGCAACCCATTATGTGCCACCACAAATGCAAACCAATCAGTCACAAGGATACACGAATTATCGGGGTCAGTGGAACACTAATTTTAATTCAAATCGATGGCACGCAGGTACATCAACGGAAGGTACTTCTCTTCCACCACCTCGATGTCATTTTTGCGGCGAGATTGGCCACATCCGTAGATTTTGCAAGGAGGCAGCAGAGTACGACAAAAGGAAGAAGGAGCAATAAAATCAAATGACCAACATGGTCTATATTTCACCAGTCGAATCATAAGCAGCAGTGGTTCAGACAAGATGGGGTAAGCAGTTACAACCCGCAGCTGAGGTGTTCAAGCCTGGTATCCATGAGCAACAGCAAATGTATACCAAGGCTAGTCAATGGACAGCTAAAGAGCCAACTGTGTTTCTTGATCCAATTCCAGTAACACAGGTCCCCTTGCCTAAGGCAAGATCGAATGAACAAAATTCTACCCCAGCAACAGTAGAATCATCATCAGAATCGGTGAGAAGTATGATCCAAACAAATCAAGTATGGGATATTTTATCTAAGGCTTCAATTGCACTCCCTTTGGGACAGTTGCTCGCCTTGGTGCTAAGAGTCAGGCAGCAATTCCAACAGCAGGTTAGTCCTGGATCTTCCTGTACTCCGTCGACTGCAACAATACAACCGGAAGCGGATTCTATGGTGGATCATTGAGTCCCATTGATCACTGTCTGGCATAAAAACCAAAAGATTACTCAAGTGCTAATTGATGGCGGTTCAGGTGTGAACATTGGAACTGCAGCTCTCTGCAAGAAATTGGGGTGGACCCAAATCGAGCCCGTACAATTTTTTGTATGAATGGCAGACCAATCACGAGTCCATCGGTGGAGCTAGTACAGAATATTCCGATTACCTTGCAGGGTACCACGTTCAAAATGACTTTTGTAGTCCTCGAACTACCAGAATCCAGCCTTGACTACAATCTACTTTTCGATCGACCATGGTTGAAACAAGCCAAAGTTGTACAAGATTGGTCAACGCAAGAGTTGACTTTCAAAGATAATGATCGTAAATATGTAGTTAAATTGGATGCCATACAGCCCTACGAGCTTCATGCAAGACCATATGTAGCGGAGCCGGTCCACATGTTGGATGGCTTATCTGATGACGAGGAAGAGGCATTCCTAAAGATTAATAAGGATCTGATCTCATTAGGTACTGTAGATCTCCAGTCGGTCGCAGACAAGTGGAGTCCGGCTGCTTGCACCGTGGTACCAATGATCGGAGATGTAGAAGCAGATGATAGTGTCGCTATGGATGGAGCCACCTTACATCAACTTTTGCAGTGAGCTGATGATCTTGTAAAACCTCGACAATTTTATGTACCAGAAGATCAGTTAGTAACATATAATTTGGGTGATGCGGTTAACCCGCGACCCGTTAAGATTAAGGCAGGATTGTCAGAGACATTTCAAGATGACTTGATACACCTTCTGCATGAGTTTTCCGATGTTTTTGCTTGGGACTATCGAGATATGAAAGGTATGGACCCACATATCTATCAACATTGGGTAGTGCTCAAACCGGAGGCGAGGCCAATCAAACAGTCCAGTTATCGAATGAACCCCAATTATGCAGCACAGGTCAAAGCAGAACTTAATCGGTTATTGAAGGTGGGATTCATTGTCCCAATCGAGCATGCTGAATGGATATCACCAATCCTGATCGTCCCGAAGAAAAATAAACATCTGCGCATCTGTGTTGATTACCGAAAACTGAATGCTACCACTGTCTCGGATCCATTCCCTCTCCCCTTTCTGGACACAATGCTAAAAAGGGTGGTAGGGCACGAGATGTATTCATTTCTGGATGGATACGGTGGCTATAATCAAGTGAGGACGGCAGAACAGGACATACCTAAAACAGCTTTTATCACGAACTGGGGTGTTTATGCTTGTACTGTAATGTGCTTTGGGTTAAGGAATGCTCCAAGTACATTTCAACGATGTATGCAAGAAGTTTTTTCACCCTACTTGACTACTTTTATGCAAGTATATTTGGACGACTTTTCCTTATTTGGCAAGACTGCGGTGCACCTGTATCATTTACGGTGCTGCTTTGAAAAATGTTGCGAATACCGGTTATGCCTGAATCCGACAAAGTCTGTTTTTGCGGTCTCTTGTGGAAAACTACTCGGACATATTATCTCTGCACAAGGAATACAAGTCGATCCAGATAAAGTTGCAGCTGTGTTGGAGGCATGAGTCCCTACGACACCGAAAGAATTTATGCGCTTTCTGGGCCAAATCCGGTGGCATGGCAGACATTTACGGTGGTTACATGATTTAGCAATACCACTTAATCGGCTTATGACTAGCGCTCCGCGGCAGTACAAATGGACTCCAGAGTGCCAAACTGCATTTGATCGTTTAAAAGTTTTATTGACGCAGGCCCCAATTTTGCAACCCCCTAATTGGGATCATCCGTTCCATGTTTTTGTGAATGCATCGGACATCATCATTGGAAGTGTGCTCATGCAGCAAATGGATAAATGGTTTTGGCCTGTATATTATGCAAGTCGCCGATTAGCCCCTACTGAAAGAAACTACTCAGTGACCGAAAGAGAATGTCTCAGGTTGGTGTACTCTGTGAAGAGGTTCCGCCATTATTTGTTGGGCCGAAAGTTCACCTTCCACGTGGATCATGTCACACTTGTGTATTTGGTCCGGCAGCAACATTTGGGTGGGAGATTGGCTCGATGGGTTTTATTATTACAGGAGTTCGACTATCAAGTTATTCATCGACCCGACATAGCACATGCCTTGGCAGATTTTCTATCTCGGTTGGATTCCGGTGAAGCTCCGGTGGGGGTTGATGACACTACACCAGCAATTTATGCTACTGAGCCAACTATTGAAGAATATACAGAACCTCTTGTACCCCCTACATACTACGATACGTTACTAACTTTTCTAACTAACGAGTGTCTTCCTCCTCAAATTTCCCCTGCTCTGCGGCAGAAATTTGCAGTTTATAGTCGCAGATTCCGGTTGATTGTAGGTGAACTGTACTACATGGATCATACTGGTGTTTTACTTGGATGTATCCCACCACATGAAGCAAAATCGGTTATTACTATGGCTCATTCATTACCCTTGGGTGAACATTTCGGAGCTGATCTTACTCACCATAAAGTTCTGCAAAGTGGGCTTTGGTGGCCTACCATGTACAAAGATATGACTCAGTTTGTGCAGCAGTGTGATACTTATCAACGGTCTGGACAGCCATTACAGCGGCACTTCTTTTCCCTACAACCTGTCTTACCTCTAGAAACCTTTCAGAAGTGGGGTCTAGATTTTATTGGTCCAATAACACCACCCGCAACCCTCACCAACAATCACTACATACTGACTTGTACCGATTATGCCACTCGGTGGGTGGAGGCTTGGGCATTACGGTTGGCCACAACTGTTTCAGTGGCTAAATGCCTGATGAAAGATGTTTTTCCTCGTTATGGGTTGCCTCTAGAAATCGTTACAGACCAAGGTACACACTTTGCTAACCACTTAATGCAAGTATTGACCGAGACATTTCAAATTTTCTACAAATTTAGCTCGCCTTATTATCCCCGTGCCAATGGTTTGGCGGAGAGTATTAATAAGACTTTGTTGACTATGCTCCGTAAATTGCTTTTGGAATGTCCAGAACGTTGGGACCAGTTACTACCTGCAGTTTTGTGGGCTTACCGGACTACGTACAAGGTAGCTACTGGCATGACCCCGTTCAAACTAGCTAATGGGTTGGAAGCTATTGCACCGATGGAAGTAGTAGTGCTGAGTCTACACGTTGCCTTAGCTCAGAAATTGCTACCGAAAGAATCCTTGCCATTTCGGTTGGATACACTCAGAGCATTGGATGAACAGCACTGGGATAGTTTTCTCGTACTTCAAGAAGTTTAGCTTCACCAAGCTCGTACCCATGATCGTTTCCTCAAGACCCCTGTGTTTATGGTGGGGCAACTGGTGTTATTTTACAATGCTTAAGCAAATCGGTCTGCTCGAAAATTTAAATTACTGTGGTTCCGTCCATACCGAATTATTGAGCAGGTGGGACCTGCTACTTTTTGGTTGGCCACCTTAACCGGAGTTCCCCTTCCGAAAGTGATTAATGGATCTAAGCTTCGCCCATATCAGCAATCGGCCGATAACCAATGACGTGTACCTTGTCTTTTTCGCGTGTCATTTTTTTATTTCTTTCCCCGCATTTCGGTTGACCACTGACAGTAATCTCCTCGTTATGGTATCTAAATATGATTAATCACCGCCTTGTGTTACTGTTTCTGTTCCTGCATGCATGTCGTAATTATGAAGGGTATCATTCCAATACCGCACGATGATTAGGGTCTTCGATCGCTTGATGATGCCCGTGTGTTTACTTAATCTTGTTTCTTTTCCTGATAATCCTTACTACATTTGTGTGCTTGTGCGTGTGTTGTCGTCTGTATTCTTGTGCTCACTTGTGTGCACCATGGAAGCTTTAGTGAATGTTGCTACTTTTCGTGCAGGACTCACTCCAGAAGTGAATGAGTATTTGCGCACTCGAGGTTTGTTGAATTTCTCTGAATTGCCTTGGCATTCAGTGGAGTGTCAACCATTTTATGCGCAAATTATTGCTACCATCTCCTCTACACCTGTTACAGAGCAGTGTTGGCCCATAGCCTGCTTACCATCCCGCGTTGTTATTACTTTAGCTTCATTTGCTGAAGCTTTTCACCTCCCTATGGAAGGATTGGAGAATGGTCCACTTCTTCCTGAAGCCACCATGAAAGAGTTGTTCCCCCGGCACTCATCTAATGAGTATGCCATTCTATGTAGACCCGAACCAGAGCAAACTGCTCTGCAATTTTTAGTCGCTATTTTGAATTTGCAAAAACGCACTTATGGTATCTCGCGCCCCTTCTATTCAATGATAGACATGGCTTCTTGCGAGTCTGTCAATTTTGCTTCTTTTTATTTCAGGTGCATTCACTGTGAATGTGTTGCGGTTATTAAACAAGTCAGTAAGGGTGACCTTGTTGGAAAGATGGATGGATGCTCCAAGAGACTGAGTAGGTACTGCTAAACCTTCTTTGTACCAGCCCTCTTTTGCTTTAGAGTTGATAAATAGACCTTCTTAGCTTTCCAATGACACCATAAAATGTCCTATGTACTTTGGAAATGATGTGTGTAATGATTGAATCAAAACAGATAACTTTGGAAGTCAGAAACTCAAGAGAACCTTCTATTTTTGTCTTGATACCTGCTGGGTATTTTGCTCAGTATGACCAGCACAGTAGGAATTGGAAAAATTCCTTCTAGGGGTATCTACTGAGCTTAGTAAGCTACCTATTCCAAGTGGAATGATGTAAAATGATAAACTATGCTAAGGGAAATCAATTTAGCAAGTTAAGTTATAGCCCCGACTTTTTAGGACTGTAGCAGAAAATGACTAGAGATCACCTCGACGTAGATTTCTCCACAATCGCTAAATAGACTGTTTTCAAACTTTGATAGCATGTAGATTAATTCAAGCTGAATCAAATAAGCTTTGAATTACTGAATTTGATGGAGAATTGACCGAGATATGCCCTTGACAAGTTGACAGACTTTTGAGTAGACTAACAGAAAACTCAGAGATGGACAATGTGAATGTGTGTATTAATAAACATTTGTATACAACTCCATTTGCATGAACATCAATGGAAAATGGTGTAGAGAGGTGTGGGCTAGAGTGTAGACCTCACACACACTCAGAAATCAATAATGCTAGGCTCGGGAGTGCTCTCTCTTGCCCGCGACTTTTCATGTCCATTTTTATAGGAATGAGTACAAAATTTGAATTCAAATTCAAACTTTTGGCTCCCTATGATCAAGATCCTAAATGATTGGAGATATTCTTTCAATCAAACAACTAATTTTTCCACGAATCCTTTTGGTAGGTGATTACAAGAGATTCCAAGTCAATTTGACTTTTACAATGAGATAAAGTGGTAATTAACCAGTAGCATATGTTCATATGCTTCTTCATGTATGTATAGACTTCAATGCATCCTTTGAGCCAAATGTGTAGGCTTGTAATTTACACCAACAGCTCCCCCTCAAGCCAAACATTTTGGCTTAAGTCTTCATCTTCAATCTTCAAGTATATCCTGCAATCCAATCATGGATTTGAACCTGCAAAGTTTGGTTCCATCCAGAGCTTTAGTCAACAAATCTGCACATTGCATGTTGGTTGATACATAGGTTAGTTGAATGTCCTTGCTTATCAATTTCTCTCTCACATAATGGTAATGGACCTCTATGTGTTTGGTCCTAGCATGATAAATAGGATTAGCTGCAAGGTAAAGAGAACTTGTATAAACTCCAAAGATTATTGGAGACCTAGTAAACAAACCCAATTCTGTATACAAAAGCTTAATCCATATTGCTTCTTGTGTAGCATTAGCCAGTCCTCTATACTCTGCCTCTGTGGAAGACAAAGCAACAGTAGGTTGCTTCTTTGAAGACCATGAAATCGGTTTGTCACCTGCAAAAGAAATATATCCAGTCCTCCTATCATCCTTGCATCCTACCCAATTTGCATCTGAATAAATTTTGATATCAATATCTGAAGTGTAAGGGAAATACAAACCATGGTTCTGTGTACCCTTGAGATACTTCAAGATTCTCTTGGCAGCCTCTAAGTGAGGTATCCTTGGCTTGTGCATAAATTGACTTAGCACACTAACTCCATATGCAATATCTAACCTTGTTAAGGTAGCATAGTTCAAACTACCTACCATACTTTGATAACCTGTAATGTCTTTGACTTCATCACCTTCATGGGCACTTAGCTTTAGGTTTACCTCCATTGGAGTGCTTGCTACTTTAGCATCCTGCAAGTGAAACTTCTTCAACATATCCTGTACATATTTTTTCTGAGTGATATATATCCCTGAATTAGTGTAGACTAATTCAAGTCCCAAAAAATACTTTAATAGATCAAGATCATTGATCTTGAACTCCTTCATCATTTGACTTTTGATATATCTGATTCCATTGACATCATTACCTGTAATGATGATGTCATCAACATAAACACAAAGGTATATTACCTCTGAATTACTTCTCTTAATGAACAGAGAAGTATCTACCTTGCTCATGACAAATCCTTGGTCTTGGAGGTATGTAGTTAACCTGTAATTCCATGCCCTAGGTGCCTGCTTCAATCCATATAAAGCCTTTTTTAATTTGCACACATGTATTACCTTCTTGGGGTCCTCATAGCCAGGAGGTTGTGACATATATACCTCCTCTGAAATCCATCCATTCAAGAAAGCATTCTTGACATCCAATTGGTACATATTCCAATTTTTTGATGCAGCCACACTTACCAATACTCTGATGGTTGGCATCTTGGCCACAGGTGAGAATGTCTCCTCATAGTCAATGCCTTGGGTTTGTGCAAAACCCTTGGCTACCAATCTGGCTTTGTACCTATTGATTGTGCCATCAAAATTTCTTTTAAGCTTATAGATCCATCTGGATCCTATTACCTTCATTGAGTCCTTCTTAGGTACTAACTCCCATGTGTCACTTTCTTTGAGTGCATCAATCTCCTCATCCATAGCTTCTTTCCATTCTGATTTGGTTATTGCTTCTTCATATGATCTTGGTTCTTCATTTGACAAATCTTTGGCAAGATAGACAGAATGTTTAGTAACAAGAGATGTATCATACCCATATTTGATAGGTTTCTTGCTTTCTCTTTGTGATCTTCTGAATGGTTGAGTTGAAGATTCAGGTATGTCTTCAAGCTTCTTCATCTTCATTTTGCCTTTGGACTTCCATGCTTTGAATTCTTCAAGGTTGATAGTGTCTTCATCATCTGAACTTGAGGCTTCATTTTGAGTAGGTTCCTTCTTTGTAAGACTTGGAAATTCCTCTTCCAAATCATAGGGTAATTTGACCTTCCTGCATTCATTCTCATACCAAGAATCATTTTCATCAAAGACAACATCTCTGCTCACCATAAATCCCTTATTGATAGGATTTTAAAACCTGTAACCTTTTTTATTTAAATCATACCCAATAAAGATTCATTTTTCAGCCTTTGGGTCTAGCTTACCTCTTATCTGAGAAGGAATGTGTACATATGCTACACATCCAAATATTTTGCAATTGTTAAGTGAAGGTCTCTTACCTTGCCATGCTTCATAGGGTGTCATGCCATCAAGAGACTTAGATGGTAACCTGTTTATGAGGTAAGTGGTAGTAGAAACACTCTCTGCCCATAGATAGTTAGGTAATTTTCTCTCATTAAGCATAGATCTAGCTGTCTCAACAATTAATCTATTTCTTCTCTCAGCTACCCCATTGTGTTCAGGAGAATACCTTGTGGTTATCTCTCTTTTGATGCCTCTGTCCTGCAAGAAGTCTTCAAATTCATTGGAGAAGTATTCACCTCCTCCATCTGACCTTAGCCTCTTCAAATTCCTTCCTCTCTGGTTTTCAACTAATGCAAGATATTTTTTTAAGCAATTAAATACCTCATCCTTGTGCTTCATGAAGTACAATACAGTCCATCTGCTATAATCATCAATGAAGGACACATAGTACCTTGATCCTGGGACTGAGGGGTTTGCTTGGTCCCCATACATCTGTGTGTACAAGCTCTAGGTAGTCTTCATGCATGTATCCTTTCTTTGAGAAGGGTAACCTGTGAGACTTCCCAAATTGACAAGCACCACACTTGTAAATCATATGTTGCTTGGATACATTAGGTATCCCAAGCACACATTGGTCCCTGCACATTTGTTTCAAGGTTCTTTCTCCTATGTGCCCTAACCTTTTGTGCCAAGTCTCAAGCTCTGAAAGTGTTTGATCTTTATAACTATATAGTGCAATATTCTTTGTATCTTCCAACTCAAACGTGAAAAGTCTACCTGATTTTTCTCCTTTAGCAATCCTCTTGAACCCATGTCTTGGATCCTCCACATATGCTCCATATTGGTTGAATCTGACCTGCAAGCCTTTCTCCACAGTCTGACCAACACTCATCAAATTTTTGGTAATGGTTGGTACATAGAGTACCCTGCTCAACAAATTCTGATTTCCATCACAAGTCTTAACATTTCCAACTTTAACTACTGTTGGCATCATATGGGGAGAAGCAAGTACGGCATACATGCAGATCAAGCACTAAGGCAACCCATTAAATTTTTCCAAACCTTACATCATTTTAAAAGTGATTCTCATCACTAAAAACCCTTGTAAATATCATTTCACCTTTTTGTAGCTCCATTTTGTACAAGCCAAGGAGTCCTCGAGCTTGAGGAGCCTTAGAAGTAGCTGCTTGCCAATTTTCATATTTTTTAGATCTCATTTGAGCCCTTGAATAAGCCCTGGAACCTAATTTTTAACTAGGCCGGACACTAGGTCTGGACAGGGCCAAAGCTAGATAAAAACTATAAAATAGAGCTAGAGAGCTCATTTTTGGGCTAGCTTCTTGTAGTTTTGAGCTTGTATGAGAACTTGGTTGTAATAGAAGTGATTTCATTGTCTTACTCTCTTTGTTCTTGCCGTGTGTGTGCGTGTGTGTGTATGTGTGTGCATGTTAGTGTGCTTCTCACTCACACATTTGTGCCATCACTTGCTCGAGGTCTTCATACCATCCTCATGTCTTCCCGGATTGACATTAAAGGAGGTGCTACTCATCACTGAGCTATACCAAATTTTGGCGCCGTTGCCGGGGATTCGAGCTTTGAGGACGAGCGTGTGATGGTAAGACGTAGAGAGGACGCGTTGGAATGGTAAGTAGTAGGTAAATTTCTGATTTTTCTCCATCTCCATCTCCATCTTCATCTCCATCCTCATCTCCTTCTCCACCTTATATTCCCACTTCCAAATCATTTCCCTCATTTGCTTTGTGCGAGTTTGAGAGAGAGCGAGTGTGTGTTCTTGTTTGTGTGTGTTTTTGCATGTTTCTTGCAGGTTTCAGCTTCATCATCATCTCCAACAAGCTTAGCAGGTACAGATTCTGTTTGCGCAAACTCCGAGGCGTCGAGCTCGAGCTATCGCGACACACCGAAAAGTTGCACCAATCACGATTCTGAGTGCACCAGGACACTGCGCAGCCCTAGAACTCCTAGGATCACTAGACAGAAAAGAAAAATTCACCATATCCCGACCTATCGTGACACCTCGAGGTATCGCGACACTCCCAGGTATCACGACACTCCCAGGTATCGCGACACCTCGACCTATCGCGACACTCCCAGGTATCGCGACACTCCCAAGTATCACAACACCTCGACCTATCGCGACACTCCCAGGTATCGCGACACTCCCAAGTATCACGACACCTCGACCTATCGTGACACTCCCAGGTATTGCGACACCTGGACCTATCGTGACACTCCCAGGTATCGCGACACTCCCAAGTATCGCGACAGCTCGACCTATCACGACACTCCCAGTTATCGTGACACCTCGACCTATCGCAACACTCCCAGTTATCGTGACACTTCCAAGTATTGCGACACCTTGACCTATCGTGACACTCCCAAGTATCGCGACACCTCGACCTATCGCGACACCTCGACCCGACTTATCGTGATACATGGGCTTAACGCATAAAATTTTAGAGTGAATTAATTTAGTGAATTGAGGTATATTTGGGCTTAATTTTGGACACATTGGGATAACATTAGAGCCTTAGGAGTGGGCAAAAGACCTAGAAACCAGGGAGGAATTTCCTGAACCCTGAGAGCCTGTTTTGACCCCTAAGTGCCTGAATGGTCATAACTTCACCATACGAACTCCGATTGATGATATTTTGGTCTCGTTGGAAAGCTTGTTGAGAATCCTACGTGGACTTTGTAAGAATCATACGTGGAGTTTTAGAACATGTATTTTTAAGTTGGCCATTCGGTAGAATTAGGTGGTCATACGATTTTGGGGGTACAGTGAGTTACTCCAAGGGGGGCCTGTAATCGCTGATGTGTGTCAGTCAATCCATTGTGGTAAAGGAGCTATATTAACTTGAGAAACTTTTGCAGGAACATTGTGTGCAAGCAAGGCATTCCAAGGCAAGCTAGCAAGGGTGTGTACCAAGCTTGGGAGAAGGCTTCCTGGGCTTGTGCAGTAGTCTGAGCAACCAGAGGATTGAGGTTGGAAGTTCTCCCAACCCTCCTTTGCCAATTCCTAGCCTAGGCTAAGTACGACTTAGGTGTGGTAATTAATTAGGGCAATGTTAGGCGCGAATCAAGTCCAAGAGAACTAATCAACTAAGTGCAAGCATTAAGTAAGTCTTAAGTGCAAAAACCCTAAGGGACAAAAGTAAACTCGATTCGATCACTTATCAAGTGCGAACTTCACTTAAATATTCCTGACGATGTGATCTTGAACAAGTGCTTAACATATTAATCAACTAAAAAGAACAAAGTGATTGGTACAAATTCACCTACAACGAGGGTGTACTTGGGACCAAGGGGCTAGATAAACCAGGCATATGAACCTCAGGTCAGGCAGACAGTTAGGCCGAGACAGACAAAGCATCAGATCTTCCGAAGCTAGTGTCAATCACACTGCTAGGTCTTGGGCCCAGTAGTTGAGTGATTACCCATACACTCCCCGATCAGAAACAAGTGATTCTGAGATGTCCTATAACATGGAGAGACCTGTAGGTAGTTCAGGGGTGGCATACCTAGAAAAGCAAGAAGGACCTTACAAGACTCAATTGGAATACATCAGGACTAATCGTCTAGGTGCTCGCATCTACGAAGACGGCCTGAGAAGATCAGTGGTCCAGATTAAGAACCCTGATCAACCCCATGGACTAGAACACCCTGTAGTCAAGTTTGAGAATGGAGCATACCTAGATAAAGAGGGGACTATATATGTAGTCACCACTCTTCCTGATAGAATAGATGAGTTTGGAAATGTGATTGCGGAGACCGACATGGGTGATATAGAGCAAGGGAACTTAGAGAGAGAGCCAAGAACTCCCCGTGGTAAATCCGTCTTGACCAGAATCATGACTCCAGAGTGGATTTCACAGGATAATAAAAGCATAGATTTGCTTTTGAACCGAGAAACTAATGAGGCTTTTTGGAGGTATAAACCTGTCGAGCCTCAGGAAGTAAGTGCTCTCACAATCTATGAGTTTAAAGACCCTGATAGCCTAGGCAAAGTAACCTACCTAGACAATACATCCGAGAGGATCTTCGTGGTCACCGAGCATGGCAGACATGCCTACACATGGAAGGGTGAATTTGTTTTTCCCCAACCACGGTCCAATATGTCCTACAGTCACCAAGGAGCTCGCACCTCCCAGACTCATGGAGCTCAAGGAGATAGAAGTAGAGATAGACCTGAAGTAATCTTTGCAAACCCCCAGGGAAGAGAAAGAAGGAGAACAAGGACGGATAGAGAAGAAACCGAGAGATTTAGAGACCCAAGGAACCAAAGAAATGCTGAGGATTTTCCTTTGCCAAGGCCGAGAGAACACATCTAGGACCCTGAGGCCAACTCAACTGGTGAAGTCCATGAAGAATTACTTCGATGGCACTGGAGACCCTTATGACCATGTGGCAGAATTTAGGCAAGTCTTGAAAGCTGAACAGGTAGAGGACCTATTCACACAATATAATGCTTTTGGTCTAACTCTTAGGAACACTGCCCTTACGTGGTCTCAACCACTGAACGAGAGGCATTTCAGAAACATAGACCAGCTCCTAGAGGCATTTATCATTGAGTTTTCTAAGAGTGGCATAAGGCACAACACTTCCTCACTAATTCATAGCTTCAAGCAAACACCTCAAGAGACGGTCAGACTAGCAGGAAGACGGTTTAGGCAATACCTAGAGAGGTGCCCGATGCCTGAGTTACCCACACCAGCCAAGCAAGTGGCCTTGTTCTTAGATGGCTTGTTGAGCACCAAGCTTAGGTCATATGTGTATTTGAAGGACCCCAGAACTATAGAAGAATGCGTGCACATGTGCATAGACATTGAAGATAATCTAGGCGGGGAGTTAGAGCTATCAACAATCTATAAGGATTCAGATAGCTCTAGTAGTCTCACATCTGGTCAGTCCACATCCATTGAGGAACTTGCAGAGAAGGTAGCTCAAAAACTAGGTGTCTCTAGCAAACAAATTCCAAGATTTGCCCTAGTTAAGCGGTGCTACACTTGTGGAGGTGACCATATGGCAAATGTATGTCCCATTATGGCCCAACCCCAGGTGAATCCTAGTAGCCAGTATTGCACCATAGAGCGAAGGTACACCAACCACACTGCACAGGACTGTCCATATAACAAACAAACTGTCAGGCAAAATTACCCTCAGCCTTATGCACAACACGGTAGATACTAGAATCAGTACCCACCACAACAATACAAAAGACCACAGCAACCTTATCAACCACCTTATCAAGGGCAGTAGAGACCTCAACTAGTCCTAGTGCAGCAACCCCCTGCTCCAACCAATGTGATCCCAGTGAAATTGCATCTGCTGAAGAAAATCCGAACAGAGCCATAGTCCTAGTCACCCCATTGCTATCAGATAGTGATCCAAGTGACCATAGTTTTGACTCCACACATATTGATAGCCCACAAGCTTACTACATGCAGTCACCCGAGCATAACGAGTCATACTATTATGAGGACCCAAGTGAAAATAGTGGGGAGCCTGAGTATGCTAATGTCATGTACACAAACCCCAACTCTAGACCTCAACCTAGGCAGGTACGACCCCCATTTCCTAGAGGACCATGCTTCAGATGTCAGGGAGATCACCTTATACGTGATTGTCCACTGCCCGCCCCTACACAACCCCAACCAGTGACAATTCAGGGTTTCTATCAAGACTGCGGAAAAGAGCATCTCCTACGAGATTGCCCAAAGAACCCTAATAACATGCCTAAAATCACTCCTATCAACGTCATTGGGTTAGTGGTAGACTCTATGGGAAGTATAACTTCCACAGCCCCAGTGCATGTGGTCACTAGAGCCCAAGCCTTGCAGCAAACTCAAGGAGTAGGGCAGGAAAAGAGTTCTGAGGTTAGTGAGATAGAGAGTATAACCAAGAAAAGGACAAGAGTATGGAGAGATAGCCGGGAGAGAATGAAAAGAAAATGGTCACAAAAAATGAGGGAACTTGAAGAAAGCTTGAGAGAAACCAAAGCAAAGATAAGTGAACTCGCATCTCAAAACCACTCTCACACCAACCCACCACCACCTTTCCCTTTACCTGCCAATCCATCTTCTTCCATTCCCCAACCTTTCAATACACCACCCTTAACCCACCCACCACCCAGAGTAGGATCAGTCCTAGCTGATCCCACTCCTGAAGATCTAGACATGATGCTTAAAGCATATCAGGCCAAAATCCAAGAAGGGCCCAATGTAACAGATCATGAGAAATGTTACCTTAGAGCCGATCTAGAGATAGAGCGAACAAAGCTTTGTGCTAAAATGGTCGAATTGGCGCAACCCATGTTGGAAGCCAGTCACTTGTTCAATGGCTCTAACCCCATCATAACACCATTGCACTTTGATGGTCTATTGGATAGATTGGATAGGTTACTTGCAAAGTCTGGAAAAGGAGCCACCTCCCAGGCTAAGGAGAGGGCAAGTGATGGAATAAGCATTCCTCCCCAGGGAGCTTATGTGCCTAACTCCACTGAACCAGACACCTCTTCTTCTATGAATAGGTATTCACCACAGTTCCTGAGAGAGATTCAAGAAGAGAAGTGGGCAAAGGAGAGTGAAGTCCCTCCTCCCATTGAACTTGTGGATGACGCACATTATCAGTTCCCACAGGACATCCCTTCTATTTATGAAGAACAGGAAAGTGCCCACTCTCATGAGAGGTTAGACTTTGAGTCTAATTCCTTGCAAGAGTTACCACATTTCATAGGCCCATGGGAAGCCAAGTCGACATGTATGAGAGCACCCATAGTCATGGTAAGAAACAAAGACTCAGTCATACCTAGGAATACGAAGGTAGTGAAAAACACTAAAGTGCAGTGCAACCTCACTTTAGAAGAGCTACTCAAAGTTAGGCCAGAGTTATGGAAACATGTAGCCAAACAAGTACCAGAGATAGCAAAACCTCGTTCCCAGGTAGGTTCTCATAGGACAGTGCCAGAAATTCCTCTAGACAAGATAGGAGATATGAGTGAAGGTGAAGAAGGAAACACCTATCTTCCCATTACCCATCAGGGGTACACAACCAAGGCAATTCTAGACTCAGGTGCAGGAGTTGCAATTGCCACCACTTCCCTGTGGAAGCGTTGGGGCAAGCCAGCACTCAGGCCCACGAGGATGAAATTGCAGATGGCTGATGGCCACATAGAAAGACCCTTAGGCTTGCTGGAAGGAATAACTCTCACTACATGCGGTGTTGAGTTTGAGCATACTTTTGCCATATGTGATTTTAGCAAGAATCATGCCTATGAGATGATTTTGGGAAGACCATTTATGCGATAGTTGCAAGTGGTCCAGGATTGGGGAACCAATTCCTTGTATTTGCTAGGTGTTATGACCAAAGTCAATCTCAATGATTACTCTCATAGACATGTACCGCCTATTCAATGGAATCCCATCCATAGAGCCAAGGTTGACACGGAGTCCGTGCACTCCATAGGATCAGGATCCTCATGGATGCATGAAGACACCCACTTATGGATGTGCAAAGTGGCAGTAGAAGAAGAGAAAAGAGAAAAAGCTAGAGAGGTAGGTGCGAAAGAGACACATAGATCAATTCAAGACCCAACCTATGCACATGTAGTATTTCCCGATGAAGAGTTTGAACCTCACGACTGGGCAGAAATTTTAGCGACTATGGATGTAGCCATCAACAAAGAGCAATGGACACCCCACTGTGATGAGGATGGTTATGACATTTCAGTCTTCCCAATAGAGCCAATCATGGGAGATGCAGTTTTAGAAGAATGCGAACCTAGCCCTGATACATTTAAGGATGCGTGACTCCGACTTAGAGTCAATCATTATGGACCCACCTTTTGCATCAAATGAAGAATACTTCTATGAAGTTGAAGCTTACCCCCAGAGACACGGAGAAATCATGAATGATGTGAGGTTAGCCACACAAGTAGCCACTAAGAGTGGAGGAAAGAAAAGAAAGAAGAAGGAAGTCACTCTGGAGGCAGAAGAATCCTTGTTTGAGGTCCCTGAAAACTTTAAAAAATATGAGATAGACGATAGGAGAGTCATGATAAGAATGCCTAAACGTGAGGCACAAGTAGGAGAGGCCTATGATAGCAAGGAAACTACCAAGAAAATAGTTGTCGCCATAGAAGAGGGAGAAGAAAGATGCACCTACATAGGGCATGACCTGACAGAAGAAGAAGAGCAAGAGTTGGTCGCTTTGCTAAGAGAGTACAGAGATGTATTTGCTGGAGCTACAAGGACCTGAAAGGTGTCGACCTAGACATATGCTCACACACGATTCCCATGACCTCAGATGCCAGACCATCTAAGCAGAAGCCCTATACATACAATGATAACTACGCTGCTAAGATCAAGGAGGAAATAGATAGATTGGTAGAAGCTGGGTTTATCTATGAGATTGAGCACACTGAATGGGTATCCCCCATTGTGGTTGTGCCCAAGAAGAATGGAAAATTGCGTGTATGTATTAACCTTAAAAAAGTTAATGCCGCCACGATTAGAGACATTTATCCACTTCCTATTACTGAGCATCTATTAGAAAGGGTAGCAGGCAAGGAAGTGTACAGCTTCCTGGATGGATTCTCTGGCTACAATCAGGTAGCCATTGCACCAGAAGATCAGCATAAGACGGCTTTTGCCACAGAGTGGGGCATATTTGCCTTTCGGGTAATTCCATTCGGGCTTACCAATGCACCTGCTACCTTTCAAAGATTAATGTGTCATGTGTTTAAAGAGTTCTTGAGGAAGAATTTGGAAGTCTATGTTGATGATCTTTGCGCTCATTCCAACATTAGACAGACCCATATACCTGAAATCAAACAAATCTTTGATAAATGCAGAGAATATCAAGTCTTCTTGAACCCAAAAAAGTGTGTTTTCATGGTCAGGCAAGGCAAAATTCTAGGACACATAGTGTCTAAGAACGGCATATCCACTGACGAAGAGAAAGTGAGAGCCATCGCAGAACTACCTAGGCCAAAGAACGTCAAGGAAGTACAGGCTTTCATGGGGCATTGTGGTTACTACCACCGGTTCATTCACATGTATGTTGTCATTGCAAAGCCCATGTACGGACTTCTGACTAACTTTGAGTGGACTGATGAATGTGAGAATTCCTTCAATGAGCTTAAATGAAGATTATGTTCAGCACCAATCCTGACCACACTAGATTGGAACAAGCCATTCCATGTTCATGTGGATGCCTCCAATTACGCTATTGGATGTGTGCTAGCACAACCTACGAGTGAAGGTAATATGGATCTTCCAATTGCCTATGCCAGTAGACAACAGAATGCAGCTGAACGAAATTATACCACCACTGAACGGGAGGGGTTAGGCATGGTATACGCAGTTAAAAAGTTTAGACACTATTTGCTTGCAAATAAGTTTAAATTTTTTACTGATCATCAAGCTCTACTGTACTTGGTAAGCAAGCCATGCAATACAGGTAGGTTGGTAAGATGGTTCCTCTTGCTAATGGAATACGACTTTGAGGTAGTAGTGAGGAAAGGCAGGACTCATTTGAGAGCAGACCATCTCTCTAGGCTCACATCTGGAGAGGCCCCACAAGGAGTGTCAGATGACTTACCTGATGCTTACTTGTTTAATTTGGAAGTTGTACCTCAGTGGGCTAAGCCATTAGTGCCATTATTGACATATGGGCCTAACCACCCAATAATAAACGCACAAGATAGGGAGATAGTTAAAACCCAGAAGTATCATCTCATGGCAGGAAGTGTGTACAAACACATAGATCACGGGGTATTAGCCTGTTGTGTGGAAGAGGACGAGTACGCAAAAGTGGTTGCATTTAGCACATATAGGTGCATTAGAGCAACACTACTCAAAACAACGAACCCTACAAACATTGAGGAGACTTGGAGTATACTGGCCAATTATGGAAGCAGATGTTCATACGATGTGCAAGGAATGCCTAATTTGCCGCACTAAGCCACGAGTGGAACATGCCACCCTTTATCGCGTGTCTCTAGTGCCAGATTGGAGCGAGCCATTAGTGGCCTTTCTGAGGACGAAAACATTCCCTCCAGAAATGACTCTGGTTAGACAAAGGAGCTTAGAACAAGAGGTGCTAGACTATGGTCTCATTGGAGATAATCTATACAGACGAGGAAAAGATGGGTATCTTAGATTGTGTGTCCACGAGAGCGAATATCTGAAGATATTAGAGATTGCTCACCAAGGTGTAGCAGGAGGACACTTTGGTCCAGATCGGGTGTTCAAAGCAATTTTGTTTGCAGGTCTTTGGTGGCCAACTCTTCACATGGACGCACATACCTATGTGAAGAGGTGTGAGGTTTGTCAACGAACTCAGTATCCCATACGCAAGGATGAGATGCCATTGAAACCTATGATGGGTGGACGTGCATTCTCTAAGTGGGGAATAGACTTTGTTGGTCCTATTAATCCCCCAGCTAAGGGTTCACATGCTGAGTACATCATCGTGGCCATAGACTATCTGACCAAGTGGGTAGAAGTGAAACCCACTACGAAGAATGATGCTCAAACAACAACAAAGTTCTTATTTGAAAATGTGTTCACTAGATACGGATTGCCAATAGAATTAGTAAGTGATAGAGGCACACACTTCTTGAATGAAGTCATAGAAAACCTTCTCCAAGAATTCTTGGTAGTAAATAAGAAGTCTGCCCCTTATCACCCACAAGCTAATGGTCAGGCCGAGAGCACAAATAAGATCTTATGCAATGTGCTGACTAAATTGGTGAATAACAAACGCTCTGATTCGGACAAACAGCTACACCACGCTGTTTGGGCATATCGAGTTGCCTATAAAACGGTACTCCAAGCCACGCCCTTTCAGATGGTATTTGGCCAGAATGCAGTGCTACTATTGGATTTTTTGATACCTACATTACGAGTAGCACAAGAGCATGACTGGATTGGCCATGAACTATCCTCTAGAATCTTTGATCTTGAACATTTAGGTGAGACACGATTGAGAGCTGCAGCAGGAATCTATGCAGCCAAGAAGAGGCAAAAGGCGTATTTTGATACACATGTGAAGGATAAAGGCTTGAAAGCAGGAGACCTAGTCCTAGTCTACACACTGAAGTAGCATGCACGAAAATTAGAGAAAAGAGGCTATGGACCAATGATTATCAATAGGATCTCCACAAGTGGAGCAGTACAACTAGCCACCCTAGAGGGTGATGTACTACCAAGTTACATAAGCGGATGTAGAGTCAAGCTATATCAAGAACCCTTAACTGAAGAAATGCTCAATCGACTTAATACTGCAAAGAAACGTAAGGAAGAGGAAAAGCGAATTCGTGAAGAAGCATAGGCCGAAGCTTTAGAACGCATTCGACGAATGAAACTGCGAAGACAAGGTAGAGATCAGGCCATGACTGACAATCATGAAGCTCATGGTTATCACATTGCCATGTGTGAGGCTTCAGGTAAGCGGACCCATACGATAGTTGATCGGCGACCTTTTGTGACCCTAGAAATAGGACAAGGAGACAGTACAACGAGTGTGAGAGCTTTAATTGATTCAAGAGCCGCCACTAGTGCAGTTCGGCTTTCTTACTGCCAACAATTGCAATTGGAGGTAAAACCCCTAGAAGCATATCTAATAGGATTAGGAGGTGACGAAACCCCTTGCATGGGAGAGGTGGAGCTTCCCCTCTACATTCAGGAGGTACTAATGCCAGCAAAAGTGCTAGTATGTGAAGACGAGGATCTTACCGAGCCTCTTGTCTTGGGCCAAGACTGGATCTATGATCATGCAGTCAACCTCAACCTAAGAAGTGGACTTCTTCAGGCTTAGGCAGGCCAAAACCGCCTTATGATTGAATTAGAAAAACCAGCACTCAAACGAGTAGAAAAGGCACCAACCCTTAGTCCCTCCAGGAACCCACATGAACATAACAATGTTGTACTTGTCAAAAGTTCTATGGTGCAGAGGATTGTCAATCTTACCGAAGGTACAAAAGTCAATGAGGAGTTCCCAGTTGTTCCAAAGAAGGTTCCAAACATGCAGACCGAACATCACACGACACGAAGGAGGCTGATGACCAAGAAGCAGGAGCACCAACTAGTGCAACACGGAGTACCTCGTGGCGCGAAGAAGATCTAGATGCGCAAGGATGGAAAACCCACTGCTCTAGTAACAGGTTCTCAAGGAGGCACAAAACAAGCCACACCATCAAGGTCAAAAGTGAAGGAGTACCCTAGGCAACCTCCTAGGCATACCACGTTATTTGGGTCCCTAAGCGGTCAATGAAGGCTAGCCCCAATGCTAGACAGATATGGGTGCCCAAGGCTTGTTTACGAGCCCAAATAGCTCCAACTCTAGTCACTGGCATAATTCAACACTCACAAGTCCTCTCGACAAACAACTCAGGAACTCTACCTAAATCCCACACTAACCCACACTTAGTCAAACCGAGTAATGTCTGGAAATGGGTACCCAAAAGGTCCCAAAGCCAGCACAATCTACCTCATAAATCTTTACCTGTCATTAGCTCTAAGAACTACGAATCCTCGATTAAAGTTTGGCGAACTAAACCCTGTATCAAACCCCCTGACCCAATTGTGTAAATCCATCCACTCTGATGAAGGTGCATTCTGAGTCCATTGCATAACCAAAGTATGCATCTAGGATGACACTAACCTCTAATCACCACTCACATCTATCACAAACACTTCACCTCTAACCACTAACCATCTGGATTGTCATGTTAGTATTGTGGAGGGAACACCATTACATCTTGTTTCCTATGCAACACTAATGTGCCTTTCTTCTTCTAGCAGATAAGCACCCGATTCCCATGGCAGCAGCAGCAGGCACGAGCTCTCAGGCAGGCACTAGCACTCAAAGCAATTGGGATACCATACCTGTGGAGGCCCCACTGATAGCAAGGCCTCAAGAGCTTTTGAATGTGAGAAGAATTCACATTCCGGATCCACCAAGTGGCCTGACAGAAAGAGTAAAGGGGCATTTTCATTGGTTCAATGAGATACCAGGAGATTTTGGGAGACGCAGATCATATCTGGGAATCCAATTTGGAATGTGGAGGAGTGTGGTGGACCTTTCAGTTCTTCTCACGAGAATTTGAAGCATTGCAAAATGTTGCCCCTCTTCAAGATATTTGGCAAAAAGCGGGATTGAAAGATTATTTTAGTGCAGCCTTGCCTAGACCTGATTTTCTTCGGTGCTACTACTTGATTGCAACTCTCAAGGCGACAGGAGACAAAGATCATTCAGGCACATTCCTGGTGCCCTCTCTATCAAACCAGGAATAAATGAAGAAGTTTGAGTTGAATATCACTTTAATCAGGGAGGCCCTTCAGATGTATGGCACCCATGTACCCTCCGATCGAGATCCTTTGATACCAGAGTTGTTGGAGCAAGTCTATGACAAGCCTAAGTATTGGCTTGAGTCCCACAAAGTCATAGAAAAAGCCTTAAAATGAAGACTATGTAAAGTTCACTTGTGAACTACCTCTTGTAACTTTTGAAGAGTTTACTTAATGTAAAAGTAAGAGAATCTTAAGTGGTTGAGTCCACATGATCAAGAATGGAAAGAGGAGCCACAAATTTGTGATTTGTGGTAGGTAGATGTTGGTGGAGACCAATCACCAATTGAAGATTTGAAGCAAAGAAGATGGATATATTCACAGAGTGAAAGACATGTACACATATGTATATTAGTTAAGACATAGGTTACATATACTTATGCTTTGATAAAAAGTCTGTACATAATTGCCTATAAATACTTTTGGAAAAATGTCGGGACATGGAGAGAAGACAAGGAGAGACAATAGGAGATCATGAGATGTGTGTTTTGAGAAGAAGAAAATGTCATTAGACATGTGTGAAGTGAGTTGAACTCTCCATCCTCACTCAGTTGTAATTTCTGAGAAATAGAAGGAAAAATTGCGCCCGATGTTTCTGTGTTTTCTCTCTGTGTGATAGATCTTTTGTGAATTCCTTTTGGAGATATCTAAGTCCATAGTTAATCAATCTATGGCTAGAGTTTGAGAGTCTAATTGTGATCAGGCTAAGAGAATTGTGTGTAGGAACATTTACATGTGAGAAAGTACTCACTGGTTCCTGAAACATGCGTAAATTTTGATCTTAATGATTTGATCATTTCTCACTCCACAGTTTAAAGTTTTGTGCAAGTAAGCACTTAATCTTTAAGTTGGAAGGTAAGCTACTCGTGGCTAGAAGCATTTGCTTAAACGGGTTTTATACTGAGAGAATTGAAGTTAAGAAGTTAGGGGTGTCTAAATCGACTTCTCAGAAGTGCAGATTTAGACATAGCTGACTTGGTAAGTAGATTTCTCAAGATCTACTGAACCTTTTGAAGTAATTTGACTTGGATAAGGTGCGCAATCTTTAGACGACAGCTTGTGCAAAGTTTCATCAAACACTTTACACATTTACTGAGTCAATGAGCAAGATCTATGTAGCAGACTTTCTGAGGAAATTCCTTCTTCACAGTTTAGTCAAGAAATTGATATTTGGTCATTGATAGTTTAAATTGGTGAAGGTTTTGACTTACTCTTGATATAGAGGTGTTCTAAATTTAAGAGTAGGTTGTTCTTTTGGAGATTAACACTCTCCATCAGTGGTATCAGAGCAAGAGACATCAAAATCAAGGAAAGGAGGATCCCGACTGCTGCAGATTCAAGAAATTCAACAATTGAAGAACTAAAAGGTGAAAGCTTGAAGGCAAAGCTTGAGGAGGAGACCATACGACATCAAGAAAGACAAAAGGACTCTAATTTGAAGTAAAGGTACATATATTATTCATAAAGCTTGAAGATCTCAATACACAGGTGGACACAAGATGGGAGATTCTCTACAGATAGAGAAATTGGATAGAGAAAAGTATCCTGCATGGTCAATGAGGATGGAAGCTCATCTTATGAGCAAAGATTTAATAGCTTATATCACAGGAGAAGGAGAGAAGCCACAGTTCAGAGATCCTAGTGTTCCAACTAGGGAAGAGTTAGCAGATTTGAAAAATTGGATGAAGAAAGATGCTCAAGCTAGGAGCATTATATATATGGCAGTCAATGATTACTTGTTACCTCATATTTGAGGTCTTGAAAGTGCAACTGATATTTGGAATGCTTTGGAGGAGCATTTCCAGAATACTACTAAGTCAAGGAAGGCATCCTTATGGGCAGAGTTTACCACCTTTAAGAAGAAGGCTTCTCAATCCATTTCAGACTATGTGACAAGAATGAAAGATATTGCAGATTCTTTAGGAGCTGTTGATGAAGACATTGAGGAGGATAAATTGGTAAGGCAAATTCTTACAGGTTTAAGAGATGATGACAAATGGAAGCCATTCATTTTATCTACAGAATTATCACTTGATCATTTCACTCCTGATTTAAATCAGTTGCTAGGTCATATGCTAACATTTGAGCAGGATGTTAAAGGAGATGGTGACAAAAGTACAGGTCATGCAATGTACTCAAAGGACAAGAAGAAAGCTAACAAAGGAAAGCAACAATCAGGTGAAGAAGAAGGCACAACTAGTCAAGCCAACTTCCTAAGAGGTAGAGGAGGTGGCAAAGGTAGAGGAAGAGGCAGAAACAACAAAGATGGAGGCAAAGCTTGTTGGATTTGTGGTAAGACAAATCACTTAGCTAATGATTGTTGGCACAATACTCAGAGTAATAATGGATATAGTCAAAATTATAATGCAAGAGGAAGAGGTGGTAGAAATCAAAGACGTAATTTCAGAGGCAGAGGTAGTAGGGGTTACTTTGGAAGAAATGCAGGTAGAGGTTTCCAAAGTCAACAATATAACAACACCTACTACAATTATGCTTCAGATCAAAAGGAAGATTCAACATTGATAATGAATGCAACTTTTGAAAGGCAGAATGAAGATCAAAGAGTCTTCTACATTGACTCAGGGTGTAGCAATCACCTGAGTGGTAATATAGCCTTGATGACTGATTTGGAGAATAAGGTTTCTAATCATGTTGTTCAAACAGGTGACAACACAAAGCACAATGTGAAGTCAATTGGATCAGTGAAGGCCAAGGATGGTAGCACCTTATTGAGTAAGGTCTTGTATGTTCCTACAATTCCTAAGAATTTGATAAGTGTAGGACAAATTGTGGAAAAAGGTTATGAAGTAAGGTTCACTAATGAAGGAGACCCTAGCAATGGGTATAAACAAATTGTTTCAGGGAAGAAAGAAGGAAGATTGTTCACATTGAAGATTCAAGGTAATATTGGTCATGCCATGTTCACTTATGGAGGACATAAGATATCTGAGTTAGATCTTTGGCATAAGAGGCTTGGACATTTCAATGAAAGAGGTATTAAAGACATGATTAACAATGGTTCAGTGCTTGGTTTGCCTAATGTTGCAGGTCAACATATGACATACAAATGTGAGGCATGTCAATTAGGTAAGGCTCATAAGCTTTCCTACTCCAAGCATGGTTTTATGTACTCAGAGAAGCTTGAGTTGGTACACACAGATGTGTGGGGGCCATCAAAGGATTTCAGTATAAATGGGTCAAGGTATTATGTGATTTATGTTGATGATGCTACTAGATGGATCACTATTTATGTGATCAAAGATAAGTCAGAAGTGTTTAATACATTTAAACACTATCATGCATATGCAGAAAGAATTACAGGACACAAGTTGAAAAGACTAAGGTCAGATGGAGGGGGAGAGTATTTCTCTAATGAATTCAGTAATTACTTGTGGGATGCAGGTATAAAAAGGGAAGTTACTTGCAGGTACTCTCCTCAACAAAATGGTGTAGCAGAAAGGAGAAATAGAACTCTTGTTGAGTTTGCAAGGTCCATGATGAAAGAGAAAAATTACCCTAATTATTTGTGGGCTGAGGCTGTAAATACAGCTACTTATTTGGTCAATAGGTTACCATGTAAAGCTTTGCAGGGAATGACACCTTATGAGGCATGGTGGGGTAAGAGACCTACACTAGACCATTGCAAAGTATTTGGATGTTTGGCCTATGCATATGTGCCATCACAATTAAGGCACAAATTGGAACCTAAAGCTGAAAAATATGTGTTTATTGGTTATGATGATAAGCAGATGGGATACAGGTTGTGGAATCCATCCATAAAACATTTTCTTGTATCAAAAGATGTTACATTTGATGAGCAAGGTACTTGGTATGCAGGTACTATCAATCTTAATACAGATGATGAAGAGATTGTGAGCCAAAGGAAAGGTAAGTCAAAGGTTCAAATAATTGATGAAGAAGAGAATAATGAAGTGCATGTTGAAGTGGAAGAAACACCAAGATTTGATCCTGAATATGAAGAACCAGAAACCTCAAGAAGTGGAGAACTTAGGAGGTCTACAAGGAACAAATGGCAACCTACAAGGTATAGCTATGATACTTCATTTTTGGCTACCAAAGATTATGCTTACATAATTAAAACAGATGAAGACCCTTCTACATATGAAGAGGCAAAAGATAAAGAAAATTGGGAGAAAGCTATGCAGGAAGAATATGATGCATTGTTGGAGAATCAAACATGGGATTTGGTTCCAAAGCCAAATAGTCAGAAGATCATTGGATGTAAGTGGGTTTATAAGACAAAAAGATTTGCAGATGGAAGAGTGTCTAGGTACAAAGCTAGACTTGTTGTCAAAGGATTTGCTCAGACATATGGTATTGACTATGATGAGACTTATAGTCCTGTGGCAAAGATGACAACCATCAGGACACTTATAGCTATTGCTACATGTAAAGGTTGGAAGTTATGTCAACTTGATGTAAAAAATGCTTTTTTGAATGGTTATATTTCAGATGATGTATTCATGGAGCAACCTCAAGGGTTCAGAGATAAAAGGTATCCTGATCATGTGTGCAAGCTCAAGAGAGCTTTGTATGGCTTGAAGCAGGCCCCAAGGGCATGGAATTATAGACTTGTAAAGTTCTTGAAAGAACTTGGATTTCAGGTGTCTAAAGCAGATAGTAGCTTGCTTGTCAAAGCAAGTGATTATGGTTTCATATACATGTGCATATATGTTGATGATATAATCCTTACAGGTACAGATGAGGAAGGAATACAAAGACTAAAGAAGAAAATGAAGAAAGAGTTCAAAATAAGTGACTTGGGAGACTTGTCATACTTCTTGAGCATGGAGATTACATATACCCAACATGGAGTATTTGTGACCCAAGAAAGGTATTTGAAGAACTTATTAATCAAGTTTAAAATGGATGATTGCAGGGTAGCACCTACACCAATGGAGGTGAATCACAAATTGAGTAAATTTGGAGGTGAAGAATTCAAGGACATGAGACAATATCAGAGTTTGGTTGGTAGTCTTATCTATGCTACTTTAACTAGACCTGATTTATCATATGCAGTAGGGGTTTTGTCTCAATTTATGCATTGTCCTAGGAAAGAGCATTGGATTGCAGGTCAAAGAGTGTTGAGGTACATTAAGGGTACACTCAAAGAAGGTTTGTATTATGGGTTCACATCAGATACAAACATCAAAATCTATAGTGATGCAGATTGGGCAGGTAATCCAGATGATAGAAGATCAACCTATGGATACATGTGCTATGTGGGAGATAAGTTAATCTCTTGGTGCTCAAAGAAGCAACATACAGTTGCTTTGTCATCTACAGAAGCAGAATACAAAGGCATGGTTGAAGCTGCAAAAGAAGTGATTTGGCTTAAAACTCTCATGAAGAGTTTTGATACTACACAGAACACACCTATCATTTATGGTGATAACATGAGTTCATTATATCTAGCTGCTAATCCTGTTTTTCATGCCAGGACTAAACATATTGAGATACAGTATCACTTTCTAAGAGAGAAGGTGATGGATAAGGAGATTGAAGTCATACATACTTCAACAAAAGATCAGATAGCTGATATGCTTACAAAAAGCTTGGATGGACCAAAGCTACAGAAGTTTAAAGATATGGCAGGTATAAAGAAGATAAGAGAAACTTCAATTGATGATTGAGGGGGAGCTGTTGGTGCAGACCAATCACCAATTGAAGATTTGAAGCAAAGAAGATGGATATATTCACAGAGTGAAATACATGTACACATATGTATATTAGTTAAGACATAGGTTACATATACTTATGCTTTGATAAAAAGTCTGTACATAATTGCCTATAAATACTTTTGGAAAAATGTCGGGAAATGGAGAGAAGACAAGGAGAGACAATAGGAGATCATGAGATGTGTGTTTTGAGAAGAAGAAAATTTCATTAGACATGTGTGAAGTGAGTTGAACTCTCCATCCTCACTCAGTTGTAATTTCTGAGAAATAGAAGGAAAAATTGCGCCCGATGTTTTTGTGTTTTCTCTCTGTGTGATAGATCTTTTGTGAATTCCTTTTGGAGATATCTAAGTCCATAGTTAATCAATCTATGGCTAGAGTTTGAGAGTCTAATTGTGATCAGGCTAAGAGAATTGTGTGTAGGAACATTTACATGTGAGAAAGTACTCACTGGTTCCTAAAACAGGCGCAAATTTTGATCTTAATGATTTGATCATTTCTCACTCCACAGTTTAAAGTTTTGTGCAAGTAAGCACTTAATCTTTAAGTTGGAAGGTAAGCTACTCGTGGCTAGAAGCATTTGCTTAAACGGGTTTTATACTGAGAGAATTGAAGTTAAGAAGTTAGGGGTGTCTAAATCGACTTCTCAGAAGTGCAGATTTAGACATAGCTGACTTGGTAAGTAGATTTCTCAAGATCTACTGAACCTTTTGAAGTAATTTGACTTGGATAAGGTGCGCAATCTTTAGACGACAGCTTGTGCAAAGTTTCATCAAACACTTTACACATTTACTGAGTCAATGAGCAAGATCTATGCAGCAGACTTTCTGAGGAAATTCCTTCTTCACAGTTTAGTCAAGAAATTGATATTTGGTCATTGATAGTTTAAATTGGTGAAGGTTTTGACTTACTCTTGATATAGAGGTGTTCTAAATTTAAGAGTAGGTTGTTCTTTTGGAGATTAACACTCTCCATTAGTAGAGAATCAAATCAATCATTGATTGATTGGAGAGTGATTGAGGGAAGTTAGCCTCCCAAACTCAACTATAAATAGATGGCAGTTTTAGTCGTGGTTAGAGAGACCTATGTGAAGACCTCCAAGAGCTGAGCTTTATGCCATATCAAGGTGTGATTACAAGGCACACATATGTATCAGTAAGTCATTGTATTGTACAAGCAATATACTTTCATTTTCATGATTATTTGAGTTCATCTTTCCATGTTCTTGTGAAGTGTACTACTCACTGCCATTACTCTCAGTTTTTCTTAGTCAGCTTGCAAAGATGTTTTCTCTGAGCCTGGTGCATCATTTTCAGTGATTTAACTTGGTAAAGTTAGATCTATAAGTCTACTATACGGTCAAAAATTTTCATGTCATTTGGATGTTCCAATCTTCAGTTATGTTCATTTGAAGTCAACAGAGTCTGTTCATCTTCACCTCTCTGTCAGGTACCCGACTTTTTCACTCACCTTGTCAGAGCCATTGCTCAGTGGTTACTTATCCAAATTCAGTGATTTAAAGCTTGTTGGATTCAGCGTACTGTCTAGTATAACCATACATTGTTTCATAATCATTGGATTCCTAAATTTTGAGTTATGTTGATTTTTCTTCTCACTAGTCTATTTCTGTAGCAGCCCGTGAAAATCGGGATGATGTCATCACTTGTTAAAACTCATTCTCAGTGTGTGGTTCATTATTTTTGATGAGATTACTCTTTAAAGTTAGCTCTTTAAGTTGCCTAGACTTCCCCAAGAGGAATTGAGCTAATTGCTGCTGTGATCAGAGAATTATGTAAAACACTGGACAGGTGTATGAACCAAGAATAGCAAGTTTTCACCTCTGAGCTAACTCCAACTTATCTGTTTTGATCTATCTTTTTGAGAGTGATCTTCCAAGGTACATAGGGTGTCTAATACATCCATTGGCAAGCTAAAAGGGCCCACTATATACTCCTGGAGTTCATTTGGCTGGTGTAGATCAAGGATTTTGCAACACCTCTTCATCTTCAAGCACATACCTATCCATCTCTTCACAGTGGTATCAGAGCAAGGTTGGACAACATGGCAGATGGATTTCCTTCATCAATTGACAAATTGGACAGAGGTAACTACTCAGCTTGGTCATTAAGGATGGAAGCTTATCTCCAAGGTAGAAGTTTATATGGTTATGTGGCTGGAGATAAAGTTATGCCAAGTTTTAGGAACAAAAGTCAACCAACACAAGAAGAGCAAGAAAGATTGAGCACATGGTGCTCCAAGGATGCACTTGCAAGGTCTTATCTCCTCAACTCTATCTCAGATTTTTTGTTGCCTCACATTAGAAGTTGTAAGACATCTCAGGAAGTGTGGGATGCACTTGAAGCTTTCTTTTCTTCAAGTACCAAAGCTAGGAAGCATCAACTATGGCTGGATTTCACAACTCTCAAGAAGGCTCCCAAACAAAATGTGACTGATTTTGTCACAAAGCTCAAGGACATAGCGGATCAGTTGGGAAGCATTGGAGAGGTAATAGATGAAGAGCAAATTGTAAGGCAGGTCATCAATGGCTTGAAGGCAGATGATAAGTGGGAAGCATTCACCACAGCTATGGATTTGTACATGGACATGCATGTACCTGATTTCAACACACTCATTGGACAACTACTTACTCAAGAGGCAAAGCTTATCAAAAATCGAGAAAGCTCTAAAGGTAATCAATCTTCAGCTTTATACACGGATAAAAGCAAGTCTAAAGATAACAAAGGAAAGGCAAAGAAAGTGGATGATGAAGTAGGTACATATCAAGCTAACTATGCAGGTAGAGGAAGACATGGCAGAGGTAGAGGAAGAGGAGGTAGACAAGGCAGGGGGAGATCCCAAGACTCCAACTCATGTTCTATTTGTGGATTAACTAATCATACAACTGAAAATTGCTTTAGGAATTCCAGGAATCAAAGAGGCAGAGGATACAATAGAGGAAGTTATGGGTACTCAAGAGGAAGGTTCAACAACTACCATGGCAACTACAACAACTACAATCATTCAAACTATCAAGGAGGCTACAAAGGAAGGAGAGACTACAATAACTACACAGAAGACTCAAAGAAAGAGGATTCATTATTGATCATGAACATGGCTATGCCACAAGGTAAATCTGATGAGCATGTTTTCTACATAGATTCAGGTTGTTCAAATCATGTGGCAGGAAATGTGGCACTCCTATCAGATTTAGAAGATCCAAGGAATAAGCATGAGGTACAAACAGGAGATGATACAAAACATCCTGTGGAGAAAATAGGCAATGTCAAAGCACCTGATGGAAACATCAACCTACTCAGTAAGGTACTCTATGTCCCTACCATTAGAAAGAATTTGATAAGTGTTGGGCAGATAGTAGAGAAAGGGTTGCAAGTCAGGTTCACAAAAGCAGGAGCATTTGTTGAAGATCCAAGTCAAGGATTCAGAAGAATTGCAAAAGGTGAAAAGACAGGTAGATTGTTCACATTTGAATTACAGGACACTAGAAACATTGCTCTCTTTAATTATGGTAGTCAGACACTCACAAAATTGGAAGTATGGCACAAAAGGTTAGCACATATTGGTGAAAGGTCATTAAAGCAAATCTGCAGGGACCAAAGTGTACTTGGACTTCCTAATTTGTCAAAACAACATATGATTTATAAGTGCAGTGCATGTCAATTTGGAAAGTCTCACAGGTTACCATTCATGAAGAAAGGTTATATGCATGGAGATCTCTTGGAGTTGGTTCATACAGATGTATGGGGACCTAGCAAGGAAGCTTCAATATCTGGATCAAGGTATTATGTTTCCTTTATTGATGATTGCAGCAGATGGACTATCCTATTCTTTATGAAACACAAAGATGAATTTTTTTCATGTTTCAAAAGATATTTGGCTCTTGTGGAGAATCAAACAGGTAAATCACTAAAAAGGCTAAGGTCAGATGGAGGGGGAGAATATTTCTCCCATGAGTTTGATTCTTTTCTTCAAGAAAGAGGAATCAAAAGAGAGGTAACTACAAGGTGAACTCCTGAGCAAAATGGAGTGGCAGAAAGGAGGAATAGGACGATTGTTGAAGCTGCAAGGTCTATGTTAAATGAAAAGCATTTACCTAATTACTTATGGGCTGAGGCTGTATCTACAGCCACTTACTTGATTAATAGGTTGCCTTCAAAATCCCTTGATGGGATGACTCCATATGAGGCTTGGAATGGAAGAAGACCAAGCTTAGATCATTGTAAAATTTTTGGCTCTACAAAACAATCAAGCAGGTACAAAAAAGACATAAGCTATCAGAAGAGGCAAATAGAGCACTAATGAACCAGATGTTGCAAGCAGAGAACGCGGATCCCCACTTTGTAGAATCATTGAACCTTTTGGCGGAGACATATGGGATTATAGAAGCTATGCGGATCATGTTACATCGCAACCCTCCTCAATACGATCAACGAAGGATCGATACACGACCACGAAGGGGGAAGATGATTCAAATGGAAGTCTCTACAGCCCTCCCTACCACCACCCAAGAAGATGTTCACATGGCCAGCCCAACTAACAATGATGAACCAGAGGTAAATACACAGATACCATCTCCACCATCACCTCCCATCCCGCCCTCCGAAACCCTCACTACCAGTATTCCTGAACAACCAATAATAGCCATTAGTGAAACTATACCACACACCACCATTTCTCAATCCTGCCCTTTACCTCCATCCACTAGTTCTAGCCAACTTCTTGAACCCCATATAGGCCACCCCGCCACCGACCAAACTATAATAGGTCATCCTTCATATTTCCTAGCCCTCGGACAACCACTTGCCACTACCCAAATCTTAACACACTCGTTCCCGTCTACCGATACTATCCCTCTTTCCAAACCCCGCACCACTGAGGCCCTCTGGACCTTCTCAGAACCAACACCCATCACCCGGCCTCCATTCTTAACAAGCCTTGTAAATATACTTCAACAAATAGAGAATTATAATAAAAAGTCCCTTTCCCAACCCAGCTCCCCCACATTCACTGCCACCACTAACACACCACCTACCATTCCCGTATTCACGATTCACACTTCACACACCATCACGTCCGATCCTATGGACATTTCACCTTCCACAGGACCACTCACCACCACATTTGTCTCAACATCACCACTTGTAACTTCACGCACATCACCACACACACCCACTGTCAGCACAACATCCACTTTTCCCTTTCCCATTTCCCGACCCCCTGCATCTTTCACCTCCACCTCTGCATCCACCTCATTCAGTCATGCATTGGACACCATGTTCGAAGCCGCTGCCCAGCTTAAGGAAGAATACAGATTATTGGAAGAAAACAATAAGGAGCTGTGTACTCTGTCCTCCCACCTCCAGGCACGGGTCAATGCCTTGGAGTTAAGTAATACAACATTACAACATGAAGTGACCGCCCTCCAACAATCGAATGCAGAGCTGGAAGCCAAGTATACGGAGATGGGTAAGGCTATGTGTAGCTCAGTGATGAGTAGCACCTCCTTTAATGTCAATCCGGGAAGACATGAGGATGGTATGAAGACCACGAGCAAGTGGAAGCACAAGTGCGTGAGTGAGAAGCACACAAGCATGCACACACATACACACACACGTGCACACACAGTAAGAACAAAGAGAGTAAGACAATGGAAACACTTCTATTGCAAGAAAGTTCTCATACAAGCTCAATCTACAAGAAGCTCGCCCCAAAAATGAGCTCTCTAGCTCTATTTATAGTTTTTGACTAGCTTTGGCCCTGTCCAGACCTAGTGTCCGGCCTAGTTAAAAATTAGGTTCCAGGGCTTATTTGAGGGCCCAAACGAGATCTAAAAATTATGAAAATTGACAGGCAACTACTTCTAAGGCTCCCCAAGCTCGAGGACTCCTCGGCTTGTACAAAATGGAGCTACAAAAAGGTGAAATGATATTTACAAGGGTTTGTAGTGATGAGAATCACTTTAAAATGATGTGAGGGTTTTGAAAAAAATGAAGGGTTGCCTCAGTGCTAGATCTGCATGTGTGTCCGTACTTGCTTCTTCCCGTGTACTGTCAACACTCTCCCCCCCCTAGGGTCTGTCGCCTCTGACAGACCTTTGATCTGCGGGTTGATCAATATAGTTCTGGAGAATGTCAGCTCCCACCTCATGTTCTTTGATTCGCAGCCCTCGGATCAGGTCTCTCTGCAGGGTATCCCAATTGACTGGGCCCGGTATGTCCGGCTGTGGCGTTGTGTAGAGTTCGGAGTGCATCGTTTGTTCGCAGGCAAAGAGGTGTAGCAAATGGGTGGGCCTTGGCGCGAATACCTCTGAGTGTGCTTCCCAGAACCCCGTGGTGAACATTTCATCGAAAGTTTGCTTGTAGCAGGCAGGGAGATATCTGATGCGTGCGTGCCATGCATAAGCAACTCGTATGCTTGGGGTGGTGCTCATATCATATAGCAGGTCATAATTACCATTCACAAACCCGGGAATCGGAGGTTGAATATGACAGACATTTCGGAAAGTTTTGAGCACAACCTGCATCATATCGAAGATCTTGAGCATCATCTGGGCAGCCACATCTTGCATAGGGTGGAGGCGTGGAAGCCAATGTCTGATGGTAGCCATCATGTAGGCTACCGTAGGCGTGCCGCTTGGGGGTGCAATGGCAGGGTAATTGAGCCATTCTTTGCAATTGGCGTTGTTCTTGACTTTGATTGCAAATGACTTCCATGTCCTTCTCCGTTGTACTGGTCCATAGCAATTGTTATACTTTAAATGCATGGGTGCGTGGTCCCATGTTCGTAGCATTTCGGGATAGGTCTCCAATAGCTTTTGCCTCCAGATGGGTTGATGTATTCTCCCTTTGCGCGCCTCCTCTGGGATGTCCTCCGGTTCAAATTGCGTTGCGAACGTTGGGTACTTGTTGGTCTTACGTTTGATCTCAGCGTTGTAGTCTGCCAACAGTACAAAGTATGGCTTATATTGTAATTCTGAGCTGGTGATTAGTCTTCTAGGAGCCAGCTGTCTGAAGTATTCTGATTGAAGTATGGTTTCTTCAATGGTCTTCATGGCCAACATCTGGTAGGTGATACGTTCTTCGTGAGTCTGCCCCATTTCTTCTACCTGTTTCATCCATGCCGATGGGGGTTCCTCATAAGTGTCCTGTCCCTCTTCAGTGGTTGTGCCTCCTGGAAAAGGTTGAGGCTCATAGTTCTCTTCATTCGCTTCCTCCACTGGAATAATAACTGCTTCTTCTTCCATGGGTTGCTCAGGTGGGGAAGGAGGTCGTTCATATTGTAACAACTTGATTTTTAACTCGGCCACTTGCTGACGTAGCTCTAGTACTTCACTGGCTACTGATAATTTCGGCTCTGGTGAGGTTGCAGCGTTGGCCATCTCCTTGTGTTCTTGTTGGTGTGGTGCAGGCACTTGGGCTTTCTGTAGGTCTTTGACTTGGTCAGCAAGCTGATCATGAGCCTCCAGGAGAGTGGCATAGGTCTCTAATATTTGTTGTATATTCTCCGAGGGGATGGCTTGGAACTTAGCCGGGTCAATGGGTGCCCCTGGAGTATTTTCCATAGCTGCTTCGAGGTTGTCTTGATTTTGTTGTTGTAGTCTTTTATTTTCTTCTTGAGCAGCCGCTAAATGGCGTCGGAGTAGAGCCATGTTTCGTTGTAGTCTCGCGTTACGGGCTAATTGATCTCTAAGTTGTTCTTCAGTTACCCTACTCTTCTCTGCATGTGTGGATTCGAGCTCCACGTGATGTTGTTGAAGGGTAGTCACCTCCTGCTGTAGTTCTGTATTAGATAACTCCAGGGCCGTGATTCGTGCCTGGAGATGGGCTGACAAAGTACAGAGTTCTTTATTGTTTTCTTCTAGTAACCTGTATTCCTGTTTAAGTTGGGCGGCAGCTTCGAGCATGGTGTTGAGTGCATGACTAAATGAAGTGGGTGCAGGGGTAAAGGTGGAAGATACAAGGGGTCGGGGGATGGGAAAGGGAAAAGTGGATGTTGTGCCTACAGTGCTTGGAAATGGCGACGTGAGTGAAATGATACGGGGTGATGTTGGGATAGCAGTGGTGGTGGGTGATCCTGTGGATGGTGAGATGTCCATGGGATCGGACGTGAGAGTGTGTGATTCGTGCACTGTGAATACAGGAATGGTGGGTGGTGTGATAGTGGTGGCAGTGACTGTGGGGGAGTGGTGTTGGGAAAGGGACTTTTTATTATAATTATCTACCTGTTGGAGTATATTTACAAGGTTTGTCCAAAATGAGGGTTGTGTGATTTGGGTTGAGTGTGAGGCAGTTGCTAGGGGTGTGGTGGATAGGGTTTGGGTGCGGGTGAATGGAAAAGGATGGGATGAGGTCTGGCTATTGGCTAGTGGTTCTCCAAGGGCGGGGAGATAGGAAGGGTGACCTATTATGGTTTGATCGGTGGCCGGATGACCGGTGTGAGGCTCAAAAATTTGGGTTGAAGTGCTGGATGTGGGTAAAGGGAAGGATGTAAAAACGGAGGTGTGTACAATGGTTTCATGATGGGTGGATGTTGTTGGTGCAAACAAGCCTACACACATTGGCTTGGACCCTTGGAAGATTAGCATGGATAAAGTTCTTTATCAAGGCATTACTTAAGGCAAAGCTCACATGAACATATGCTTATGTGTTTCTACTTCTTACCCCTTGTAAAAGTATAAGTGACCTGTCATTTGGGTGTAATCACTTTAAGTCACTTACCTACCACTAGAGTCGTGGATTTTTGATTGTTGAGATGGAGAGAATATCTCCCTACTTTTAGAGGAGAGATTCAAGGGAGCCTAAGTTTTTCAAATTCAAATGATCTCAAAACTTCTATAAAATGTACAATCAAAAAGTCGCGGGTAGTACTGTCATTCTAGCTCACTTCCCGAGGCCAAATTCCTTTGTAATTCATTGTGTGTGAAGGTTACTCCATAGCCAACACCACAATACCTCATATAGCTCTGCTTGGCAAGCTAATGAGATTGTACAAACACATATATCAATAGAAGTATACATTCATCATCTCTGTTTTGTCTGAGTCACCTACTTCAAGTCTGTCAACTTCAAAGAAGCATTGCTCTGGATCTACTGAACCAAATCAAGAGTTCTATAGCTCATTGGAACCAGCTCAAAGTCTACTACAAGCATACAAAATTTCAAAGGATTCCATTCAGCCATTTGGGAGAAAATCAAGTCGAGGTGCTCACTGGTATTTGTCTGCAGAGTTCCTGAAAAATCGGGGGTAGATATAATTTTGCTAAACTTATTTCTCAGAGCATAGTTAATCAATTAAAGTGATTCCACTTGTGATTGGTAGCTTACTAAGGTACATTGTTACTCCCAAAAGGAATTGTGCCAATTTTAAGTGTGCTGGACACACTGAGTAAAAGTCTGAGCAGGTATCATTACAGGAATAGAAGGTTTTGTTTGATTTGTGAAGTACCAAGTTATCTGTTTTGATTTGGTCATTACTCAAATCATTTCCAAAGCACATATATGGTTTCTTTATGTCATTAGGAAGCTAAACTTGTGTACTAAGCATATCTGGAAAGAAAAGAGGGCAGGTGTGAAGCAGGTTTTGCAGCACCAACTAATTTCCTGAGTGCATCCATCCATCACTCTCAACAGTGGTATCAGAGCAAAAGAAGGTAATCATGGGTGATGGTTTCCCTTCATTCATTGACAAATTGGACAGAAACAACTATCAAGCTTGGTCATTGAGAATGAAGACCTATCTACAAGGGAGAAGTCTATTTGGATACATATCAGGAGATGAGGAGTTGCCCTCATTCAAGACTAGAGGACTACCTACAAAGGATGAGCATGAAAGACTTAACCAATGGTGTGCAAAGGATGCTTTGGCAAGGTCTTATCTCTTAAACTCTATATCTGACTTTCTTTTACCTCATGTAAGAAACTGTAAGACTTCCCAAGAGACTTGGGAAACCTTGTCAAACTATTTTTCTTCCAACACAAGGGCTAGGAAGAATCAATTATGGATAGAGTTCACAACACTTAGGAAGCAGCCCAAGCAATCAGTCTCAGATTATGTGACAAAGATCAAAGATGTGGCAGACCAACTAGCAAGCATTGGAGAGGAAATTGAAGAGGAGCAAATAGTCAGGCAAGTGACAAATGGACTCAAGGCAGATGATAAGTGGGAAAGTTTCACCACTGCAATGGATCTCTACATGGACATGCATACCCCTGATCTCACAACACTCATGGGCCAACTATTTACACATGAAGCAAAGTTCACCAAGGCTGGAGATCAATCAAAAGGTAATAACCCCTCTGCTCTCTTTACTGATAAGAAAGTTAAAGATAAAGGCAAAAAGAAACAGGATCAAGAAGGCTCTACCTCCCAAGCCAATTATGCAGGGAGAGGTAGGTCATCTAGAGGAAGAGGCAGAGGAGGTAAGTCAGGTAGGGGGAGACCCTACAACTCATCACCTTGCAACATCTGTGGGTTGTCCAATCATACCACAGATGAATGCTACAAGAACTATAAAAACCAGAGAGGAAGAGGCTACTCAAGAGGTGGATACTCTCAAGGAAGAGGCAGATTCAACCACAATCAAAGCTACAATGGGTACAACAACCAATACAACAACAATTACAATAACAACCACAATGGAAGCTACCAAGGTGGATTCAGAAATAGAAGAGACTACAACAACTACACAGAGGAGCAAGATGACTCCTTATTGATCATGAATATGACCTCAAAGATAGGTACAAATGATGATCATTTATTTTATATTGACTCAGGATGTTCTAACCATGTAACTGGCAATGTAGCATTGCTTTCTGATTTGGAAGAGCCCAAGGGCAAACATCAGGTACAAACAGGTGATGATACTAAGCACTCTGTTGTCAAAGTTGGAAATGTGAAGACATGTGATGGCAATCAAAATCTATTAAGCAGGGTACTCTATGTACCAACAATAACTAAGAATTTGATGAGTGTTGGTCAGATTGTGGAGAAAGGTTTGCAGGTCAGATTCACACAACATGGAGCATATGTGGAGGACCCAAAACAAGGATTCAGGAGGATAGCCAAAGGGGAGAAATCAGGTAGATTATTTACATTTGAGCTAGAAGATACAAAAAATATTGCTTTGTATAACTATAAGGATCAGACACTCTCAGAGTTAGAGATATGGCATAAAAGACTAGGGCACATAGGTGAAAGGACTATCAAGCAAATGTGCAGGGATCAGTGTGTGCTTGGGATACCTAATGTATCCAAGCAACACATGATTTACAAATGTGGATCATGTCAATTTGGTAAGTCTCACAGATTACCCTACTCAAGAAAAGGTTTCATGCATGAAGACTACCTAGACTTGGTACACACAGATGTTTGGGGACCTAGCAAGGACCCTTCCATTTCTGGTTCAAGGTATTATGTGTCCTTCATTGATGACTATAGCAGATGGACCATTTTGTACTTTATGAAGCATAAAGATGAAGTGTTTAATTGTTTCAAAAAGTATCTTGCACTTGTTGAGAATCAAACAGGTAGAAGCTTGAAGAGGTTAAGATCAGATGGTGGAGGAGAATACTTCTCAAATGAGTTTGAAGATTTCTTGCAGGAAAGAGGCATCAAGAGGGAGATCACTACCAGATACTCACCTGAACAAAATGGGGTAGCAGAAAGAAGGAATAGACTTATAGTGGAAACAGCTAGGTCTATGCTCAATGAGAAAAAGTTGCCAAATTACCTATGGGCAGAGAGTGTGTCCACTGCCACCTATCTCATCAATAGGTTGCCATCCAAATCACTTGATGGCATGACACCATATGAAGCATGGCATGGTAAGAGACCCTCTCTAGATCACTGCAAAATCTTTGGATGTGTAGCATATGTGCATATTCCTTCACAGGTAAGAGGAAAGCTAGACCCAAAGGCAGAGAAATGTATCTTCATTGGTTATGATTTGAACCAAAAGGGATACAGATTCTATAACCCCACAAACAAAGGGTTCAAGGTAAGCAGAGATGTCATATTTGATGAGAATGACTCATGGTATGAGAATGAATGCAGGAAAGTAAGTCTACCTTATGACATGGAGGAAGATTTTCCAAAGCTTACCAAGGAAGAGCCAACACAGCAAGAAGATTCAAGCTCAGATAATGATACCATCAACCTTGAAGAGTTCAAGGCTTGGAAATCCAAAGGAAAGATGAAGATGAAGCAATTAGAGGACAAGGCAGAAACTTCCACTCAAGCTATGAGAAGATCTCAGAGAGAGAAGAAGAAACCTATCAGATTTGGGTATGACACATCACTTGTAACTAAACATTCTGTATACCTTGCAAAAGATTTGTTGAATGAAGAACCAGGTACCTATGAAGAAGCAATTACAAAGCCAGAATGGAGAGAAGCAATGGATGAGGAGATAGAAGCCCTAAAAGAGAGTGATACTTGGGACTTGGTACCCAAGAAGGAGACTATGAAGGTAATTGGATCCAGATGGATCTACAAATTGAAGAAGAATTCAGATGGAACAATTAACAGGTACAAAGCTAGGTTGGTAGCCAAGGGTTTTGCACAAACCCAAGGCATTGATTATGAGGAGACATTTTCTCCTGTGGCCAAGATGCCAACTATCAGAGTATTGGTGAGTGTAGCTGCATCCAAGAATTGGAACATGTACCAATTGGATGTGAAGAATGCATTCCTAAATGGATGGATATCTGAAGAAGTCTACATGTCACAACCACCTGGCTATGAAGATCCAAGAAAGGTACATTATGTTTGTAAATTGAAGAAGGCTCTCTATGGTTTGAAGCAGGCACCTAGAGCATGGAACTACAGATTGACCACCTACCTCCAAGACCAAGGATTTGTGATGAGCAAAGCAGACACTTCTCTATTCATAAAGAGAAGTAGTACAGAGGTAATCTACTTATGTGTCTATGTTGATGACATCATCATTACAGGTAATGATGTCAATGGGATTAGACACATCAAGGGTCAGATGATGAAAGAATTCAAGATTAGTGATCTTGGATTACTAAAATATTTTCTAGGTCTTGAATTGATCTATACAAACTCAGGTATATACATTACTCAAAAGAAGTATGTACAGGATATGGTCAAGAAGTTTGGCTTGCAGGATGCTAAGGTATCTACTACTCCAATGGAGGTTAATCAAAAGCTAAGTGCTCATGAAGGAGAAGAACTCAAAGACATTACAGGATATCAAAGTATTGTGGGTAGTTTGAACTATGCTACCTTGACAAGAATTGACATAGCATATGGAGTAAGTGTGCTTAGTCAATTCATGCACAAACCTAGAATACCTCACCTAGAGGCAGCAAAGAAGATCTTGAAGTACCTCAAGGGAACTCAAAGTCATGGTTTGTATTTTCCTTACACATCACACATTGATATTAAAGTCTATTCAGATGCAGATTGGGCAGGATGCAAGGATGATAGGAGGAGCACCTCAGGGTACATTTGTTTTGCAGGAGATAAGCCTATCTCTTGGTCAGCTAAGAAGCAACCTACAGTGGCATTGTCATCCACTGAAGCAGAGTATAGAGGACTTGCAAATGCTACTCAAGAAGCAATCTGGTTGAAGCTTCTATATACAGAGTTAGGTCTATTCACAAGACCACCTATTATATTTGGAGATAACACTAGCTCTCTTCACCTTGCAGCAAATCCAATTTATCATGCCAGAACCAAACATATAGAGGTTCATTACCACTATGTGAGAGAGAAATTGTTAAGTAAAGAGATTCAATTGACATATGTTTCTACTAATATGCAATGTGCAGATTTACTTACCAAGGCATTGGATGGAAACAAACTAGGAAGATTCAAATCTATGATTGGATTGCAGGAAGTAATTGAAGAATGAAGAAGAAGACTTAAGCCAAAGTGTTTGGCTTGAGGGGGAGCTGTTGGTGCAAACAAGCCTACACACATTGGCTTGGACCCTTGGAAGATTAGCATGGATAAAGTTCTTTATCAAGGCATTACTTAAGGCAAAGCTCACATGAACATATGCTTATGTGTTTCTACTTCTTACCCCTTGTAAAAGTATAAGTGACCTGTCATTTGGGTGTAATCACTTTAAGTCACTTACCTACCACTAGAGTCGTGGATTTTTGATTGTTGAGATGGAGAGAATATCTCCCTACTTTTAGAGGAGAGATTCAAGGGAGCCTAAGTTTTTCAAATTCAAATGATCTCAAAACTTCTATAAAATGTACAATCAAAAAGTCGCGGGTAGTACTGTCATTCTAGCTCACTTCCCGAGGCCAAATTCCTTTGTAATTCATTGTGTGTGAAGGTTACTCCATAGCCAACACCACAATACCTCATATAGCTCTGCTTGGCAAGCTAATGAGATTGTACAAACACATATATCAATAGAAGTATACATTCATCATCTCTGTTTTGTCTGAGTCACCTACTTCAAGTCTGTCAACTTCAAAGAAGCATTGCTCTGGATCTACTGAACCAAATCAAGAGTTCTATAGCTCATTGGAACCAGCTCAAAGTCTACTACAAGCATACAAAATTTCAAAGGATTCCATTCAGCCATTTGGGAGAAAATCAAGTCGAGGTGCTCACTGGTATTTGTCTGCAGAGTTCCTGAAAAATCGGGGGTAGATATAATTTTGCTAAACTTATTTCTCAGAGCATAGTTAATCAATTAAAGTGATTCCACTTGTGATTGGTAGCTTACTAAGGTACATTGTTACTCCCAAAAGGAATTGTGCCAATTTTAAGTGTGCTGGACACACTGAGTAAAAGTCTGAGCAGGTATCATTACAGGAATAGAAGGTTTTGTTTGATTTGTGAAGTACCAAGTTATCTGTTTTGATTTGGTCATTACTCAAATCATTTCCAAAGCACATATATGGTTTCTTTATGTCATTAGGAAGCTAAACTTGTGTACTAAGCATATCTGGAAAGAAAAGAGGGCAGGTGTGAAGCAGGTTTTGCAGCACCAACTAATTTCCTGAGTGCATCCATCCATCACTCTCAACAGATGTCGGTTGTTCCGAAGGGATTGTGGAGAAGGGTTCTGAAGGGTGGATGGAAGGTGGCGGTGGGGATGGTACATGTGTAATTACCTCTTGTTCGCCAGTGGGACTAGGGCTCGTCATGTGAACGTCCTCTGAAATTATAGTAGGCAAGGCGGTAGAGGCTTCCATTTGAATCATTTTCCCACGTCGTGGCCGTGTATCAATCCTTCGTTGGTCGTAGACAGGGTTTTCCTGATATACCATTGTCCTCAATGCCTCCCCAATCCCACATGTCTCTGCCAATAAATTCAGTGATTCCACAAAGTTGGAGTCCACATTCTCGGCTTGAAGCATCTGGTTCACTAGAGCTCTATTCGCCGCTTCTGTCATCTTATGTCTTCTCTGTACCTGCTTGATTGTCTTGTACAGCCGTCTGAGTTGTGCTGTGTAGGCAGGGGCCTCCTCTGCACTGTCTTGCGGGTCATTTCTGTGTGCGCCTTCCTGCACTTGTGTGTTTTGGTCATGAGGATGTTGTGCCACTCCTTCCCCTTGTACTCTGCTCGTCTCGCCCCGTGGCTGTTCTCTTTGGGCAGATGTGCCCGGACCCACATTGTCAAGGGAATCTTCACTGTCGGATAGGGGGACCGTCTGCAGAAATCTTTCAAAATCAAAGTTTGGGTCCTCTGTGAAGGTGGCCATCGCTGCAAATTCTGCATCGGTAGGTAGTGGAGGGGCAGAAGGAGTGGGCTGTACCACCTCTCTTGGTTGAGACTCTTGGAGATGGATTGTGATAGGTGCCACCTGGGCTTCCTCTCTAGTGGAGACTTCGGCGGTGGCTTCTGGAGGGATCAGGACCTGTGAAAGGGATCCCCGCATTCTTTTTGCAGGCTGACTCCCTGACTTTCGCCCTTTGAACAGCTCCAGGTGTGCATACTTTAGGGCTCGAGCAACTGGCACATCATATGCCAGACATCTGTAGATGATCCTTGTCAGTGCACAACAACCATGTAAAGTGGGCTTCCTCGCCCCCCGCTTGCCTGCCTCATACACCTGATCTAAGATCCATACCGGCATCTTGATGGGCAAGCTTCCGGTTCTGCTAAATACAACCCGTACCATATCTTCTTGTGAGGCTGAGTGAAACGGTCCTGGGCGGGAAATGCGAAGTGCTGGAGGCACATCCGCAGAGGTATGGCGATGTTGGGGGTGAGGGCGCACATTTCTTTGAGCTTCTTGACTCTATTGTTTTTCATTGATTCTGGTATCAAAGGGTCGCGATCTGAAGGCACATGAGTTCCATACATTTGAAGGGCTTCCCTGATTAACGTTACATTTAATTCAAACTTCCTCATTTCCTCCAGATTGGATAAGGAGGGCACCCAGAATGTGCCTGAATGATCTTTATCCCCGGTAGGTTTCAACGTAGCAATCAAGTAGTAGCACCTGAGGAAGTCAGGTTTGGGTAGAGCTGCACTGAAGTACGCTTGTAGTCCTGCCTTTTGCCAGATATCCTGAAGTGGAGCTGCATTCTGTAAGGTCTCAAATTCTCTTGAAAAGAATTGGAAGGTCCACCAACCCCTCCACACTCCATCTTGGACTCCCATATGTGATCTGCGTCTCCCAAATCCCCTGGCATTTCATTGAACCAATGGGAGTGCCCTTTTCCTCTTTCGGTTAGTCCACTGGGTGGATCTGGAATAGGAATCCTTTGCACATTCAAGAATTCTTCAGGCCTAGCTGTTGGTGGAGCTTCCACTGGCATGGCATCCCAATTGATAGGAGCACCAGATCCTGCCTGAGAGCTTGTGCCTGCCGCTGTTGCCATGAGAGTAGGTTGCTTATCTGCTGGAAGACGAAAGGCACATTAGTGTTGCATAGGAAACAAGATGTAATGGTGTTCCCTTCACAATACTAACATGACAATCCCGGAGGTCAGTGGTTAGTGGTGAGGTGTTTATGATATGTGTGAGTGGTGATTAAAGGTCAGTGTCATCCTAGATGCATACTTTGGTTGTGCAATGGGCTCGAAATGCTTCTGTGTTAGTGTGGACGGATTTACAGAATAGGGTCAGGGGGTTTAGTACACAGTTTAATTCTCCACACTTTGATACAGGAGTCGTAGCTCTTAGAGCTAAGGACAGGTGAAGATTTCGGTCTGAGAGTGTGATGTATGTGGGACCTTGTGGGTACCCATTTCCAGACATTCCTGGGGTTGATGGGAGTGGGGACAGTGAGAGGTGTAGGTATCTTGTCACTTTCTGAGTTGTTGGCCAAGAGTGCTTATGAAAGCTGCTTCATCCTAGTGCCTGTAGGTGAAGTAATTTGGGCTTGTAAGCTAGCCTTGGGCACCCATATCTGTCTAGCATTAGGGGTGGCCTTCATGGACCGCTTAGGAACCCAAATAGAAATGGTATGCCTAGGGGTTATCCTAGGGGGCTTCTTCACTTTGTTCCTTGATGGTGAGGCTCGTTTCTTGTCTCTTTGCGAATCTGCTATTGGAGCTGTGGGTTTTCCATCCTTGCGTATCCAGATCTGTTTCACGCCACGAGATGCTCCATATTGCGCGGGTTGGCGCTCCTGCCTCTTGATCAGCGGCCTCCTTTGTGTAGGGTGATGTTTGGTCCGTTCATTTAGAATCTTCTTTGGATCATTTAGGAACTCCTTCTTGGCTCCTGAACCTTCAGTAAGATTGACATTCCTCTGCACCACAGAAGTTTGGACAAGCACAACGTGGTTATCTTCGTGTGGATTCCTGGAGGGACCAGGAGTTGGTGCCTGTTCTATTGGTTTGAGTGCTTGATTTTCTAATTCAATCGTGAGACGACTTTGGCCTACCCAAGCCTGAACAAGTCCACTTCTTAGGTTCAGGTTGACTGCGTGATCATAGATCCAGTCTTGGCCCAAGATAAGCGGTTCGGTCAGATCCCCGTCTTCACACACTAGCACTTTTACTAGCATGAGGACCTCTTGTATGTAGAGGGGAAGATCCACCTCTCCCATGCAGGGGGTTTCAACACCTCCTAATCCTATCAGATAGGCCTCTATGGGTTTTACCTCCAATTGCAGCTGCTGGCAATAAGAAAGCCGAACTGCACTTGTGGCTGCTCCTGAATCAATTAAAGCCCTCACTCTTGTTCTGCTGTCTTTTTGTCCTATTTCTAGGGTCACAAAAGGTCGTCGGTCCACTATCTTATGGGTACGTTCACCTGAAGCCTCACACATGGCCATGTGATAGCCTGGAGACTCTTGAGTGTCAGTCATAGGCTGGTTCCTTCCTTGTCTCCTCAACTTCATTCGTCTGATACGCTCTAAGGCCTCTGCCTGTGCTTCTTCTCGAATTCGTTTTTCCTCCTCTTTACGTTGCTTAGCAATATTGAGTCGGCTTAGCATCTCCTCCGTGAGGGGTTCCTGATACAGCTTGACTCTGCATCCGCTAATATAGTTTGGGAGGGCATCCCCCTCTAAAGTGGCTAGTTGTACTGCTCCACTCGTGGAGATCCTATTAATGATCATCGGTCCGTAGCCTCTCTTTTCCAGCTTCCTTGCGTGTTGTTTCAATGTGTAGACTAACACTAGATCTCCTGCCTTCAAGCCCTTATCCTTCACATGGGCATCAAAGTATGCCTTTTGCCGTTTCTTTGCAGCATAGATACCTGCTGCTGCTCGTAGCCTCGTCTCACCTAAACGCTCTAGATCCAAGATCCTAGAGGACAACTCATGTCCATTCCACTCATGCTCTTGTGCTACTCTTAAAGCTGGAATTAGGAAATCTAATGGTAGCACCGCATTTTGTCCGAAGACCATTTGAAATGGGGTAGCATTGAGTACTGTTTTGTAGGCAACTCGGTATGCCCAAACAGCATGATGAAGTTGTTTGTCCCAATCAGAGCGTTTATTATTTACAAGTTTCGTTAATACGTTACATAGGATCTTATTCGTGCTCTCGGCTTGTCCGTTGGCTTGGGGGTGATAGGGGGCAGACTTCTTATGTATCACCATGAATTCTTGAAGAAGATTTTCAATGACCTCATTCAAGAAATGCGTACCTCTATCACTAACCAACTCTATTGGTAACCCATATCTAGTGAACACATTTTCAAATAAGAACTTAGCCGTCGTTTGAGCATCATTCTTTGTCGTGGCTTTTACTTCCACCCACTTTGTAAGGTAATCTGTGGCTACAATAATGTATTCTGCATGGGAGTTCCTAGCTGGGGGGTTGATGGGACCTACAAAGTCTATACCCCACTTTGAAAATGCACGTCCTCCCATCATTGGCCTTAAGGGCATTTCATCTTTTCTTATCGGATATTGGGCACGTTGGCATGTGTCGCAACTCTTCACATAAGTATGTGCATCCATATGAAGAGTGGGCCACCAAAGTCCGGAGAATAGAATGGTCTTAATTACTCTGTCTGGCCCAAAGTGTCCACCTGTAGCACCGCTGTGTGCCGTTTCTAAGACTTTCAAGTAGTCTGATTCATGAACGCACAGTCTTAGGTAACCATCCTTGCCTCTTCGATATAGATTGTCTCCTACTAAGGCATAGTCTTGAGCCTCTTGCTCCATGCTCCGGTTCCTTGCAAGACTAGCCTGATTGGGTAATGTTCCCGATCTCATGAACTCGACCAATGGAGCACTCCAGTCTGGGATCAATGACACGTGATAAAGAGTGGCATGCTCCACTGGGGGTCTCTCCTGGCACCCTGGACAACTCTGGATCCACTCTTGTATTTCTTTGTCCATGCTAGGCCAATACACTCCTAAGCGTTTTAGATTCTGCAATGTTCGTTGTTTAGAGTAGTGATTCCCTAGCAGTCCCTCATGGGCCTGTTGCAACCAACTAGCGTGTTCATCATCCTCGACACAACAAGCTAATACGCCCTCGGCATCTTGCTTGTACATACTTCCGGCTAATATTTGATACTTTAGCGATTTTACAATTTCCTCTTTGCTTGTTTTAACATTTTTATTTGCAGGCCCGAAGGTTAGGACTGGTACCAACTTATTTGCCCATTTAGGAACAACTTCTAAATTGAACAGATAAGCATCGGGCAATTCATCAGACACTCCTTGCGGTGGCTCTCCTGAAGTGATGCGAGAAAGATGGTCAGCCCTAAGATGGGTTCTACCTTTCCTGACAACAACTTCAAAGTCGTATTCCATTAGTAATAGGAACCATCTTACTAAGCGACCTGTATTGCAAGGTTTATTGACCAAATATAGTAACGCTTGATGATCAGTGAAAAACTTGAACTTATTGGCCAATAGATAGTGTCTAAACTTCTTCACAACATATATCATGCCTAAGCCTTCTCTCTCCGTTGTGGTGTAATTTCGTTCAGCTGCATTTAATTGCCTACTAGCATATGCTATCGGCAAATCTAGGTTTCCTTCACCTGTGGGTTGTGCTAGCACACATCCTATTGCATGATTGGAGGCATCTACATGGACATGAAAGGGTTTGCTCCAATCCGGAGTAGTCAATATTGGTGCTGTGCACAAACGTCTCTTCAGTTCGTTGAAAGAATTCTCGCATTCCTCGTTCCACTCAAAGTTTGTTAACAACCCATAAAGAGGTTTAGCTATGATGGCATACATGTGGATAAACCTACGGTAATATCCACAATGGCCCATAAAGGCTTGTACCTCTTTAACATTCCTTGGTCTGGGCAACTCTGCTATTGCTCTCACTTTGTCTTCATCTGTTGAAATTCCATTCTTAGAAACGATGTGACCTAAGATCTTACCTTGTCGTACCATGAACACACACTTCTCTGGATTCAGACACACTCGATAATCTCTACACTTGTTGAAGATTTGCCTGAGCTCAGGGATGTGGTAACTTCTTTCTTGGGAATGAGCGCACAAATCATCCACATATACTTCTAAGCTCTTTCGCAAGAACTCTTTGAAGACATGACACATGAGTCTTTGGAATGTAGCAGGTGCATTGGTGAGCCCAAATGGCATCACACGAAATGCAAAGATTCCCCATTCTGTGGCAAAGGCCGTTTTGTGCTGATCTTCGGGGGCAATGGCTACTTGGTTGTAACCTGAAAATCCATCAAGGAAGCTGTAAACTTCCTTGCCTGCAACACGCTCCAAAAGATGTTCGGTGATTCGAAGTGGATAACTATCTCTGATCGTAGCGGCATTGACTTTTTTAAGGTTAATGCACACTCGCAATTTCCCATTCTTCTTGGGCACCACTACAATGGGGGACACCCATTCAGTGTGCTCAATCTCATAGATGAATCCGGCTTCAATCAGCCTGTCAATTTCCTCTTTTATTTTGGCCGCATAATTGTCATTATAAGTGTAGGGTTTTTGTTTGGTGGGCTTAGCATCAGCGATCATCGGAATCGTATGAGAGCAAATCTCTGGATCTACTCCTTTCAAGTCTCTATAATGCCATGCGAACACATCCCTATATTCCCTTAATAGAGCTACAAGCTCTGCTTCTTCTTCCGCACTTAGGTCGTCTCCTATGTACGTACATCGCTCTTCGTTCCCTTCAATGGTCACTACAATTTTTTTGGTCTTTTCTTTATTGTCATATGCTTCTCCTATAATGGCCTCTCTCTTAGGCATTCGTACCAAAATTTTCCGGTCTTCCACTTCATATTTCTGGAAATTTTCTGGTACTTCAAACAATGATTCTTCCTCTTCTTGTCTCACTGCTTTCCTTTTCTTTTTCTTTTGACCTCCTTCACTTCCTTTCTTTGAACTTATCGTTTTAATACTCGCAAGGGGTTCTTCTTCCTTTTGGGTTAACACCCCTAGGTCTTCTAAGTAGTGTTCCTCTGAGTCAAAGTATGTATCCATCACAATGGATTCTAGATCATCATCACTCTCTTCTTCTTCTATGGACTCACTAGGATCACACTCTTCCAACAAGGGCTGACACATGAACACTGAAATATCATAACCCTCCTCATCACAATGGGGTGTCCATTGTTCCTCATTGACTGCAATGTCCATGGTAGCTAAGATTTCTGCCCAACCATGAGGCTCAATATCCTCATCTGGAAATATCATTGGTGTATAGGCTGGGTCTTTTATTGGTCTATCTCCTGGGGAAGTTCCTTCTTCTCTCGCTTTTAGGCGCTTTTCCTCTTCCTCTGCGACCTTGCACATCCACAAGTGAGTATCTTCATGCAACCAGGATGGTTCAGGTGAACTTCCAGAATGCACGGAGATAGAGTCTTCTTTCGCTTTGTGGATAGGATTCCACTGTAGGGGTGGTACATCTCTGAAGGTGTGATCCTTCAGATTGACCTTGGTGGTGACCCCTAAGTGCTGTAAGTACAAGGAGTTGGTTCCCCAATCTTGTACTATTTGTAATTGTCGTAGGAAGGGTCTTCCTAGGATCATCTCGTAAACATTATTCTTCTCAAAGTCACATATGGAAAACGTATGTTCAAACTCTACACCACAAGTGGTTAGAGTTATCCCTTCAAGCAATCCGAGAGGTCTTTCAAAATGACCATCTGCCATTTGAAGTTTCATTCTCGTTGGTCTTAAGGTGGGTTTGCCCCATCGCTTCCACAGGGAGGTGGTCGCAATAGCAACACCGGCACCCGAATCCACAATTGCTTTGGTTGTGTAACCTTGGTAGGTGATCGGGAGATAAGTGTTACCTTCTTCACCTTCGCTCATGTCTCCTATCTTGTCGAGAGGTATCCCTGGTACTTTTTGTTTATAGCCTACTTTTGGTGTATTGGATTCAAGTTCTGGGACCTGATCCTTCACATGATTCCAGAGCTCCGGTTTTGCCTTGAGGAGTTCCTCTACAGTGAGGTGACATTGAACCTTAGTGTTCTTCACAACATCAGTGTTCCTGGGAATCACTGAGTCTTCATTTCTTACCAATATCGTGGGAGCTCTGATCTGGAGAGATTCAGATTCTCATGGGCCTGTGAAATGAGGCAACTCTTGTAAAGAATTAGATTCAAAATCTAATCTCTCATCCTCTTGTTGCTCTGCTTGATCCCCATAGATAGAGGGAATGTCTTGGGGAAATTGATCACGAAGATCATCAATCTCAGGAATTGGAGGGGAATCACCCTTCTCCTTGGCCCATTTCTCTTCTTGTATTTCCCGCAAGAACTCTGGAGAGTACTGTTGTATTGAAGGAGGTATTCCAGCATCCGTAGAATTAGGAACATAAGCTTCCATTTGTGGTGAGCTTCCTCTTTCAACAACTGGTTGAGCTTGTGGAGGTAAAGAAACTTGTGATTTGTTTACCAACTGCTCTAATCTTTCTAGTAAGCCTTGGAAATGCAAATCCTGCTTGACAGAGTTTGTCTGATTGAACTTTTGACTAGTCTCAAGTATAGCTTGAGCTTGTTCTACCATTTTCATGCACATTTTCATCCGTTCAATCTCTAAATCTGCTCTGGGGTAACTCTTGTCTAGGTTTGCAGCTGTTGGCCCTTCTTGAAGTCGAGCCTGGTAGGCCTTGAACATCATGTCCAAGCCTTCAGGAGTGGGGTCAGCTAATACTGATCCTACTCGGGGTGGTGGGTGGGTTGCGAGGGGTGTATTAGAGGGTGGAGAAATGGAGGGTGATGAGGATGGTAGTGGTGGGAGTGTGTGGGAGTGCGGTTGAGATGTGATTTCTGTGATTTTTGCCTTGGTTTCTCTCACGCTTTCTTCAAGTTCGTTTATCTTTTTTGCCCATTGTCTCTTCATTCTTTCACGACTATCCTTCCAGGCGCTAGTCCTCTTTTTGGGTATGCTCTCTGTTGCACTCACCTCGGGGCTCTTTTCCTGAACAACATCTTGGTGTCGTTGAAGTGCTTGGGCTCTTGTGATCACCTGCACAGGTGCAATGGAAGTCACACTCCCTGTGGAGTCTACAACTAACCCAACAACATTGATAGGAGTGATTTTAGGCATGTTATTAGGGTTCTTTGGGCAATCTCGTAGGAGATGTTCTTTCCCGCAGTCTTGACAGAAGCCCTGAATGGTTATTGGTTGAGGCTGTGTAGGGGCAGGTAGTGGACAATCACGTATAAGGTGATCTCCCTGACATCTGAAGCATGGTCCTCTAGGAAATGGAGGTCGTACCTGCCTAGGTTGAGGTCTAGAGTTGGGGTTTGTGTACATGACATTAGAATACTCCGGCTCCCCACTATTTTCACTTGGGTCCTCATAGTAGTATGACTCGTTATGCTCGGGTGACTGCATGTAGTAAGCCTGTGGGCTATCAATATGTGTGGAGTCAAAACTATGGTCACTTGGATCACTGTCTGATAGCAATGGGGTGACTGGAACTATGGCTCTATTCAGATTTTCTTCAGTAGATGCATATTTCACTGGGATCACATTGGTTGGAGCAGGGGGTTGCTGCACTAGGACTGGTTGAGGTCTCTGCTGCCCTTGATAAGGTGGCTGATAAGTTTGTTGTGGTCTGTTGTATTGTGGTGATGGGTACTGATTCTGGTACCTACCATGTTGTGGATATGGCTGAGGATAATTTTGCCTAACAGTTTGTTTGTTATACGGGCAGTCTTGTGCCGTGTGATTGGTGTACCTACGCTCTATGGTGCAATACTGGCTACTAGGATTCACCTGAGGTTGGGCCATAATGGGGCATACACTTGCCATATGTTCACCGCCACAATTGTAACACCGCTTAACTGGGGCAAATCTTGGAATTTGCTTGCTAGAGACACCTAGTTTTTGGGCTACCTTCTCTGCAAGTTCCTCGATGGATGTGGATTGACCAGATGCCATGTTACTAGAGCTATCAGAATCCTTATAGATTTTTGATAGTTCTAATTCCTCACCTAGATTGTCCTCAATGTCTATGCACATGCGCACACACTCCTCTATCGTTCTAGGGTCCTTCAGGTACACATATGACCTGAGCTTAGTGCTCAACAATCCGTCTAGGAACAAGGCCACTTGTTTGGCTGGTGTGGGTAACTCCGGCATAGGGCATCTCTCCAGGTACTGTCTAAATCTTCTTCCAGCTAGTCTGACCGTCTCTTGAGGTGTTTGTTTGAAGCTATGAATTAGTGAGGAGGTGTTATGCCTGATTCCACTCTTAGAAAACTCAACAATAAATGCCTCTAAGAGTTGGTCTATGTTTCTGAAATGCCTCTCATTCAGTGGTTGGAACCACGTAAGGGCAGTGTTCCTAAGGGTTAGACCGAAAGCATTATATTGTGTGAATAGGTCCTCCACTTGTTCAGCTTTCAACACTTGTCGAAATTCTGCCACATGGTCATAAGGGTCTCCCGTGCCATCGAAATAATTCTTCATGGACTTCACCAGTTGGGTTGGTCGTAGGGTCCTAGTGTGTTCTCTCGGCCTTGGCAAAGGAAAATCATCAATATTCCTTTGATTCCATGGGGTTCTATGTCTCTCAGGTTCCACTCTATTTCTTTCTGTTCCCGTTCTTTCTTGTCCCAAGGAGTTGGCAAAACTTACCTCAGGTTTGTCTCTGCTTCTATCTCTTTGAGCTCCGTGAGCTTGGGAGGTCACAGCTCCTTGGTGACTGTAAGACACATTAGTCCGATGAGGTTGGGGAAAAACAAATTCACCCTTCCATGTGTAGGCATGTCTGCCATGCTCCGTGACCACGAAGATTCTCTCTGATGCATTGTCTAGGTAGGTTACTTGGCCTGGACTATCAGGGTCTTTAAACTCGTAGATTGTGAGGGTATTCACCTCCTGAGGTTGAGAAGATCTATATCTCCAAAAAGCCTCATCTGTTTCTCGATTTAAAAGCAGATCTATGCTTTTATTATCTTGTGGAATCCGCTCAGGAGTCATGATTCTGGTCAAGACAGACTTACCACGGGGAGTTCTTGGCTCTCTCTCTAAGTTCCCTTGCTCTATATCCCCCATGTCGGTCTCCGCAATCACATTTCCAAACTCATCAGTTCTATCAGGAAGAGTGGTGACTACATAAATAGTCCCCTCTTTATCTAGGTATGCTCCATTCTCAAACTTGACTACTGGGTGGTCTAATCCATGGGTTTGATCGGGGTTCTTAATCTGGACCACCGATCTTCTCAGTCCGTCTTCGTAGATGCGAGCACCTAGACGATTCGTCCTGATATATTCCAATTGCGTCTTATAAGGCCCTTCTGGCTTCTCTAGGTAAGCCAACCCTGAACTACCTACTGATCTCTCCATGTGATAGGACATCTCAGAATCACTTGTTTCTGATCTGGCAGTGTATGGGTAATCACTCAACTGCTGGGCCCAAGACCTGGCAGTGTGATTGACACTAGCTTCAGAAGATCTGAGGCTTTGTCTGTCTCGGCCTAAGTGTCTGCCTGATCTAAGGTTCATAAGCCTGATTTATTCACCCCCTGGAACCCAAGCACACTCTCGTTGCAGGCTGATTTTGCACCAATCACTTTGTTCTTTTTAGTTGAATATTGTGTTTATGGTCTTGTCTGAAATTGCGTCGTCAGGAGTACTTAAGTGAATTTCCGTACTTGATGAGTGATCGATTCCCGTTTATCTTTTGTTCCTTAGGGTTTTCGCACTTAAGACCTATTTACTTCTTGCACTTTGTTGATTAATATTCTTGGACTTGATTCGTGCCTAACGTTGCCCTAACTAATTACCGCACCTAAGTCGTACTTAGCTTAGGCTAGGAATTGACAAAGGAGGGTTGAGAGATCTTCCAACCTCAATTAACTGGTTGACCAAACTGCTACACAAGCCCAGGAAGCCTTCTCCCAAGCTCGGTACTCACCCTTGCTAGCTTGCTTTGGATTGCCTTGAGTGCACACAAAGTTCCTGCAAAAACTCACCAGTTAGTATAGCTTTATTGCCACAGGTAGTTGAAAGACACACTTCAATAATTTTAGTCCCCTTGGAGTAGCTCACTGTACCCCCTGAATCTGAGAACCACTTAGTTCCACCTAAAGGTCAACTTACAAATGCATGTTCTAAAACTCCGCGTATAATTCTTACAAAATCCAGTCGAGGTCCACGTAGGATTCTCAACGAGCTTTCCAACGAGACCAAAATCTCATCAATCGGAGTTCGTATGGTGAAGTTATGACCATTCAGGCACTAAAGGGTCAAAACAGGCTCTCAGGGTTCAGGAGATCCCTCTCTGGTTTCTAGGCCTTTTGCCCACTTCCAAGGTTCTAAAGTTATGCCAAGGTGCCAAAAATGAAGCTCAACTAGCCTTCCAATCACTCAAAAAATTAACCCTAAATTTTCATGCGTTAATGGCCGTGTATCGCGATAGGTCGGGTCGGAGTGTCGCGATAGCTCGGAGTGTCGCGATACCTCGGAGTGTCGCGATAGCTCGGAGTGTCGCGATACCTCGGAGTGTCGCGATACCTCGGAGTGTCGCGATACCTCGGAGTGTCGCGATAGCTCGGAGTGTCGCGATAGCTCGGAGTGTCGCGATAGCTCGGAGTGTCGCGATACCTCGGAATGTCGCGATAGCTCGGAGTGTCGCGATAGCTCGGAGTGTCGCGATACCTCGGAGTGTCGCGATAGCTCGGAGTGTCGCGATAGCTCGGAGTGTCGCGATAGCTCGGAGTGTCGCGATACCTCGGAGTGTCGCGATAGCTCGAAGTGTCACGATAACTCGGAGTGTCGCGATAGCTCGGAGTGTCGCGATACCTCGGAGTGTCGCGATACCTCGGAGTGTCGCGATACCTCGGAGTGTCGCGATAGGTCGCGGGGTGTCGCGATACCTCGGTGTGTCGCGATAGCTCGGGATATGGTGAATTTTTCTGTTCTATCTAGTGTTCCTAGGAGCTCTAGGCCTGCGCAGTGTCGTGGTGCACTCAGAATCGTGATCGGGTGAAATTTTCGGAGTGTCGCGATAGCTCGAGCTCAACGCCTCGGGGACTGTGCAGACAATTTCTGTACCTGCTGAGCTTGCTGGAGATGATGATGGAGCTGCCACCTGCAAGAAACATGCAAAAAACACACAAAAACAAGCACGCACAATCGCTCTCTCAAACTCGCACACAACAAATGAGGGAATGAAAAGGAAGAGGGGATAGGTAGTGGGGAAGGAGGTGGAGGTGGAGATGGAGAAGGAGGTGAAGATGAAAATGGAGATGGAGAAAAATCAGAAATTTACCTACTACTTACCATTCCAACGCGTCCTCTCTACGTCTTACCATCACACGCTCGTCCTCAAAGCTCGATCCCCGGCAACGGCGCCAAAATTTGGTGTAGCTCAGTGATGAGTAGCACCTCCTTTAATGTCAATCCGGGAAGACATGAGGATGGTATGAAGACCACGAGCAAGTGGAAGCACAAGTGCGTGAGTGAGAAGCACACAAGCATGCACACACATACACACACACGTGCACACACAGTAAGAACAAAGAGAGTAAGACAATGGAAACACTTCTATTGCAAGAAAGTTCTCATACAAGCTCAATCTACAAGAAGCTCGCCCCAAAAATGAGCTCTCTAGCTCTATTTATAGTTTTTGACTAGCTTTGGCCCTGTCCAGACCTAGTGTCCGGCCTAGTTAAAAATTAGGTTCCAGGGCTTATTTGAGGGCCCAAACGAGATCTAAAAATTATGAAAATTGACAGGCAACTACTTCTAAGGCTCCCCAAGCTCAAGGACTCCTCGGCTTGTACAAAATGGAGCTACAAAAAGGTGAAATGATATTTACAAGGGTTTGTAGTGATGAGAATCACTTTAAAATGATGTGAGGGTTTTGAAAAAAATGAAGGGTTGCCTCAGTGCTAGATCTGCATGTGTGTCCGTACTTGCTTCTTCCCGTGTACTGTCAACACTATGGAGGAACAACTGAGAGATCAGCTAGCCCGTAACGCAAGGCTACAAAGAAACATGGCTCTACTCCTACGACACCTAGCGGCTACCCAAGAAGAAAATAGGAGATTACAGCAACAAAATCAAGACAACCTCGAAGCCGCCATAGAGAATACTCCAGGGGCACCCATCGACCCCGCTAGCTTTCGGGCCGTCCCTTCAGAAAGCGTAAACAAATCTTGGAAACCTATGCCAACCTCTTAGAAGCACATGATCAGCTGGTTGACCAAGTAAAAGAGCTACAGAGATCCCAAGTGCCTACACCACAACCACTAGAAGCTAAAAAGATGGTCCATGCAGCCACTTCTCCAGAGCCCGAATCTTCGACAACCAATGAGGTACTTGAGCTATGACGACAAGTGGCAGAATTAAAGATCAAGTTGTTACAGTATGAACGACCCCCTTCTCCACCTGATCAACCACTAGAAGAAGAAGCAGTAATCATTCCAGTGGAGGAAACATTTGAGGACAACTATGAGCCTCAACCCCTTCCAGGAGGCAGAATCACGGAGGAAGGACAAGACACTTATGAAGAGCCCCCTTCGGCATGGATGAAACAGGTAGAAGAAATGGGGACAAATCAGGAGGAACGTATCTCCACTCAAATGTTGGCAATGAGGACCATTGAAGAAACCATACTTCAATCAGAGTATTTCAGACACCTGGCCCCTAGAAGACTGATAACTAGTTCTGAATTATAATATAAACCCTATTTTGTATTATGGGCCAACTACAACGCAGAAATCAAAAGAGTCAATAACAGGTACCCCACGTTCGCAACACAATTTGAACCAGAGGATATTCCAGAGGCAGCCAAAAAAGGGGCCATATTCCAACCCATCTGGATGCAAAAGTTACTCGAAACCTATCCAAAAATGCCTAGAACATGGGACCACGCTCCCATGCATTTGAAGTATAACCCTTGCTTCGGACCAGTACAAAGGAGACGATCATGGAAAGCATTTGCTATAAAGGTTCGGAACAACGCAAATTGCAAACAATGGCTGAATTACCCCTCGATCGCACCACCAATAGGCACACCTACAGTAGCATATACGATAGCTGTAATAAAGTGATAGGTAGAAGAGAGTTGAAGCACAACCTTAACAGATAGGAGATGGTTGAACTACACCCTAAGAGAGAGGATTAGGAAGTAATCCTCAACCATGGCTTTTGGGGCAAGTGGTTAGCCCATCACATTCTTAACCAAGAGGTTGTGAGTTCAATTCCTTACAATAGCTACCATCAGACATTGGATGCCACGCCTCCACCCCATGCCAGATGTCGTTGCACACATGATGCGCAAAATTTTAGACATGATGCAAGTGGTGCTAAAGACCTTTTGAAATGTACGTAATATCCAACCACCAATTCTGGGCTTCATCAACGGTAACTATGACCTACATTATGATATGAGCACAACTCCGAGCATACGAGTCGCTTATGCATGGCACGCAAGAATCAGGTATCTCCCTACTTGCTACAAGCAAACGTTTGATGACATATTCACCACGGGGTTCTGGGAAGCACACTCAAAAGTGTTCGCGCCACGCCCAACCCACCTACTACAACTATTCGCATGTGAACAAACAATGCACTCAGAGCTCTACACCACGCCACAACCTGACATGCCTGGAGCAGTAAATTGGGATGCCTTGCAAAGAGATTTGGTCTGGGGACTACGGATTAAAGAACAAGAATTGGCAACCGACATATTACAACAGTACATTGATCAAACCGTGGAGCAGAGGTCTGTCGGAGACGACAAACGCTAGGGGGGGGAGAGTGTTGGCATCATATGGGGAGAAGCAAGTACAGCATACATGCAGATCTAGCACTAAGGCAACCCATTAAATTTTTCCAAACCTTACATCATTTTAAAAGTGATTCTCATCACTAAAAACCCTTGTAAATATCGTTTCACCTTTTTGTAGCTCCATTTTGTACAAGCCGAGGAGTCCTCGAGCTTGAGGAGCCTTAGAAGTAGTTGCCTGCCAATTTTCATATTTTTTAGATCTTGTTTGAGCCCTCGAATAAGCCCTGGAACCTAATTTTTAACTAGGCCGGACACTAGGTCTGGACAGGGCCAAAGCTAGTCAAAAACTATAAAATAGAGCTAGAGAGCTCATTTTTGGGCTAGCTTCTTGTAGTTTTGAGCTTGTATGAGAACTTGGTTGTAATAGAAGTGATTTCATTGTCTTACTCTCTTTGTTCTTGCCGTGTGTGTGCGTGTGTGTGTATGTGTGTGCATGTTAGTGTGCTTCTCACTCACACATTTGTGCCATCACTTGCTCGAGGTCTTCATACCATCCTCATGTCTTCCCGGATTGACATTAAAGGAGGTGCTACTCATCACTGAGCTACAACTACAGAATGCTTTGTGTCATCAATTGTTTGGACTTGATGCTTACTTTTTGGTTCCTCAAGATCAGAGAGTAATGCTACATTGCCAGCCACATGATTTGAACATCTTGAGTCAATGTAGAATAGGTGGTCATCATTTGTACCTGATTTTGAAGTCATGTTCATGATTAGAAGAGAGTCATCCTACTCCTCTGTGTAGTTGTTGTAATCCTTCCTGGATTTGAATCCTCCTTGGTAGTTGCCATTGTAATTATTGTTGTAGTTGTTGTTGTAGTTATTGTTGTAGCCTTGGTGATGGTTGAATCTACCTCTTGACTGTGAGTAGCCACCTCTTTGGTATCCTCTTCCTCTCTGATTCTTGTAATTTTTGATAAACCACAAATGTTGCATGGTGAGGAGTTATAAGATCTCCCCCTACCTTGCTTACCTCCTCTACCCCTTCCTCTTGAAGATCTACCTCTCCCTGCATAGTTGGCTTGAGAAGTAGAGCCTTCATCTTCCACCTTCTTGCTTTTGCCTTTATCTTTAGACTTCTTATTAGTATATAGGGCAGAAGAGTTATTACCTTTGGATGTGTCTCCACTTTTGTTGAGCTTTGCTTCATGAGTAAACAATTGTCCCATGAGAGTTGTAAGATCTGGAGTGTGCATGTCCATGTAAAGATCCATGGCAGTAGTGAAGCTTTCCCATTTGTCATCAGCCTTGATCCCATTGATCACTTGCCTTACAATCTGTTCTTCTTCAATCTCTTCTCCTATGCTTGCTAACTCATCTGCTACATCTTTAATCTTGGTCCCAAATTCTGAAACAGCTTGCTTAGGTTGCTTCCTTAGTGTTGTGAATTCAATCCACAACTGATTTTTCCTAGCCCTTGTGTTGGAGGAAAAATATGATGACAAGGTTTCCCAAGTCTCTTGGGATGTCTTACAATTTCTAATATGTGGCAAAAGAAAATCAGATATAGAGTTGAGTAAATAAGACCTTGCCAGTGCATCCTTAGCACACCATGTGTTGAGTTTTTCATGTTCTTCCTTGGTTGGTAATCCTCTTGCTTTGAATGAGGGCAATTCCTCATCTCCTAAGATGTAACCATAGAGACTCCTTCCTTGTAAGTAGGTCTTCATCCTTAGAGACCATGCTTGATAGTTGTTCTTGTTCAATTTATCAATGAATGAAGGAAAACCATCTCCCATTTTACCTTAGTTTGCTCTGATACCACTGTTGGAAAGATGGATGGATGCTCCAAGAGACTGAGTAGGTACTGCTAAACGTGCTTTGTACCAGCCCTCTTTTGCTTCAGATTTGATAAATAGACCTCCTTAGCTTTCCAATGACACCATAAATGTCCTATGTACTTTGTAAATGATGTGTGTAATGATTGAGTTCAAAACAGATAACTTTGGAAGTCACAAACTCAAGAAAACCTTCTATTTTTGTCTTGACACCTGCTGGGTATTTTGCTCAGTATGACCAGCACAATAGGAATTGGAAAAATTCCTTTTAGGGGTATCTAATTAGCTTAGTAAGCTACCTATTCCAAGTGGAATGATGTAAAATGATAAGCTATGCTAAGAGAAATCAATTTAGCAAGTTAATCTATACCCCCGACTTTTTAGGACTGTAGTAGAAAATGACCAGAGATCACCTCGACGCAGATTTCTCCTAAATGGCTGAATAGAATGCCTTCACGCTTTGAGAGCACGTAGATTACTTCAAGCTGAATCCAATAAGCTTTGAATCACTAAATGTGATGGAGAATTGACCGAGATATGCCCTTGACAAGTTGACAGACTTTTGAGTAGACTAACAGAAAACTCAGAGATGGAGAATGTGAATGTGTGTATTAATAAACATTTGTATACAACTCCATTTGCATGAACATCAATGCCAAATGGTGTAGAGAGGTGTGGGATAGAGTGTAGACCTCACACACACTCAGAAATCAGTAATGCTAGGCTCAGGAGTGCTCTCTCTTGGCCACGACTTTTCATGTCCATTTTTATAGGAATGAGTACAAAATTTGAATTCAAATTCAAACTTTTGGCTCCCTATGATCAAGCTCCTAAATGATTGGAGATATTCTTTCAATCAAATAACTAAGTTTTCCACGAATCCTTTTGGTAGGTGATTACAAGAGATTCCAAGTCAATTTGACTTTTACAATGAGATAAAGTGGTAATTAACCACTAGCATATGTTCCTATGCTTCTTCATGTATGTATAGACTTCAATGCATCCTTTGAGCCAAATGTGTAGGCTTGTAATTTACACCAATAGACCTTCCATGTTCTCGTCTACCTCCTATTCTTACTTTTCTTTTTCCGGTGCTCCAAGCTGCGCAACCGCCTCCAACCGCTCCCATCTTGTTCCATGAAGAATCTACTCAAGTGCTCGAAGACGCGGATGATGACGATGAGGATCTATTTCAACTTCTTCACCGGAAACGCAGACGTATAAGTCCCTCTGAGAGCCAGGTGCAGGGATCAACGGCTGGCAATGAAGAAGAAGTCTTCCACGACACCGCTACATCCATTCATGTCGAATCTTCTGATCCTTCTTCTTCAATTAAGTAGTAGGAACAAGGTGCCCGCACCGAAGACTCTGAAGAAGTTTCTTCTCGGGAGGATTCTCATCAGCAGACTCAAGTAGCTGTGAAGGAAATTATTGCAGAAGTTCTTAACAAAGTTATTGTCCTCGTTGAAGCTGTGATTGACAGAACGGAAGTGACAAAACAGAATCCAACTGGTATACTTTTGCTGCCGAATACCCTTATCCCACTTCCTTCCCTCATGAATCCTATTGAGCCCGTTGTCCCCCTCGACTCTATTGTTCCCGACGCACTTGCTACTTCATCGTCTTCTCCCAATTACTCTCCACCACCTTCCCCTCACCTATTGTCAGCCTCTTCATCCCAGCCACTTCCTCCTCTTACTCTTCCGGCTCCAATGTTTCATGAATTAGAATCAATGGGTCGTCTCTTGATCCAATTTTCTTAACAATTACCTCTCCAAATGAAGCTGGCAACTGACAGTATTCAGCAGGAACTCCAAGAGAAAGTTGACTTGTTAGAAGCCGATATCGCTCCGTTACAGGAAGAAGCAAACACAATTAAGGTTGAGAGTCATGCTTTGCATGTGTAGGTTGAGCAACTTCAAACAAGGATTGCAGAGCAAGACTCCTTGATTGCCCAACGAGATGCTGCTCTGGCTGAGCTAAAAGCCAAGGATGTTCTTTTAATTGCTCGTGATGAAGAAATCAAGCAATTAAATCAGTTCGTACAAGATAAAGAGGATGCTCGAATTGCTCTTGGTAACCTTTTAGAAGAAACTCGCGCCGAGCTTGATGAGGTCGTGCAGAGAGGACAAGAAATCGCTAATTTGGCTAAACAGACTACTGCCGAATTACAGGTCACCTCTGCCGATCTTTTTCAGGCGAATTCTGCTCTAAAAGCACAAACGAGTTTGACCATTCAACTTAAGAAGGAATTAGCAAGGATTATGAAAGAAAGGGATGCATATTATAGGACAATTCAATATCAAGCTCAGGAATTGGAATGCAGAGAGAAGCAACTAGGAGCTCAAGCCGAGAGATTGTCTCGAATTGATGCGCAAATTGCGGATGTGAAGCAGTAGAGAGATGCCGCATTAGCTAATGATTTCGATTTACAAGAAGCATTTTTGCAGACCCAGACCGATGCTCTGTTCAGTCAGGTTATTTCGGCGAGTTCAGTATGCACTGACGCACAGTTGGTGGAGCCAGAAACATTAAAACTGATGTTGGATTCATTAAAACAGAAAATCACCAGAACCTTCAAATTAGCAAGAACCATGCATATCCAAGGCATCGTAGATGAGCCTTAATTTTGTTTTCTTTGCGGGTTCAAGTCCACAGTGCGTGCCAGTGTTAGGCCACCAGATTGGCACATTGTAATTTTATATTCTCATATACTACATGCACCGAAAGGGCGTAGCGAAGCGATGTAACCCTTTTATTCATTAATGAAGAGACATGACATGGTTCTCCGGTGGTAGAGGATACGGGATCGCCAGACTGTCTGTCTGGGTGATTTGCGACCTTGTGGAGACTTCATGGTGCAGATTACAGATATTCTGAGTACTGTCGCTTTGTCTTTGTTGACTCACCATAATTCTTTATTAACACAGTAATGTTATGTTCACATTAATAAGTTTGTGCGACTGTGATCATTAATTTATGCATTAAATACGGTGTGAAGAATAACCGAAATACGAACAGTAATATGGTGTAGAAGAGGTTATACTGGATAGTAGTGTGATTCTTAATTTGATAGTTAAGTTGGGAAAATCAGTTAAAGGGCCTCTGCATTGTCAGACCCCTACCATCCCCAAGAACCCGAAAAGAGATTAAAAAGCGGATGTGATGGAAGTCCCCTTTTTAACACTCATTGGAGAGAGGAACTTGAAGACAATTACCAGAAATCAAAGTGTGCTTGGACTACCAAATATTATAAAACAACATATGATTTACAAATGCAGTGCATGCCAATTCGGTATATCTCACATGAAAACTTGTACAAAAAAGGGATACATGCATGGGGATATCTTGGAGCTTGTACACACTTACGTTTTAGGACCAAGCAAGGAAAAATTTATCTTAATTTCAAGGTATTATGTGTAATTCATTGATGATTGTAGCAAAAAACTATACTCTATTTCAAAAAGTATCTTCCACTTGTAGAGAATCAAATAGGTAAGTAATTGAAGAGGCTAAGGTTTTAGGAAAGGGAAGAGAATTTCTCCCATGAGTTTGATTCCTTCTTGAAAGAGAGAGTATTCTAAAAACAAATTACAACCGAAACACATGTGAGCAAAATCATGTAGAAAAGAGAAGAAATAGGACCATTGTGGAAGCAAATAGCTCAATGCTTAATGAGAATAGTTTGCCCAATTATCTATAGGTAGAGGTAGTATTTACATTTTTCAAAAATTATCTTTCACTTGTATAGAATCAAATAGGTAAATAATTGAAGAGGCTAAGGCTTTAGGGAGGGGGAGATCATTTCTCCCATGAGTTTGATTCCCTCTTGAAAGAGAGATTATTCGAAAAGAAAATTACAATACGATACACATGTGAGAAAAATCACGTAGAAAAAAGAAGAAATAGGACCATTGTGGAACCAAATAGCTCAATTCTTGATGAGAATAGGTTGCCGAATTATCTATTGGTAGAGATGATATACACTGCCACACCTTATAAACAAGTTATCCTACAAATAATGAGAAGATATGACACCCTATGAAGCTTGGAATGGAAGAAGACCAAGCTTGGATAATTGTGGAATGTTTGGATGCATTGCATATGCACACATACCTTCACAAATCAGAAGGAATCTTGACCCTAAGGCAGAACAATGTGTGCTCATATGATATGACCTAAACCAAAAGGGTTGTAGGCTTTATTATTATAGTATTAAAGGAATTATAGTAAGTACAAATTTAGTATTTGATGAAATTAGATCTTGGTTTGAAGATGGCTGAAGCAAGATCAAGTTTTCTTGTGACTTGGAGGATGATTTCTAACATTTTCAAATGAAAGTCCACACACACTTGAAGATTCAAGTGAATCATAGGATGAATATGAGACACCTAAAAGGGAGATCAATTCTTGGAACTCCAATGGTAAAGCCAAAGTGCAAGAATTAATAGATGTAGTGGAATCATCTCAACAAACAATTAGAAGGTCCACAAGGAAAAAGAAGAAGACAAAAAGGTATTGATATGATACCTCATTGGTCACTAAGAATTCTTTAGACATTGCCTACGACATAAACTTTGAAGAATGTTCATCATATGAGGAAACCAACAAGAAGCCACAATGGAAACATGTCATGGAGCAAGAGATTAGAGCATTGCAAGAGAACAAAACTTGGGACTTAGTGCCTACGACATCAACCATGAAGATCATTGGATCCAAATGGATCTAGACATTAAAAAAGAACTAGGATGGAACCATAAACAAATACAAGGCTAGGTTAGTAACCAAGGGATATGCTCATACTCAAGGCATTCATTATGAGGATACCTTCACTCTTGTAGCAAAGATGCCTACAATCATAGTACTCATGAGTATTGCATTTGTCAAGAATTGGAAGATATACCACATGGTTGTGAAGAATTCCTTCTTCAATGGATGTATATGAAAGGAGGTTTATATGGATCAAACCCTTGTGTTTGAAGACTCACAATTTTCTAAGTATATTTTCACATTAAGAAGAGCTCTAGATGGGCTAACACAAGCTCCAAGATCTTGGAATCATAGACGAATTACTTACCTATAGGACAAAGGATCACATGGAGAATTCATATACCTCTATAATATGTGGATGGCATTATTGTGACATGCAATGATGTTGAAGACATAAGGAAGATCAAACATCAAATGAAGGAATAGTTCAAGATAAGCAATTTAGGGTATCTCACATACTTCCTTGGATTGGAGTTCATGTACATACAACATGGTATCTATCTTACTCAGAGAAAGTACATCAATGAAATGTTCACAAAGTTAAAAATGGAGAATGCAAAGGTTGAAGGTACACCTATGGAAGTGAATTCCAAATTGCATGCTCATGAAGGACATCTATGATAGGATATCACAGCCTAGTGGGGAGTCTCAAGGATGCCACTCTAACAAGAGGAGATATCATTTATAATGTGGGTGTTCTAAGTCATTTTATTCACTCACCTAGGAAGCCACACATGGAGGAAGCCAAAGGATACTTAAGTATCTCAAATGAGCAATCAATGAAGGCATACTCTATTCATATACCTTTGATAAAGACATCAAGATAATTTTTTATGAATATTGGGAAACATCAAGAGATGATATGAGAAGTACCTATTGTTAACTTTCATTTACAGGTTTTAAACTTATTTCTTGGTCATCAAAGAAGCAACTGCTCTTGTTCTCTCATCTTTAGAAGCCAAGTATAAGGGATTAGAAAATGCAACTCAAGAAGCTATGTTGATTAAGCACTATATGTTGATCTAGGGATGAAGTCATCTACTCCTCACATATTTGTTGATAACATGAATTCTTTGCATTTTGTAGCAAACCATACTTATCATGCAAAGACCAAACACATTGAGGTCCATTATCATTATGTTAGGGAGAATATTACAAATAAAGAGATTGATCTTTCTTATATGTCAACTCAACATATGGACATGGGTGGGTGCATATGCACATGCATAATCATCTAGTGATTTCTTTGCATCTGTTGAGATGCACCATGAAGGTGTAGGATACTTGCATGAAACAATATTCTCCACACATTAAAAATAATTATCAATAAGGAAGATAAGTATCTTCTTAGTGTAGTCATAAAGATAAGTATCATTTCAATCTTGGACTTCTTCCAAGAAAGTTTTTATCTAGCCTTTTATAGGTTTTGGATGCTCCTCCCAACTTTTCCACCACCTTAGGACTACCTTGCTAACATGTCAATACTTGCAGTTTTATGATATTTTGACACTGGTCATACCGATAGCTTGTTCTTTTGGAGATAGCACTCTCCATCTATGGTATTAGATCAAGAGTTATGAGAATTGAAGAAAGGAGGACCCCAATTGTTGCAGTTATACAGAAATCAACCTAGTGAAATCCAGAGAAGGAGGCCTTAAGCTATCAAGAAGATCAAAAGGAATTACATTCAAAGTAAAGGTACATTCATTATTCACAAATCTTGAAGAATTTATTGCATAGATGAAGAAAGGATGGGAGATTCTCTTCAGATAGAGAAAACTATCCTCCTTGGTCCATGAGGATGGAAGCTCATCTTATGAGCAAAGACTTGATTGGATACATCAGAGGTGAAGAAGAAAAACCTGAATTTAGAGATCCTAGTGTTCCAACTAGGGAAAAGCTCTCAGATTTGAAGACATGGATGAAGGAGAATGCTCAAGCTAGGAGCATTATCTACATGGGAGGTAATGATTACTTGTTACCTCACATTAGAGGACTTGAAAGTGCAAGTGACATATGGAATGCTTTGGAGGAGCATTTCCAAAATACTACAAAGTCAAGGAAGGCATCTTTATGGGCAGAATTCACCACATTTAAGAAGAAGGCTTCTCAATCTATTTTTTATTATGTAGCCAGGATGAAGGACATTGCAGATGCATTAGGAGCAATTGATGAAGATATTGAAGAGGATAAATTGGTAAGGCAAATTCTCACAGGTTTGACAGGATATGAGAAGTGGAAGCCTTTCATTCTATCCATTGAATTGTCACTAGATCATTTCACTCCTGATTTGAGCTAGTTGCTAGGACATATGCTAAACTTTGAGCAGAATGTCAAAGGTGATGTTGATAAAAGTTTAGGTCAAGTAATGTATTCAAAGGACAAGAAGAAGATTAACAAAGGCAAGCAACAATTGAATGAAGATGAAGGCACTACTAGCCAAGCTAACTTCCTAAGAGGAAGAGGAGGTGGCAAAGGAAGAGGAAGAGGCAGAAGCAATAAAGATGGTGTTAAATCTTGCCGGATTTGTGGTAAGACTAATCATTTAGCTCATGAATGTTGGCATAATAATCAGAATGGTGGAGGATACAATCAAAACTTTAATTCAAGAGGAAGAGGTAATAGAAATCAAAGAGGTAATTTCAGAGGTAGAGGTAGTAGAGGTTTCGTTCGAAGAAATGTAGGTAGAGGTTTCCAAAGTCAATCCTACTACAATTATGCTTCAGATCTAAAGGAGGATTCAACCTTGATTATGAATGCAACTTGTGAAAGACAAAGTGAAGATCAAAGAGTCTTCTACATTGACTCAGGGTGTAGCAATCACCTGAGTGGCAACATAGCCTTGATGACTGATTTGGAGAATAAGGTAACTAATCATGTTATCAAGACCTTCAGCACACACACACTGAGAGACGGAAAGAAGATAAAAAAAGAATTAGAAACAGAGAAACAATCGACACGATATTGGGTGCAATCTCCCCCCGTGTACTCTGATGGACGAGTCTCTCAGAGTACAGATATTTATAGGTTTATTTCTATTACATCTTGAAAACATAAATTACATGAGGGCCGTCGCTTTTAGAAGCATCTTTTAGGAAAAACTACTTTATTTACAAAAGGCATCACTTTCTAAAGCGAACAACCTAAATATAACTATTCTAGAAGTCTTCGATTTAGTCTTCGAATTTATTTATTTATGCGCATCCACTTGTATCCACGCCCTCATGCTTCTTCACCTGCTAGATCAAACACAACCACATTAAAACATTTTGGACATTTAAAACATTAAAAATCCATTTAACCTTCCATGATCCCCATAAAATACAACATGCCTCCAGTGGACAAGCAATTGACCTCAGTTGATAAATATAAAAATAGACATGGATGAGCAGTCGCATGTCCCATCACTGAACGATATTAAGCATGAATCATGTAAAACACATGCATGGAATCAGAAACCTGAAAGTTTAATGTAATTGGGAATGATATGCAAAAATTAAATGATTTTAGTGAGGTGATAAGGAAGTCTTATGTATCCATTGTGATTCGTTGAGTGAGTGTTTTTTATATTTGACTAAATACCTAGGATATTGCTTACCAGTTTGTGTAGAGGTAATGTCATAATCTATTACTTTCTTGGGAATCAATATTTTTGCATCCTCTTCGAGTAAAGGAGGATCATCTAAAATAGGTGTGAGTGGTAAAGTACCTTGAAAAGATTTCAACAAACTTATATGGAAAGAATTATGTATACCCCAATGAGAAGGCATATCTAATCGAAAAGAAGTTTCATTTGTTTTCTCAATAATGCGAAAAGATCCATAATACCGTGGGGAAAGTTTTACCTTAGGATATTGAGAAATATTTTTTAAACGCCTTTTAATGATTCATAAGCAAACTAAATCATTTTCATTAAATTGTTTGGCTATGCCCTTCTTATTAATAGTATGCATGTAATGTTCTTGACTCTTCCTAATATGCTCATGCACTTCAGCAAGTGTAGCAATATGATCTTGTGCAAAAGAATCAGCCATAGGAATGTCAGTTCGAGTGAGACTCATGGGAGTGGGAAGCTTTCTTCCATAAACAATTTCATATGGTGCATGACCAGTAGTGTGTGGGGTGTTATTATATGCAAATTGAAGTAAAGGGAGTTTTTCATCCCAATTACTTGGACTATCTAAAGGGTAACAACGTAATAAATCCAAAATAGTACTATTTGTAGCCTCACTTTGACCATTACTTTCAAGATGAAATGCAGAACTAAAGTATATTTTTTATCCTAGATGTTGAAATAATGCCACCCAAAAATGGTTACAAAAACGAACATCTCAATCTGAAAGAATAACTTTAGGAAAACCATGAGGTGGAAAATACATTTAATAAATAACTTAGCAGCTTGAGGTGCAGTTAAAGTCTTTTTAGAAGGAATGAAATATGCATGTTTACTAAACCTATCAACAACTTTCCAAATCATATCATTGTGAGATGCAGTTGTAGGAAGACCAGTAATGAAATCCATAGAAATCTGTTCTCATGGTCGATCAAGTATAGGAAGTGGCATTAATAATCAGAATGGTTTACCATGATGTCGTTTTACAAGCTGACAAACAATGTAGTGAGAAACATACTGTGCAACATCTTTTTCCATGTTAGGCCAAAAGAAGATATATTTACATGCAGAAATAGTACTTTGTATGCCCCTATGACCCATATATGGTGGTTCATGCATCTCTTTCATAACAAACTCTTTGAATACTTGTGTAATGCATAGCTTATGTTGGAAATACAAGAATCCATTATGAAATGTGTAGTGATCCTCATGATGTGATGCGGAATTATTGAAAGCAATCCATGCTTGTGAAAAATACAGGTCACATGCATAAGTGGAAATCATATCATGAAATGAATGAATCTGATAGCAGAAATATTATTAATTGAAAGAGTAGTTGTTTGTGGGGATGGGAGACGACTTAAAGCATCAACTACAACATTAGCTTTTCCTGGGTGATATTGAATCAGAGGTTAGAAGTTTTGTAGAAATGATGCCCATTTAATATGTCTATCGTAAATCAATGGTTGATGTAATAAATGCTTAATAGCTTGTTGGTCGGTTTTAATTAGAACTTCTGTACCCATAAGGTAATGTTTCCAAATTTTGAATGCATGCACAACAGCTAACAGTTCCTTATCATATTTACTATAATTACGTTCAGAAGGTTTGAGTTTCCTACTTTCAAATGTAAGAGGGTGATCGTTTTGCATTAAAACAACACCTATACCAGAACCACTAGCATTTGTAACTACGTGAAATGGTTGTGCAAAATCAGGTAATTGTAGAACAGGTGCATGGAAAAGTGCATACTTAAGTTTTTTAAAAGATTGTTGTTGGGCTACTCCCCATACAGATTTTAGATTTTTCTTTAATAATAAAGTAAGGGGAAGGGCTATATAAGAAAATCCCTTTACAAACTTTTGATAAAAACTAGCTAATCCTAAAAATGAATGGACATCATTCAGTGATTGAGGTTTAGGCCAGTCTTCAATTACTTTAATCTTTTTGGGATCTACATGAACACCTTGACTAGAGATGATATGTCCAAGATACTCTATCTCGTTTTGGAAGAAACAACTCTTTTTAGAATTAGCATAACTTTTATTTGTACGTAACAAATCAAAGACTGTTGCTAAATGAGTTTCATGTTCACTGTCATTGCTACTATAAATAAGTATATCATCAAAGAAGACAAGAACAAAGTCTTGGTATTCAAGGAAAATATTATTTATCATACGTGCAAAGGTGGCGGGTGCATTGGTAAGTCCAAAAGGCATTACCATGAATTCAAAACGGCCGTGTTGAGTTCTAAAAGCAGTTTATAAATGTCATGCGATGTCATTCTTATCTAATATTACCCATATTTGAGGTTGATTTTACTAAAGACACAAGCTCCACAAAGTTTATCTAGCAATTCATCTATCCTAGGGATAGGATACCTATTCTTAATGGTAATTTTATTAAGTGCTCTATAATCAATGCACATTCTATACGTCTTGTTCTTCTTTTCAACTAAAAGAATAGGGGCTCCAAAAGCAGAAGAGCTAGATCGTACTAGTCCTTTGTTGAGTAAATCTTTAACTTGTCTAGCTATTTCATTTTGGTGTAAAGGTCCATGCATATAAGGTGCTTTATGAGGAGGAGAGCTACCAGGAATTAAATCAATCCTATGGTCAAGAGATCCCCTAGAAGGTGGTATTGCATAACAAAAATCAGCCATAAAACAATCCTTACACGAGTCCATAAGTGACTTATGTGCACTTGGAAGTGTATGTGTATAATCAGTTATATTATTCACAAAGACAATACATGAGTTATAACCTTTCCTAAAAGCTCGTTTGACTTGCGTATGACTAATGAACGGAAAGGGTTGAAAATCATGCATCGGAGACAATGAAACATCTTTATTTAGAAATTTGAAAGTAATCCTGTGTGTATCATAATCAATGCACGGGTTGTAATTATGTCGAAATGGCATGCCAAGTATAACATCATATGACTGCAATAGAGCAATTAAAAATGAACGTTCATCTATATATGAGCCTATACAAATTTGAACATTATGCACCTCATTCGTAACATTATACCTATTCCCTATAAACACAGCCTTAACCTTATATATAGAAGGATGAGTAGTAAGGTTAAGATTTTTAACTAGCTTATGAGAAATAAAATCATGCGAGCTACCATTGTCGTGTAAAACATTTACTACTATGCCATTAATGGTGCCATGCATGCAGAGTAGAGAATGGTTAGAAATCCCGTTACCCAGGGTACTTAGTTCTTGCTCTAATACTTCTTCAGACTAGCTAGGTTCAGTGTCAGCAGGAACAACCTCCATGTTGTGTACTTGAGCTTTAATGGGTTGCGTATTAGTGGGTCTCATCTTGCAGGCAGCTTTGGTATGACCAATCTTTCCACAATTCCAACAAGTTATACGGGGTCGTTTTTGTTGAGCATTCATCGTCGTATTTTGAAGAGTGGTAGGTTTGTGAGGTTGGCCAAGGGTTGATTTGTTGGATGGTAGTAAATGGGATTGAGGAGGGCGTTGGAAAGTAGGTAAAGAGAATGTAGTAAAAGGACACTTAAAAGGAAAATTGGCTTTGAGGGGTGGTTGACGTTGATGGATTTGTTGTAAGCGAAGTGATTTGGCGATAGATTGGAACTCCTTTTCAGCATCATGTGCAAAAGAGATAGCTTCATACAAGGTTGTAGGTTGGAGGGTATGGAGCTTTGCTTGGATTCCCATCTCCAAGCCATCTTCATATTTTCGTTGCAAGCTTGCTTCAAGAACCTGCTCAAGTGAACGAAGTAATAAAAGACATTGCCAAAAATGTTAAGTATAAATGGATACATTATCTCCTTCTCTCCATCCAAAAGTTTTCCATGCATGACGCGCATGTAGATGGAACTAGGAAGGAAGGAAAGACTCCTTAATTTTTACCTGAAATTTGTCCCATGTGGTAGGACGATTGGTACTATTCTGTAAAACATTCCACCATAGTTGAGCTCTTCCTACCAAATAATTGGTAGCAAACTTGACTTTCTCACTTTCTGAATATGACTCATCAGAGTAGAAATCGTCGAATTGAGAGAGCCATGATAGGACAAATTGGCCATCTTTTCGTCCATCGAATCTGGAGAATTAGAAGTTCTTAGCACCTATCTTGGAACTTGCACCTTCTTCTTGTGCAATGATAGTCGCTTTCACCACTCTGATTAAGCTATGATCATCACTTTCTACTTGCTGGAGCATAGCATCATGTTCTTGTACAGCTTCTTGAGTTGCTTGAAGTTCTTGTCGCATAAGCTCTAATTGTTGCTCGAGTGAGACCCTAGGTAAAGGTGAATTGCCAAAATCCTCCATTGTTGTAGGGTCCATATCTAGAGAACAAAACCCCTCTTTCAAACTATGTTGGATCCTCAATCTAATAAGTTAGTTAAAAAGCTCGTTCCGATAGCTTTCCAATGATATATTATATGCTAAAATCCGAGTTATATATTGTAAATTATGCCCTATTCCTTGATGCACTCCTGTAGAAAATCGACGAGCCCTTCCACATGTGTGAGATCATCTTGGAAATTGTAAAAGGAAGAGGGAGGTGAAAGTTGATGTAAATATGACAAAAAGGAGATAGAGTGATAACTCAAAGAGATGGATTAGTGGTTAAAGTACTTCCCTTGTAAGTAGGAGGTTGTGGGTTCAAATCCTCCTACCTTAGGGAATCTGAAACTCTCTATTGCCACTCAAAATTAAAATTGCCTTGCGCGTAGCCAACAGCTGCCAACGGTCGCTAAGGGAGCCTTGGGTGCCAATGTTGCCAATGTATTTCCTAAGTTATTGCCTAAGTTCTTTGTCTTAGTTGATGCCTTGGAGTAAGCGAAGGAGTAAACGTAGGTGTAAACGTAGGTGTAAACGTAGGTGTAAACATAGGTGTAAATGTAGGTGTAAACGCAGGTGTAAACGTAGGTGTAAACGTGTTAGGACCTTCAGCACACACACACACACATAGAGGCAGAAAGAAGACGAAATAGAAATCAGAAACATAGAAACAATCAATTGGATATTGGGTGCAATCTCCCCCGTGTAGTCTGATGGATGAGTCTCTCAGAGTACACATATTTATAGGTTTATTTTTATTACATCTTGAAAATAGAAGTTACATGAGGGCCGTCCCTTTTAGAAGCATCTTTTAGGAAAAACTACTTTATTTACAAAAGGCGTTGCTTTCTAAAGCGAACCACTACTTTTACAACAAGATAAACCTAAATATAACTATTCTAGAAATCTTCAATTTAGTCTTCAAATTTATTTATTTACGCGCATCCACTTGTATCCATGCCCTCATGCTTCTTCACCTGCTAGATCAAACACAACCACATTAAAACCTTCTAGACATTTAAAACATTAAAAATCCATTTAACCTTCCATGATTCCATAAAATACAATAAATCATATAGTTCAAACAGGTGATAACACAAAGCATAATGTGAAGTCCATTGGATCAGTAAAGGTCAAGGATGGAAGCACTCTTTTGAGTAAGGTTTTGTATGTTCCAACAATTCCAAAGAATCTGATAAGTGTAGGGCAAATCGTAGAGAAAGGTTATGAAGTAAGGTTCACTAATGATGGAGTTTTTGTGGAAGACCCTAGCAATGGGTATAAACAAATTGTTTTAGGAAAGACAGAAGGAAGGCTATTCACATTGAAGATTCAAGGCAATGTTGGTCATGCCTTGTTCTCTTATGGAGGACACAAGATCTCTGAGTTAGATCTTCGACATAAAAGGCTTGGACATTTCAATGAAAGAGACATTAAGGATATGATCAATAATGGTTCAGTGCTTGGATTACCTAATGTTCCAGGTCAACACATGACATACAAATGTGAGCCATGTCAATTAGGTAAGGCTCATAAGCAATCATATAATAAGCATGATTTCATGTATTCAGAGAAGCTTGAATTGGTACATATAGATGTGCAGCTGACATCAAAAGATTTTCGCATTAATGATTCAAGATATTCTGTGATTTATGTTGATGATGCTACCAGGTGGATCACTATATATGTGATCAAAGATAAATTAGAGGTGTTCAATACATTTAAACATTATCATGTGTATGCAGAGAGAATCACATGTCAAAAATTGAAGAGACTAAGGTGAGATGGAGGGGAAGAGTATTTCTCTAATGAATTCAGTGATTACTTGTCAAATGCGGGTATAAAAAAGGAAGTTACTTGTAGGTACTCTCCTCAACAAAATGGTGTAGCAGAAAGGAGAAATAGAACTCTTGTTGAGTTTGCAAGGTCAATGATGAAAGAGAAAAAATTTCCTAATTATTTGTGGGTTGAGGCTGTAAATACAGCCACATACTTGGTTAATAGGCTACCATGTAAAGCTTTGCAAGGTATGACACCTTATGAGGCATGGTGGGGTAAGAGACCTACCTTAGATCATTGCAAAGTGTTTGGATGTTTGGATTATGCATATGTGCCATCTCAGTTGAGGCATAAATTGGAACCTAAAGCTAAAAAGTATGTGTTCAGTGGTTATGATGATAAGTAGATGGATTATAGGTTGTGGAGTCCATCCACCAAGCAATTCCTTGTGTCAAAGGATGTTACATTTGATGAGCAAGGTACTTGGTATGTACGTACAATTAATATTCATGTAGGTGATGAAGAAGTCATGATCCAAAGAAAAGGGAAATCAAAGATTCAAATTCATGGTGATGAAGAGATTGTTGATGCTCAGATTGATAATGAAGAGATGCCAAGGTTTGATCCAACATATGAAGAACCAGAGACTTCAAAATAGTGGAGGAGCTAGAAGGTCAACAAGGAACGGAAATCAACCCATAAGGTACAGTTATGATACTTCATTCTTGGCCACTAAAGATTATGTTTATATGGTGAAAACAAAGGAAGACACTTCTACATATGAAGAGGCAAAAGTAAGGAAAATTGGGAGAAAGCTATGCAGGAAGAGTATGATGCATTGATGGAAAATGAGACATGGGATTTGGTTCTTAAACCAAATAGTCAGGAGATCATTGGATGCAAATGGGTCTACAAGACAAAAAGGTATGCAAATGGAAGTGTGTCTAGATATAAAGCTAGACTTGTTTTGAAAGGGTATGCTCAGACATATGGGATAGATTATGATGAGACTTATAGTCATGTGTCAAAGATGACAACTATAAGGACTCTCATAGCTATTGCTACATGGAAAGGTTGGAAGATATGTCAATTAGATGTGAAGAGTGCTTTTCTAAATGGTTACATTTTAGATGATGTTTTCATGGAGCAACCAGAAGGTTTCAAGGATAAAAGGTATCCGAAGTATGTATGTGAGCTCAAGAGAGCTTTGTATGGTTTGAATCATGCTCCAGGGGCATGGAATTATAGACTTGTGAAGTTCTTGGAGGAGCTTGGTTTCCAAGTGTCTAAGGCAGATAGTAGCTTGCTTGTTAAAGCAAGTGATGATGGGTTCATTTATATGTGCATATGATGACATAATTCTTACAAGTACAGATGAGAAGGGCATACAAGGTCTTAAGAAGCAAATGAAGAAAGAATTCAAGATAAGTGACTTGGGAGATTTGTCATATTTCTTGGGCATGGAGATTTCATATACTCAACATGGAGTATATGTACTCAAGAAAGGTATTTGAAGAACTTCCTAATCAAGTTTTAAAATGGAAGATTCCATGGTAGTACCTACTCCAATGGAGGTGAATCACAAACTGAGCAGATATGGAGGAGAAGAATTCAAGGACATGAAGTTGTATCAAAGTTTGGTTAGTAGTTTAATATATGCTACATTAACTAGCTGATTTGTCATATGCAGTTGGAGTGTTGTCTCAATTCATGCTTTGTCCTAGGAAAGAACACTGGGTTGCAGGACAAAGGTTGCTAAGATACATTAAGGGTACACTCAAAGAAGGTTTGTATTATGGATTCACATAAGATACAAACATCAAGATATATAGTGATACAGATTGGGAAGGTAATCTTGATGATAGGAGATCAACCTATGGGTAGCTATGTTATGTGGGAGATAAGTTAATCTCTTGGTGTTCTAAGAAGCAACATACAGTTGCTTTGTCATCCATAGAAGTAGAGTATAAAGGAATTGTTGAAGCTGCAAAGGAGGTTATATGGTTGAAGACTCTCATGAAGAGTTTTGACATCATTCAGAGTACACCCACTATTCATGGAGATAATATGAGTTCATTGTATCTAGTTGTTAACCTTGTTTTTCATGCTAGGACTAAACATATTGAGATCCAATATCACTTCTTGAGAGAGAAGGTGGTTGATAAAGAGATTGAAGTCATACATATTTCAACAAAAGATTAGATTGCATACATGTTAACCAAAAGTTTGGATGGACCGAAGTTACAGAGGTTCAAAGACATGGCAGATATAAAGAAGATGGAGAAAATCACAATTGATGATTGAGGGGGAGCTGTTGGTGCAAGAAAATCAACAATTGGTGATTAGGACAAAGGATTGAAGTCAAAGAATAAAGCAAAGATCAAATTCAAAAGCATGAAGACTAGTGAATGAAGACTTGTATATACATGTACACTAAACTTGTAATTAGCTCACTTATACCTTTGTTATGGTTACGTGTTTGTACATATATGCCTATATATACAAGAAGAAAGTTGGGGCATAAGTTGAGAGATGATGAATGATAAGTTTAAGAAGTCATTAGACACTTTAGAAGTACTGATAATATGTCTCATCAATCAGATGTAATGTTTTTCTTGAATAGAAGAAAAGTTGTGCCCCGATCTTTTGCTCAGTGCGCCTTCTGTGTTTATCCTTTTTGAAATTCTTTTGTAAAAGTCTAATTCTATAGTTGACTGACCTTTGTACAAATTTTTAGATCCTAATTATGATCAGGTTGAGAGAATTTTAAGTAGGAACATTTACATATGTAAATGTGAAGAAGAGAAGACTATGGCAAGTGCAAATTCAATGATAATGTTTTGGTCAGTTCTCCTTCCACAGTGTAACATTTTGAGCAACTAAGCACCCATTATTTAAGTTGGAAGGCTATGGCCAAAGGAATTTGAATAAACTGGTTCTAGTTTGGGAGAACCATGCATTAGAAGTTACAGGTGTCAAAGTCGACTACGCAGAAGAGTAGTTTCAGACATAGGTACATTGTTTGGAGTAAATCTCAAGATTTACTAAACCTTTTGAGAAAAGTTAACTTGAAGAAGGTGTGGAGACACTAGACAACTCCTCATACAAAGTTGCATTGAAAACGTTGCACAATTGTTCAATCAATGAGTGAATTAAGTGACGCCAACTTTCTATGTATTCAGTTTATTCACAGTTAGTTCAAAGTTTGATAATTTTGGTATTGGGGTTCCAACATTTATTGAGGTTTTGAGTTGTTCTTGATATAGAGGTGCTCTAACATCAAGGATAGCTTGTTCGTTTGGAGATTAACACTCTCCATCAAAACAAGGCTCTAGAAATTCATCGAAGAAGTCCAACTCCAATAATTGTGGTAAAACACAACATCTCAATAAATTTTGCTATAAAAAGAAGAACAAATTTAAAGCCTCTACCTCCAAGCATCAAAGTAAGTCCTCTCAGCATAGGTCTCACTATTCCAATGAAGATCTATTCATCTCCACAAAGTTCAATGACCTAATTACTTATAGCTTGTCACACGAGCAGATCTTTGATAGTGGTGCCACATCTCATATGTGCAAAGATTGGGAATCATTCCAAGAATTAGAAGACCACACCAGTGAAGCTCATTTAGACAACAACAAAATTCTTCCAATAGAAGGCAAGGGATAATTTCAAATGACTAATTACTCAAGGGAGTGTAAGGCTTTTTCAAATGTATTATTTGTACCCAAGTTGTGCACGAACCTCCTCTCTGTTAAGGCAATCACAAACAATCACAAGCAAGTTTTATTTGATAACACATCCATAAAGTGATTGATCCTAGAACCAGTGATATCGTAGTATAAGGAGTTGGAAAAAAGGTAGATACAAGCTATCATGCTTTCTATCTAAGGAGCCTCTTTCTAGCCTCTAGCACCAAAAATGCAAGCATACCTCATACTTAATCAAGTTTTCAACATCACAAATGGTTAAGGGATTTCCCAAGCTTAGGCAAGTACACAATATCTACCAAGCTTGCATTCAAGGCAAGCAACACAGTGCTCCAATTTCCAAAGAGGCTTCCACCCGAACTAGGAACACTCTATCCCGAGTCCACATGGATCTCTCTGGACCCATGAATACCCATTCACTAAGTGAATCAATCTACTTCTTTCTCTTGATATATGATCATACAAGATATATTTGGATATAGTTTTTGAAGTTGAGGGTAGATACCTTCTCTAAGTTTTGAGAATGGATTTATCAAGTTGAGGATGAAGCATTAAGTTGAGTCCAGGTGATTAGATCAAATGGGGTGGGGAATTCATCAATCAGGACTTCAACAATTTCTAAAGTCTAAAAGGCATCAAAAGGCAAGTCACAAAACATCATACTCCATCCAAGAATGGAGTACCTAAAAGAAATATTTGAAGCACCATGGAAATGGTATGCACTATGCTTCACAACGAAGCATTACCATTAAGTTTTGGGGCGAAGTTGTATACACTGTAGTGCACATCAACAATAGAGGCTTCACAACATTACATAACAAGAATCCATTTGAATCCTACTATGGATGCAAGCCCAATATCAATTACTTTAGAGTTTTTGGAAGTGAATCTTTCATACATGTGCCAAAGGAAGATTGACATAAGTTACAATCTAAGTCCAACAAACATCTATTAATTGGATATAATGAACATTCAAGAGCTTACAAAATATAGGATCTTGAGAACCACTCCATCATTATCTCAAAATATGTCATATTTGATGAAGCTTCAAAGTACTCAACCAAATATCAAAGTCCAAGTTTGAGCCCATCCATCTACACTTCAGAGGGAGGACACAATTATCTTTGGAAAAACTCAAATACAAGTACTTCTCACCAACCTAGGAGGCCTCGAAGGCTTAGTGAGAAGAAGCAAAATGAACAAAGTCACTATTTGAACTATGCACTTATGCATAGGTGTCATCTGGACATTTCAAGAAATAAATAGTATACATACACGGTCATAGAGATTGATGCATATCTCTGCACACAATGTACGAATTATCAAAATATTGCATAACCAAGCTCACAAGGGTGTTACCTTCATGATCAACACATTGGATGAGACACTGAGACATTAGATTCACTTCGATGACTCAATGAAGTTGGAAGATGTGAATGACTAATGAAGTTGGCAGATGTGAACAATACACAGATAGTTGTGGACTGTAGCTCAATAAGATGATGAAAACTTCAAGTATATACATAGATATGTAAAGTACAATTCTTGGAGGTGTTTTCAGAATATAATACCTACAATAGAAGTACAATGTTCACTCTAGGAGTGAGTGAGAGCTCTACTATATCCTATCATTTCTCCACTCAAGTATATATAAAATTTTCTCCTTGATTTTAGTAGATATTTGTTGATTGATTCTACCAAAAGATTCCAATAACTTTTCTAGCCATATATTTAAATTTTGAATTTTAATGTGGCTAAAGCATTTTGGCTCCTTTCAAAGCTACTTTGATTCTCATCTTTTCATTATAAAATGCTTTTACAATAGGTGAAAAATATAGTGAGACATCGTTAGGGATGGCATACACTTATGTGTAAGCACACATTCTTTCTCATAGTCTAATTTTATCCATACATATGGTCAAGAATGTAGGTTTTCCATATGTAACCATAGATATGTACACACTACTCATGTTGTCACACATGAGTGCAAACTGATTGACGTGCAAATTCAATTCAACCATAAGCTTCTAGAGTAAGAATTTTTTAAATATCCTTTTCTAAGAAAATAATAGTGTGATTATGGGTGTCATGGAACACATCTAAATGTGTGGGGTATTCCCACATAAATTTAGGTATAAATGTTCATGGTAGAAAAGCTATTACATTCCTTCTCTAAAAGAGCTTTGAACTTCTTGAAGGAATAAAAGAAACGAGACTTATGCTTATGCAATAAAGCCAAGTCATGATAATGCAGTCATCAGTCATGAAATGGGTTGTGTGGTTGCGGTTTTGATTCACGTCAATTGTTGGCCTTCCCTCCTTTCTTCCTTTCCCCACTAATTTATTTCCCTCTTTAAGGTTCTCCACAAAGCACCCTTTCTTATTGAACTTAAGGTGAAATCCTCTCTCAAACATTTGATCCACAAAAAAAACTTCTTTTTCATTCAGGGAACATGTGGAGCATCTTTCAAACACTTAACCATATGAGAATCATACACACTTCCGTGTTGTTGCTCATGTAATTGCTACACTATTGATAGACCATACACTTGATCCTTGTGACTTGATCACCTGTTTGCATCATGGAGAACATGCTTTCGTTCTTATTTGAAGTAGAAGAATTGTTGGAGTTTGAGGTCTGCAGAAGCACATGAACAACACAAGGAAGAAGAATAAGCTTGGACACAACACACAATATTGAATGTATTACCAAGTGAATGTACAAAGTTATAGGTGTATATAAAAGTCAGGGGAAAAAAACCTTCTAAAGAGGGAAAAATGTGTCGTGGCAGTCCTAGTGTGGTCAGACACATCACTATTGAACTACATCAACAAATCTCCCTTGGAAGTGATGTAGTGAATAATCCAGCACGCATGTATAAGGAAGTTCCAAACTATGTGGAAAGAGATCAATCCACATAAGGAAGTAAGCCCAAAGCTTTGTGGAAAACTTAAGACTTGTCTCAAGGCTAAACCTTTATGAAAAGATCTATAATGTGGGCACATATGCCAAAATGATCTCCCTAGTAGAGAATCTCTATGTGAAATAATGATAATGCAAATGAATGTGTTTTCCACGAGCATGGAACACAGGTTTCCTTGCAACTTCCAATGTGCTCTGATTGTCAATGAAAATGGTGGTGGCAGAAGACTGACCAACACCCAAATCAACCAAAATCCTTCATAGCCACACACACTCAACAATCACAATGAAAGTTGACCTATACTCGGCCTCACAACTAGAAGTCATTGTAGTAGGTTGCTTCTTGCTCAAAAAAGATATGCAAGAGCTACCAAGCATGAAGCAAAAACCACTAGTGAACATACAAGCGTCATAGAAACCATCCCAATGAGAGTCAAACAAAGTAGGTAAATTTGACAGTAGTGATCCCCCCTTAGCATAAAAAAATCCAAGTAGTTGTGTACCACTCAAGTAGCAAAAGATGCGCTTAACCTCCCGCAAATGCTTGACACCTGGGCAATGCATAAACTTGCTCATCTAAGAGATAGCAAACTAAATATCAAGCCAAGTTATGCATAAGTAAATCAAGCATCCAGTAACATATTGATAAAAAAAACATCAAAAGCATCTCTAGCATCATGAGGACTCAAATGTAAACATGTTTCTATAGGAGTTGCAATAGGTTTGCAATCTCCAAGGCCAAAATCCTGCAATAATATGTTAATATATTTTCTCTGATAGACAATTATTCCACCATCAACTTGCATAAACTAAATGCCCAAATAAGGATGAAAATGCACCAAATTGTTCATCTCAAAAGAGACATGCAAATCAGCCTTCAAATCATTAGTATACTTCTCATTAGTACCACTGAGCAGCATGTCATCGACATAGGCAACAATGATCAGAAGCACATCATTTGTATGCTTAACATATAAGGTGTTCTTAGTTGAACTACTATGAAATCCAATTGCAATCAAGTAGGCAAGTATCTTTTCATACCAAGCATGTGGTGCTTGCTTCAAACCATATAATGCCTTTTCAACCTGTACACTTTGTTTTTATGGTCTTTCTACACAAAACTATGGGGCTAAAATACATACACTTCTTCATGTAAGTCACCATTCATAAATGCAATTTTAATGTACAATTGATGTACATTCCAACCATGATGAGATGTAAGTGCACAAATGCTATGAATAGTGGTCATTTAGCATGTTGGAGCAAAGGTTACATCAAAGTCAATGCCTCTCTCTTGTGCATAACCTTTTGCAAGAAGCCTTGCCTTATACCTCTCAACTATTCCATCAGGATTATGCTTCAACTTGTATAGACATTTAGTGTCAATGGCCTTTTTTCCTGGACATGAATCACATAAATACAAAGTACCATTCTCATAATAGCATCATATTGTGATTGCATAAAATCCATCCATTTTCTTGAATTTTGTGCTTCATGAATGGGCTCATTCTCATCACAAGGACTACACGCAGCCATTGCATAGCAATCTGATGCAAAACAAGCACTATGAGCGCCTAAAGAAGTACACTATGATAGAGGTGCATCTTATTTTCTACCTCGCAAAGTTTGTGCCAGCCATTTGGGCATAATTTTTACCACCTCTACATCAACCCTCTCATTAACAAGTGCATCATGTAAATTTGCATTAGAAATGGAATGATCAACATCATCATGTGAGACATATAATGGCTAAGAAATTACCTCATTTGGACTAGCACTTGATTGTCCACCTACAAAAGAAGCAACAAAGTGTCATACACATCTTTGGAGCTAACTAATGTCTCCTTAGTACATGAAAATAATGGCTAAATTGCATCTTCCAAGAAAACAACATCATGGCTAACTAATATGCATTTAGCATGTGGATGATATAGACGATAGCCTTTGCTTTTATAACTATACCGAATAAAAATACATTTTACTACTTTATCATCCAATTTTCTCCATTGTTGTTTATGCACTAATGCATTTGCCAAACAACCAAAGACATGCAGATGAGCAATAGATGGATCAAAACTATGTCAGGCCTCATATGGAGTCATAGAATGAAGTGCTTAGGTGGGACACCTATTAAGTACATATCCTACATGCATAACAACGTTGTTGGTGCACGGCAATCAACAATTGATGTTTTTGATGAAGAATTGAAGTCAACGACTAAAGAAAAGATCAAGTTATGATGTATGAAGGAAGTGCATATCCAGAAGATGAAGATGTGTACACATATGTACATTATTTTAGAATCAGTTCATCTTATACTTTTGTATGGTCATGAGCTTGTAAATATTTGCCTATATATACAAAGAAAATGTCGGGCCAAATATGAGAGATTATGTGAGAACAAGTTTGGATGAGAATTAGAGGTCATTAGACACTCTAGAAGTGAGTAGAATCTCTCTCATCACTAAGATGTAAATTTTCTCAGAAATGAAAAATGATGCACCCGATCTTTCTGAGTATTCTCCTTCTGTGTTGAATCTTTTGTGAAATGCTTTTGTACACGTCTAAGTATATAGTTGATTGACCTCTGTACAGATTTCCAGCTTCTAATTGTGATCAAGCTGAGAGCATTGAGTGTAGGAACATTTACATGTGTAATTGGAAACAAGAGAAGTTGTAGGAGGTGCAAAATTTGATGATAATGTTTTGGTCGATTCTCCTTCCACACTGTAAAGTTTTGAGCAAGCAAGCACTCAATCTTTAAGTTGGAAGGTAAGATACCTGCGGCTAAAAGCATTTGCATAAACGGGTTCTAGATTGAGAGGACCAAGTGTTAGAAGTTATAGGTGTCTGAATCGACTTCTCAGAAGAACAGTTTTAGACATAGGTGACTTGTTAAGTTCATTTCTCAAGATCTACTGAATCTTTTGAAGTGATTTTACTTGGAAGAGGTGCACAAACTATTAATGACACCTCGTGCAAAGTTTTATCAAAAAACTTTACACATTTGATAAGTCAATGAGAAAGATATGTGCAGCAGACTTTCTGTAGAATCATCTTAAGACAAAAGGAGTATCATTTGAAGTAAAGGTACATATATTACTCCTAAAGTTTGAAGAATTCGATACACAGGTGAAGAAAAGATGGGAGATTCTCTTCAAATAGAGAAGTTGGATAGAGAGAACTATCCAGCATGGTCAATGAGTATGGAAGCTCATCTTATGAGTAAAGATTTGATAGGATATATCACAGGTGAAGAAGAAAAGCCTCAGTTCAAAGATCCTAGTGTTCCAACTAGGGAGGAATTATCAGATTTGAAGACTTAGATGAAGAAAGATGCTCAAGCCAGGAGTATTATCTATATGGCAGTTAATGATTACTTGCTACCTCATATTAGAGGTCTTGAAAGTGCAAGTGATATATGGAATGCTTTGGAGGAGCATTTCCAAAGCACCACAAAGTCTAGCAAGGCATCCTTGTGGGCAGAATTTACCACATTCAAGAAGAAGGCCTCTCAATCCATCTCAGATTATGTAACCAGAATGAAGGACATTGCAGATGCATTAGGAGCAGTTGATGAAGACATAGAGGAGGATAAATTGTTAAGGCCAATCCTTATAGGTTTGAGAGGTGATGACAAATGGAAGCCATTCATTTTGTCTACTGAATTATCACTTGATCATTTCACTCCTGATTTAAATCAGTTGCTAGGACATATGCTAACCTTTGAGCAGGATGTCAAAGGTGAAAGTGATAAAAGTATAGGTCATGCAATGTATTCAAAGGATAAGAAGAAGAATAGGAAAGGGAAGACGAAGGTACAACTAGCCAAGCTAACTTCCTAAGAGGAAGAGGAGGTGGCAAAGGTAGAGGAAGAGGCAGGAGTAATAAAGATGGAGTCAAAGCTTAAAGGATTTGTGGTAAGACAAATCACTTAGCTAATGATTGTTGGCATAATACTCAGAATAATGGTGGATATAATCAAAATTTTAATTCAAGAGGAAGAGGTGGCAGAAATCAAAGAGGTAATTTTAGAGGTAGAGGCAGTAGGGGTTACTTTGGAAGAAATGTAGGTAGAGGATTCGAAAGTCAAGAATACAACAATACCTACTACAATTATGCTTCAGATCAGAAGGAGGATTCAACATTGATAATGAATGCAACTGGTGAAAGGCAAAGTGAAGATCAAAGAGTGTTCTACATTGACTCATGGTGTAGCAATCACCTGAGTGGTAACATAGCTTTGATGACTGATTTGGAGAATAAGGTAACTAATCATGTAGTTCAAACAGGTGACAATACAAAGCATAATGTGAAGTCAATTGGATCAGTGAAGGCCAAGGATGGTAGTACTCTCTTGAGTAAGGTTTTGTATGTTCCTAGAATTCCTAAAAATCTCATAAGTGTAGGAAAAATTGTTGAAAAAGGTTATGAAGTTAGGTTCACTAATGAAGGAGTGTTTGTGGAAGACCCTAGCAATGGGTATAAACAAATTGTTTCAGGGAAGAAAGAAGGGAGATTGTTCACATTGAAGATGCAAGGTAATGTTGGTCATGCCTTGTTCACTTATGGAGGACATAGGATCTCTGAGTTAGATCTTTGGCACAAGAGGCTTGGACATTTTAATGAAACAGGTATCAAAGATATGGTTAACAATGGTTTAGTGCTTGGGTTGCCTAATGTTGCAGGTCAACATATGACATACAGATGTGAGGCATGTCAATTAGGTAAGGCTCATAAGCAATCTTATTCCAAGCATGGTTTTATGTATTTAGAGAAGCTTGAATTGGTACACACGGATGTGTGGGGACCATCAAAGGATTTGAGTATCAATGGCTCAAGGTATTATGTGATTTATGTTGATGATGCTACCAGATGGATCACTATCTATGTGATCAAAGATAAGTCAGAGGTATTCAATACATTCAAACATTATCATGTATATGCAGAGAGAATTACAGTTCATAAGTTGAAGAGACTAAGGTCAAATGGAGGGGGAGAGTATTTCTCTAGTGAGTTCAGTGATACTTATGGAATGTAGGTATAAAAAGGGAAATTACTTGCAGGTACTCTCCTCAACAAAATGGTGTAGCAGAAAGGAGGAATAGAACACTTGTTGAGTTTGCAAGATCCATGATGAAGGAGAAAAATTGCCCAAATTATTTGTGGGCTGAGGATGTGAATACAGCCACATATTTGGTTAATAGGTTACCATGTAAAGCTTTGCAGGGTATGACACCATATGAGGCATGGTGGGGTAAGAGACCTACTTTAGATCATTGCAAAGTATTTAGATGTTTAGCATATGCATATGTGCCATCACAATTGAGGCATAAATTGGAGCCTAAAGCTGAAAAATATGTGTTCATTGGATATGATGATAAGCAGATGGGATATACGTTGTGGAGTCCATCCACAAAGCAATTCATTGTATCTAAATATGTTACACTTGATGAGCAAGGTACTTGGTATGCAGGTACAATTAATATTTATGCAGTTGATGAAGAAGTTGTGACTCAAAAGAAAGGTAAATCAAAGGTTCAGATATTTGATGAAGAGGAGAACAATGAAGTACAGGTTGAAGTTGAAGAAGTGCCAAGGTTTGATCCAGAGTGTGATGAACCAGAAACCTCAAGAAGTGGAGAACTTAGAAGGTCATCAAGACATAAATGGCAACCTACAAGGTATAGCTATGACACTTCTTTTTTGGCTACCAAAGATTATGTTTATATGATAAAGGCAGATGAAGACCCTTCTACATATGAAGAGGCAAAAGGTAAGGAAAATTGGGAGAAAGCTATGCAGGAAGAGTATGATGCATTGATGGAGAATGAGACTTGGGATTTGGTTCCTAAACCAAATAGTCAGAAGATCATTGGATGCAAATGGGTCTACAAGACAAAGAGGTTTGCAGATGGAAATGTGTCTAGGTATAAAGCTAGACTTGTTGTGAAGGGTTTTGCTCAGACATATGGTATAGATTATGATGAGACCTATAGTCCTGTGGCAAAGATGACAACCATCAGGACACTCATAGCTATTGGTGCATGTAAAGGTTGGAAGTTATGTCAACTAGATGTGAAGAATGCTTTTCTAAAAGGTTATATTTTAGATGATGTTTTCATGGAGCAACCACAAGGATTCAGAGATGGAAGGTATCCAGATCATGTGTGCAAGCTCAAGAGAGCTTTGTATGGTTTGAAGCAGGCCCCAAGGGCATGGAATTATAGACTTGTGAAGTTCTTGAAAGAACTTGGTTTCCAAGTATCTAAGGCAGATAGTAGCTTGCTTGTCAAAGCAAGTGAAGATGGTTTTATTTACATGTGCATATATGTTGATGATATAATTCTTACAGGTATAGATGAGAAAGGTATTCAAAGTCTAAAGAAGCAAATGCAGAAAGAGTTCAAAATTAGTGACTTGGGAGACTTGTCATATTTCTTGGGCATGGAGATCTCATACACTCAACATGGAGTGTATGTAACTCAAGAAAGGTATTTGAGAAACTTGTTGATCAAGTTTAAAATGGATGATTGCAAGGTAGCACCTACTCCAATGGAGGTGAATCACAAATTGAGTAGATATGGAGGAGAAGAGTTCAAGGATATGAAATTATATCAAAGTTTGGTTGGTAGTCTAATCTATGCTACATTAACTAGGCCTGACTTATCATATGCAGTGGGAGTATTGTCTCAATTCATGCATTGTCCTAGGAAAGAACATTGGATTGCAGGTCAAAGAGTGTTGAGGTACATTAAGGGTACACTCAAAGAAGGTTTGTATTATGGTTTTACATCAGATACAAACATAAAGATTTATAGTGATACAGATTGGGCAAGTAATCTTGATGATAGGAGATCAACATATGGATACTTGTATTATGTGGGAGATAAGTTAATTTCTTGGTGTTCAAAGAAGCAACACACAGTTGCTTTGTCATCTACAGAAGTAGAGTACAAAGGGATGGTTGAAGCTACAAAGGAATTGATATGGCTTAAGACTCTTATGAAGAGTTTTGATATCATTCAGAGTACACCCACTATTCGTGGAGATAACATGAGTTCATTGTATTTAGCTGCTAACCCTGTTTTTCACGCTCGGACTAAACACATTGAGATTCAGTACCATTTCCTAAGAGAGAAGGTGATGGATAAAGAGATTGAAGTCATACATACTTCAACAAAAGATCAGATAGCTGATATGCTAACCAAAAGCTTGAATGGACCAAAGCTACAAAGATTTAAAGACATGGAAGGCATAAAGAAGATAGAGAAAACCTCAATTGATGATTGAGGGGGGGTTGTTGGTGTAGGGAAATCAACAATTGATGTTTTTGATGAAGAATTGAAGTCAAGGACTGAAGAAAAGATCAAGTTATGATGTATGAAGGAAGTGCATATCCAGAAGATGAAGATGTGTACACATATGTACATTATTTTAGAATCAGTTCATCTTATACTTTTGTATGGTCATGAGCTTGTAAATATTTGCCTATATATACAAAGAAAATGTCGGGCCAAATATGAGAGATTATGTGAGAACAATTTTGGATGAGAATTAGAGGTCATTAGACACTCTAGAAGTGAGTAGAATCTCTCTCATCACTAAGATGTAAATTTTCTCAGAAATGAAACATGTTGCACCCGATCTTTCTGAGTATTCTCCTTCTTTGTTGAATCTTTTGTGAAATGCTTTTGTACACATCTAAGTCTATAGTTGATTGACCTTTGTACACATTTTCAGCTTCTAATTGTGATCAGGCTGAGAGAATTGAGTGTAGGAACATTTACATGTGTAATTGGAAACAAGAGAAGTTGTAGGAGGTGCAAAATTCGATGCTAATGTTTTGGTCAGTTCTCTTTCCACAGTGTAAAGTTTTGAGCAACCAAGCACTCAATCTTTAAGTTCGAAGGTAAGCTACCTGTGGCTAAAAGCATTTGCAAAAACAGGTTCTAGATTGAGAGGACCAAGTGTTAGAATTTAAAGGTGTCTGAATCGACTTCTCAGAAGAACATTTTTAGACATAGGTGACTTGTTAAGTTCATTTCTCAAGATCTACTTAATATTTTGAAGTGATTTTACTTGGAGGAGGTGCGCAAACTATTAATGACACCTCATGCAAAGTTTTATAAAAAACTTTACACATTTGATAAGTCAATGAGAAAGATATGTGTAGTAGACTTTCTGTAGAATCATCTTCTTCATAGTTTATCCAAAATCTTTATAATTGATCATTAATCCTCCAAATTGGGAAAGGTCTTGAGTTACTCTTGATATAGAGGTGCTCTAATTTCAAGAGTAGCTTGTTCTTTTGGAGATTAATACTCTCCATCAAACGTAAAGCCAGAAGCTATGTGGCAAAGTCTAACTTTTAACCATACACATCGCCATCTCCATGAGAAATGTGTTCTTTCTTTTAGCAGCTCCATTATATTGAGGTTTATAGGGCAATGTACATTGATGTTTTATCCCATGTTTAGCCAAAAATGCATTAAAATCAAAAGACATGTACTCCCCACCCTAAATCAAAATGGAGGGTACCCATTTTACATGCTAATAATTTTTTAGCCAAAAATAGAAACTATTTGAAGCTTATAAATACTTCAAACTTTGCTTTCAATGGATACATCCATGCATGCCTAGAAAAATCATCAATAAAAGTGATAAAGTAAAGGTAGTTCCCAAAAGAAGGTGTTGGCCTCTGACCATAGACATCACTATGAACAAGCTGCAATTCCTGAGTAACTCAAAGTGAACCTTCTTTTAGGAAGGAGGAATGCTACATATTGCCCAAAATACAACCTTCACAAACATTTCTACAAGGCACCTTAAATTTAGGCAAAGAGGACACCATTTCAAATTTCTATAGTTGTAGTAAACTCACAAAATTCGGATGACTAAAGTGTGCATGCCAAAGCTTTGCACATGAGATAGCCTGAGAATCTTATACTGCACATGCTAAATCATTCACATATTTTGCATAGCATATGAACTTATACAACCCATGACATAAGATTCCAGAAGCAATAATAACATCACCATTTGTCATATCATCAACTGCATATCTCTCATCAACAAATTTGACAACCAAATGGATCTTGGCTAATGCTAAAACTAACAACATATTTTTTTTAAATCCCAGAATATGCATGATAATAGATAACATAACGTTTTTAGTGTTGTGAGGCCTAGACCTGGAGGCCCTAGAGCATGCATAGCATCAAGACGTGATGTAGTGAGAAGTGGAGGACATGTTCAAGGAAAAATGTGCAAAGGGAGGAAGGTGAGGAAAGAGTTTCAAAATCTCATATGTGGGAGGCATACAAAACCATTCTTTCAAAACTCTCCTCTCCTAAATTCTCTCATCTCTTCTATCCTACCACACACGCATCACATTTTGATGTGAAGAATATAAACATTAGATTAAATTTATATATTTCATATTTCACAAAAAAATATTCATTCTTTTATCGCCCTCCACACTATCAGATGTGTTGTTTTTCCACTATCCTTTAAAAGGCCCTCCCTTTGAACCCAAAAAAGCTCTAATGCTAGGAGTGAAATTGGTGATAAAACCCTACTAGGTAAAAAAGTCCTACTTACTCCAGGATCTTCAAATAATGGAATGAGTGAGATAAGAGGGTTACCTTCATCTTATGTCAGCATATTGGTAATGAAATGATAGGTCATATTCAAGACTTAGCCACTTCAATGGTGTGGGAAAACCTAGAGAAATTATACTCTACTTCAACCAAGGTTAGAAAGATCTAATTGAAAAACAAACTTAATAATCTTAGGATGAAACCTCATAGCATCATCAATGACTACATTCTCAACAATGGAGGAGGTGAGTTATCCATTGCAATCCATAGGTTTTCACATAGACGATGATGACCTAGTTTCATACACATTAAATGGACTAAGCGATTATCAAAAGTGGAAGTCTTTCACCACTTTTGTATATGTGAGATAGTCTTCCTCACTTTGAGCAACTCATGGCTTTGATGGGAACTGAAGAGATAAGCATTGGAGGCTAAAAGACAAAAGACAATGAAGCCCAAGCATTCTATGTGGGTAAAGGATGAGGTAGGGAAAGAAATCAAGGTAGGGGCAAAGGAGGGCTAGGAAGAAGAGGGAATGGAGAGTCTCATCAAGAGCAAGGGATAAGGTCCTCTTCATCAAGAGGAACAAGCAAGTATAGAGAGAGAGAGAGATGAGGAAGTTGTAATCAAGTTTGAGACAAGAACAACTCACAGATGCTACATATGTGTCAAGTATGTGCACTATGCAAGCGATTGTTATCATAGAGACAAGGGCTATTGATATATTTAGGTAGTGGTGTGTGTGAACACACTAGAACTATTGGGGGACTTTTTTTCCCTCTTCAAGAGGTTTTTCTCCCCAACTTGAATATATGCCTATAACCCTAACGAGTCATTCATCTTTGTACATTCTCATAGGGTTTCTCTACCCTAATCTCAAAATTCGGGTTGGTTGATTTATAATTTTGTTACGCTATTTTGTGAGAATAAGGTTAGCTTCATTGCTCATTCACTTCACACACTTAGATTATCTCAACATAATCTAAATTTTGTATCATCATCTTCTTGGATATTCTTCCATTAGTGAGTGCACCACTTTATATGGTTGAGTAGTACTCCCATGTTGTAATTTGGACATCTATTTTTTAGTGAGTAAGCATCTACCTTATGTTCCCTATCCTTGTCTCAAGATCTCTTTCTTTCTATCTCTCACTTATCATCTTAATTAATTAAGTGTGTGTGCTCAAAAGGTTTTAGGTTGGAACGATCCTGGGGCCCCAAATTCCAACACTTGGTATTAGAGCATAATTGACATACACACTTAGTTAAGATGAGTGAGATTAGAATTGATATTGAAGACAAGTTGGATGGATCTTCTAATTATCCCATGTGGAGTTTCATGATGATGAATATTTTAGTGACAAAGGATTTATGGAGTATCGTCAATGGATCCTTAACAAGACCGAGACGAGAAGGCGAAGAAGGAGCCACAATAGCTTCAAGAGGTACTGGAATTACTATTACAGAATCAACTCAAGAAGAGGTAACCACTCCGACATCCAGAGTCACAGATAGGTCTTTACCTACAATTCCTCCTACTAAATATCAGGCAAGATGGGATGCTAGAGATGCTTTAGCACTTTCATTCATAGCAACGAGTGTTAAAAAGCATATTCTACCACAGATCCGATCTTGCAGAAGTTCTAGACAAGCTTGGTTAAAGCTTGAGAATCTTTTTTAGAGCAGACATCCTGCTAGGAAAGCTCACTTAAGGAGACAACTAGAAAATACAAGGATGAAAGTTGGTGAGTCAATTCAAACCCACATTACGAGACTCGTTGACTTGAGAGATCAACTTCTAAATGTAGGAGTTGAGATATCTGATGAAGAAATGGTAAATATGCTGATTAATTCACTTCCTATTTCATATTGGTCTTTCATAACCACTCTTACCCTTACCACAAGAAATAGAGAGGTTACATTTGAGGAGTTAGAATTCTTGTTACTTCAAGATGAAGATCAGTTGAAGGGAATGGAAGAGAATGAAGAAGCACTTTCATCTTCATCATAGGGTAAAAAGAAGAAGAAAGATGAGAAGGAAAAGCAATCCAAGAAGGAAAGTATGTCCCTCTCACCTTCTACTTCAGATTCTATATATACTACATCTAAAGAGAAGTCTTCTAAGAAAAAGGAAGTAATATGTTTTTACTGCAAGAAACCTGGACATCTTAAGCCAGCATGTTATGAAAGGATTGCAGCAAAAAAGAAAAAGGCATCAGGTAATGTTGAAGAAGATGATAGAAATGGGAAATCTCAAGGTGATTCTTATGCCTGTATCACCATTGAGGAAGTAGCTTTTGATTAGTCAACTTTACAAGTTCTTTCAGCAAGTTCTTGGATATTTGACTCAGGTGCTACAAAGCATATGACAGGTTGCAGAGATGTGTTTTATTCTCTTTCCTATTCTTTAGGTAGAAGAGTTAATATTGCAGATGGCAATGAGTTGGATGTTGTGGGAATAGGTACAATAACCCTAAAGTCAAGAGAAGGTGGTAATTTTCAGATTTCAGATGTTCTTTATGTACCTGAAATGAAGATCTGCATTTTTTGGTGATGGTTGTAAAGTTGTATTTGAGAGAGATCTTTGTAAGATCTTATCACACAAAGAAGACAAGTGTATTTTAAAAGGTGAGCATAGAGGAGGTATCTTTGTTTTGTCAAAAATCAATCATGCATATGCAGTCAGATCTTCATCATCGGTGGAAGATATGAAGCTATGGCATGAAAGATTTGGACATATTAGTTTTGGAGCTCTCAAAAGTATCAAAGACAGAGTATGGTTGAGAGTTTACCCTCATTCAAGCTACGAGATGATTCAGATATATGTGAAGGTTGTCTTGAACGTAAGATGCATAAAGTACCTTTCAAGAAACATGGTCATATTCCAGCTACGAGGAAATTGCAAATTACTCATTCAGATGTGAATGGACCTATGACAGCAGACTCTATTCAGGGTTTTAGTTATTTTGTTCTATTTGTTGATGATTTTACGAGATACTCATGGATCTATGGTCTTGAGTTGAACTCAGAAGTCTTTCCTATGTTCAAGAAGTTTGTAGCTATGATTGAAAATGAAAGTCAGGAAACTATTGAGATTCTCAGAAGTGATAAAGGTGGAGAATACTTGTCAAAAGAGTTCTAGACATTTCTTGATGATAAAGGTATTACTCGGCACCTTACTATTGCTTATACGCCTCAGGAGAATGGTGTTGCAAAAAGAAAGAATAGAGTACTTGTTGAAATGATGTGGAGCATGATGGCATCCAAGAAGCTTTCACCAAAATTCTGGTTTGATGTAGTACATACAGTTAATCACATTTTGGACATGTAATCTAAAAACTCTTTAAAGGTAATCACACCTTATGAAGCTTATTATGGTAGAAAACCTAATGTGAGTTACTTAAGAGTGTTTGGATCACTTTCTTATATACATATTGAGAAAAAGGACCGAGTCAAACTAGATGTAAAGGCAAAGAAAGTTGTTTTTATTAGATATCCTCTTGAGAGTAAAGGATACAGGTTTTATGTTCCAGAGAGAGATGAAGTTATTCTTTCATGTAATGCTTACATTGCTAAAAATAAGGTTTATGATAAAGAAACAGAAATTCCAGAGTTCATTAGTGAAAATGACTATGGATTTTTTAGAAAGATTTTGGATGTACATGTTCAGCCATATGAGGAGGGAGTAAAAAATCCTAGGATTCAAGAAAGAGTTGAAGAAAGAGGAATTTCACAACCTTCGACAGATTCGGTTCCACAAGAGACTTTGGTTCCAGAAATGGAAGAAGTTAAAGTTCTAAAAAGTTCTAGTACCTCGACAGGACAAGCTCCAAAACCTGTGGAAGTTGAAAGTTCAGAAAGAGTTTCACCACTATTTAAGGATACACCTACGTGGTTATATCAGACTTGGAAAGATAGTGGTATAAATACTTTTACTGGAAGAACAAGGAGTTAGACTAGGCAACAACAATAAGATCATGTAAGAACAAGAAGTTAGACTAGACAACAACAACAAAAAGATCATGTAAGTTTTGCTAAAGACTTTGAGATTCATGATATTTTGGCACTTACGACTGTTGAAGATGAACCTACGCGTGTTAAAGATGCACTTAACATTCCTATTTGGAGAAAAGCTATGCAAGAAGAGATTGATTCTATTCATAAGAATCAAACTATATGAGTTACGAGAGTGAAAGAAGGCTATAGGTGTAAAATGGATCTTCAAAATAAAAAGGAAAGCAGATGGTACTATTGACAGGTACAAAGCAAGATTGGTTGTCAAAGGATATGCACAACAAAAAGGTATTGATTATGATGAGACATTTGCTCCTACATCTAGGATGACTGCTTTTAGGTCAATGCTTGCTCTAGCAGCACATTTTGGTTGGCATATATATCAACTTGACATTAAGACTTCTTTTCTAAATGGTGATTTACATGAGGATGTGTATATTCAGTAGCTAAAAGGTTTTGAAGAGATAGAAAAAGAACACTTAGTGTGTAAGCTTATAAAAGCTTTGTATGGTTTAAAACAGGCACCTAGAGCATGGTATGAAAAGATACATACATATCTTTTATCCAATGGTTTCAATAACTCAGATGCGGCTCCAACTCTTTATGTTAAAGCTGAAATGGGTATGAGATTATAACAATCATTTATGTGGATGATATTATAGTCATAGGTCCTAGAGATGAAGATAAACATTTGATGTGAATGATTTAGGCATTTTGCAGTATTATCTTGGGATTCAGTTTCTGTTTGGAGATGAGTGTATCTACATGACACATTAGAAGTACATTGAGAAACTTTTTGAGAGGTTTCAGATGAGTGATTCTAAACCTATGCAAACACCTATGGTTGAGAATGCATCTTTACAAATGGTAGCAGATGCAGAGCCATTTGATGCTACTTTATATATTCAAGCAGTTGCTTGCTTGATCTATCTTCGTAAAACATGTCCTGATATACAGTTTGCAGTTTCTCAAGTATCAAGGTTCATGCAGAATCCAACAGTGTTACATTGGAAAGCAGTAAAGTAGATCTTTCGATATTTGAAGGGAACTTCAAATTATGCTATGGTATTTTTGAAATCTACACATTTGTTACCAAAAGTATTTTCAAATTCTGATTCGGTGGGTGATGGAGACACAAGAAGAAGTACTAGTAGATTTTGGTTTTATCTTGGAGAATGTCTTATCTCATGGCTTTCGAAGAGACAACCCACTATTGCCACTTCATGGTGTGAAGCTGAATATCGTGCAACATTTGCAACTACCCTAGAGTCAGTATGGTTGCAGAAGATTTTCAGTTATCTTGATGTAAGAGTACATCAACCCATTTAGATATTTTTAGATAGACAAAGTGCTATAGCTATAGCAAAGAATCCAGTGCATCATGCAAGGACAAAGCATATAGAGGTACACTACCACTATATTCGAGAGCAGATAGCTAAGAAGCACATTGAGCTTGTTTATGTTCCTTCTAGTGAGAATGTTGTAGATATATTTACCAAAGCATTGACTAGAGATAGTCATGAGAAGATTTGCAGGTTACTGAAGCTTGTACCAATATGACATTGAAGGAGGGATTGTTGGAGTCAATATCATATGGTCCAACAATGTCTTATGGTCCAAAACTGCCAAACAATATTCCTTTTGTATCCTTTACATCAAAAGCACGTGGGCAGTGTGGCTAGTACAAAAAACTCTCATCAGTGCGACCCGAGTTCGATTCCCAGTGATGGTAGCACATGGAAGTTTCTTTTGAGAAAAGCAAAATCTATGGCAGCCAAATTGCGATCGCTTTACTTGGAGTGACGTCAATTATTAGCGAAAGTTTTTTGTTTTTGTCCATAAATGATTTTGCGTTGTGCTTTTGGAGGAGTACACAAGCTATATAATGAGGTCATTGGCTCATTGTAAAATCACTCACTCAAAGATCTAGATTTTGGAGGTCTTCTTGAAGAGAGAGTGTTCACACACTCTTGAGGAGGTGGAGTTTTGGTGAAGGAGAGGCTACTCTCTTGGAGCAAGAAGTCTTCTACAAGGTTGTGGTAACTATCTTTTGTGAGTTAACCTCATATTTTGTTTTTAGGGTTTCTCTACCCTAATCTCAAAATTAGGGTTGGTTGATTTAAAATTTTGTTACATTATTTTGTGAGAATAAGGTTAGCTTCGTTGCTCATTCACTTCACACACTTAGATTATCTCAACATAATCTAAATTTTGTATCATCATCTTCTTGGATATTCTTCCATTAGTGAGTGCACCACCTTATATGGTTGAATAGTTCTCCCATGTTGTAATTTGGACATCTATTTTTTAGTGAGTAAGCATCCAACTTATGTTCCCTATCCTTGTCTCAAGATCTCTTTCTTTCTATCTCTCACTTATCATCTTAAAATTAAGTGTGTATGCTCAAAAGGTTTTAGTTTGGAACGATCCTGGGGCCCCAAATTCCAACAACCTTCCTTAATGACTTCATAACCTGCATTTCTAACATATTTAGGAGTAATTTTGTTAGTAGAGAAGAAACTTGTTTTGTTATGATTGACAACTGACCCACTTGCAAGACAAAATAAATTAAGACACTAAAGAAAATTATTAGCAGAGTGCTCATCAGCTTTCAAAATAGCATTTGTGTCATCAGCAAACATTTGCGGACAGAGGTGTGAGGGGGAACCAGGGATCTCAATACCTTTTATATCACCTTTATTAATACATTCCTTAATTAACCACCCAAAAGCATCACTGGTGATAGCAAACAACAGAGGAACTAGAGGGCATCCTTGTCTAATAGACCTACAAATTTTAAAGGGATCAGAAAGATGACCATTCATAGCAACTTTAGCATGAGCATTACCAAAAAGAAGACTAGTATACTTAGTAAAAGTTTTCCCAGCTCCTATGTCATGAAGAGACTGCAATATGAAATCCCACTCAATACGGTCATAAGCTTTATCAAAACGAACCGTAAAAAAAATAGGTATCAATGTTGGTTTCTTTAGCAAATTCAATACCTTCCCATAAGCAGATGATAGCATCAAGAATGTACCTGCCTTTAATAAAACATTTTTGCTCTCGGAGAATGATACTATCCATTAGGGGGCTTATCTGTCTAGCAAGAGAGGCAAAGATTTTGTACAAAGAAGTCAGGCAAGAAATAAGTCTCCAATTATTAAGGTCATCCTTAGGTCCTTTTTTGTGAGTTTAATCACTCCAGTGTTGATAAAGGTAGAAAGAGAACCTCTTCTAATGGCTTCTTGCCAGATCAAGAGAATAATGGGCACAACAGTTTCCTTAAGCTCCTGAAAGAATTCATTGGGGATACCATAATGTCAACGAGGCTTCCCAGCCTTCAATTTACTAATGGTTTCTCTAACCTTACCAGCAAAGAGGGGGAGATCAAGGAGGGAAGCTAGACTTATAGGAATCATTTTCTTCCTTTTTAGAGCAATAGAAGCCCTGGCTCTCCAAATGTGCTCCCCCCCTTGGGAGGCATAGAGAAAACATTGGTAAAGAAGCACAAAGCCTCCTGTAAGTTCTCTTTCATACAAGTAGCATGAGCACCAGAAGCCATCTTGAGTAAAGGAATGAAATCTCTAGCTTTCTTTTTCCTCATAAGATCAAACATGTGTTTATTTGGCTTATCAACTTTCCCATCCCAAAATTATCTTGGCGTGGCAAGGGCATCACTAGAAAGAATGTAGTCTTCGTATCTTAGTCTATCCTGGAGATCAAGGACCTTTTGATTAATAATGGAGATACTACCCTTAGAAGACTTAACCTTGTCTATCTCTTTAATAATCATCAGTCTTCTTTTGCTCCTAATATTTTTTGCCTTAATCTTGAAGATGATGAGAACCCTCTAAATATCTGTAATGGCCAACTCCCAAGCCAAAAAGGGAGAGATGTCTTTCCCGAAGTGACTATTGAGAATGCCTATCATTTGATTTTGCAATTTTGAGCAGGGTAACATCAAGATGAGTCCAACCAGCTCTGTAAGCGGGATTATTCCTAAACAGCTTGACAACAAGAGGGACATGGTCAGACAACTGAAGGGATTGGTCCAACACATAGCTAGTGTTCCAAAAATCCTGATATCTCGAGACATCACCCTATCAAGCCTAGCAGATAATTTATTGCAAAAGCTTCTATTATTCCAAGAGTGGCCAGTGTGCACAGACATGCTAAACCCCGGTTGTGAGAACTTAACATATTATACCACATATCTTTTTCTTTACGAGACAAAATATTCCCCTTGTTCTCGGATCTATCCACAACATTGGTAATCATATTAATTAGATTGGTCTTGTATGCATGAGCCTTCATTGATGTGCAAATCACAATTAATGTTCAAGGATAATGGTTAAAGATCACTATAATTTGAAGGTTACAAGTTTTATTATAGTTTGATTGAAGAATAGTATTAATTTTAGACAATATTATGAATGTTTCATGATGTGCATGTATGAACTTCAAAAATTAGCATTGTTGAAAATCCATCGAAACAAAGCTAGGTAATATAATAACATTATTGACTAATAGTAGGGTCACTAAGTATTAGATTGTGGTGTGCTTGTCACTTCAAGAGAATGTTGAGCTCGTAAAATTGACAAACCTAATAAGAGTATGTTCGATGTGATGAAAGAAAGAAAGGTGAAAGACTTCATACCTATCTTGAAGAAGGATTAAGGATAGTGCTCTATCAACATCAAGGAGAATATATAGGAGGTTGTTGGGCTCTTTGCAAATGTTTTCTCTATGCCTCCCAAGTGGGGGGAGGATATTCAAAGGGCCACAATCATCATTTTTCTTAAGAGGAATAAAACTATTCCCTAGGACTTGGTCTATATCGTGGACCTACTCCTTGTTGCTCACAAGATTAAATAAACCATTTACAAATTGAAAACCTACAAAATCTCCTAGTTTTGATGGGATTCCTAATGAGTTCTTTGTGAAGCTTAAGGATTTCTTTACTTCTATATTCTCTTGATTCTGTAAGAAGCTATGAGGAGATGCACTCTTTCTATCTCTATCAATATTTGTGCTTTGAAACTTCTACATAAGAAAGGGCCTAAGGATGAGTTAAAAAATTGGGACCAATTTCTTGTTTGAATTCTATTTAATAAATAATATTTTCTTCTACTTTGGCGAAAGAGTTAGTCCTGTTATGAAAAAGATTATTCTCCTTTACAATATATTTATTAGAGGAAGATTTATTCTTGATGCTACCATCTCCATTTGGGAAGGGATTGACTATGCAAAAGAGTCTAAAGAAGATTTCTATTCCATTAAGGCCGATTCTAATAATGCTTATGATAGGATGGATTGGGCCTTTATTCTTGAGCCTCTTCGTGACATTTGGGCTCGTAGAAAGTTGATTAAATTATTGAGTATTCTTTTTGGAAATGCCTACTCGAGAGTTTTTATGAATGGATGTGTGTCTAGGCCCTTTGGACTCCATAGATATATTAGACAAGGTTGTAACCTTGCCCGCATTCGTTTTTCCATCTCTAGAGATGCCCTCGGATGGCTTGTCAATGATTGTATTCATCAAGAGTCCATCAAAGGCTTCAAAATTCCTAATGCCCCCACCCATCTTGCCTTTAAGATGTTTTCCAATGACACAAATATGTTCACTAAAGCTAATGATTTGTATGCTGATAATTTGTTGAATTGTTTGGATTTTTTTTGGCTCACTAGTGGTTCCAATATTTACAAGAAAACTTCTTTCAAGACTTACAACAATAATGTTCCTAATTGCATTCTCAACAAAGGGTTGTGATATCATTCAAGAAGAAATTGTTTTCACGCTGCTTGGCACAACATTGGGTTTTAATGTTTCCTTTGAACAAAGAGGAGATTGGGTTGTGCCAAGTTTAGAAATAAAGTTTCTAAGTGGATGTCTCTTTAACATTCTTTAACTCATAGAGTGTTTTTTCTGAATCATTATATTTTTCCTTTTATAAGTTACTTTCTCTCATGTCGGATGACTACTAAGAAGCAATTATTGTAGGTTATAACTTTGGCTAGAAGGTTTAATGGGGTGGCAATCAAGCTTACTCCAGAACTCCTAAAGTGTCATGGAACATCTATTGCATGAACAAAGATGAAGGTGTGGGAATTTGGTGTCCTATTAAAATGGGTAAAAACATTTTTGCCAAATGGGTTATGAGAGTTGTTCATTCTAATGATTATTCGTCTTGTCTTATTAGAAGAAATTATCACAACTTCTACTAGACTAACATTGCTATTTAGGACATTCTGGCTTCTTCCCTTTTGTTTCTTCTTACTTGCGGTAGATTGACTTGCAATATTTGGAAAACTTGGATGGATGTATCTACAAGTTAGACTCTACATTTTCCATTAACGTGTTGCAAGAATCTATCTGGCTGGGTTGGATAGTTCACAGGGAAAATTAGAAATTGAGCATTAGGATTCAAAATGCTAAGTTGATTGAAGTCTCTCTCATATTAAATCCTACTAGTACATATGTTGCATGTTGTAAACATGTGCTCTTGGATCATAAGAATCTTGTGAACCAAAGTTGGAAACCTCTACCAACAAGAAGACTATTGATCTACATATTATGACTACTAACATGTTCAAGTTCTAGAAGAAGTAGATTATTGAGGTTCATTGTATGCTAGAAAATTTGAATCAAAGATGGAGGACGCACGGGAATAGTAATCAATGAAGGCATGGATTTATATCCTTGTGGGCTTTTCCATTGACCATCAAGCAATCAACCTTTCAATATGTAATAAAGTAAGTCTCTGATCCAAGGGTTTGATCGGTTCAGATAGATTTGAAATCGGATACTGTTTGGTCAGTCGTGTGTATGCTCAAAGATCTCGAGTTTAGACTTACTAGGAGGTCTTGTGCTCTTGTGAGCAAGTGATCCACTTAGCTTAGTGGTTAAGTCTCAAGGATGTGAAGGAGGAGGTCTTGGGTTCAATCTCGATGGGGGACATGGGGAGAGTATTTTGCCCAAAGAGATCTAGAGCCTTCTAGAAGCATCCACTTGAGTTAACTCAAGTTGACTGGAACACTTGGCGCACATGCAGTTACATGGCAGACACATGGCTGGCTAGTATCCACGTGCCCAAGAAGGAAGTCCCCTGGAGAGAGCTATATATAGAGGCATTTGGTTGGGAGGAGAGTCATCTCTCTAGCATGTGGTGGTCGTAATAGTTGTTTTCTTGCATTGGTATCAGAGCTCTAGGCAATTTCCTATGGAGACCTTTTATAGCTCATCATCTTTCTTATAAGGTCTCATTAAGATCCTCAAGCTATGGGCCATCATCATTTTCACGTGCTATCCTCGCATGTAGATTCTTATCACCTATGAATTTGACACTCTCGGGTGTCTTTTGTCCCTCCCGAATTGCACTTTGTAGCAAAAGATGCAAATAATTATATCTTAACATGATCGGGAGGTACGGGGGGATCAAATCGATGACTTTGGTTTTAGAGACGACTGATCTAGCCATTCCCACCACGGTGCACGCATGCTAACTATCATGATTAGCTTTATTTTATTCATATTTGGCTGGTCAATTCTTACACAAGCAAAAGAAGATTTTACTTCAAGCAATAACGATCTGCAGCATAGCGAGAATCTGATCCAGCTATATGCTAAGCCTCTGGGAATGTCTTATCCATCATGCTATGACATCGGTGATGTGTTAAAATGCTTGGTTTTTTGTTCATCACAGATTCCGTGCGTGTGCAGAGATGGTGGAGCTATGGAGGCGAAAGAAGCCAAGTCGACGTGTGATGTTTAAAAATTAGAGCAAGCGGGGATGGAGCCCAGGATCTCCCAATTTCAGTCATCCACTTCGGCCAATAATCCAAAATTGAGAGAAGCTTTAAGCTGCGCTGCTTTGTGGGAATCGAACTCGAGAGACTGGTTATAATCATCCATGGACTGATCTAGGCCGATCCGCCCACAGGTTTTCTTGTTGTGTCACCACACTCACAACATTTTTCTTATTGTGGACTGATCTAGGCCGATCCGCCCACAATTCAATGTTTATTAGATGAAAAGAATCTCTGCAAATGCAAAGCGCAGTCTAAAAGTTGGAGAAAACGTCGGTGAAGGAGACGCTGTGTGGCCCTGGATTCAAAATTCTATCCACAGGTGCATGGGGCTTGTATGGGCTCATAATGTCTGATTTTACCATTCTATATACTATTGCATTGGACCAGGACTATATCAGGAGAAGTGCCCGCTTGGAACACTCCACCAAAGGTGTAAAAGGAATCGCTGACGATGGAGGAAGCTCCTGATGAGTCGTGGGGATTCGAACGCATTTCGTCAACAATATATTCACGTTGTCGGCTCATGTAGCTGTGTTCACAATGATCTTAATTGATTTGATTATGTATTTGTTTATATTTTATAAATCATCAAAAAGGTGATTCTGTCAGCCGGGAGCCGGGAATCAAACTCTGCTGAGTTTCTTTGTTGAAGATGTCTGAGATTGACCATCTCACTGCCCATCGTCTTGTTGAATGCTTCAGGAATTATCTTCTTGGTCTTCTTGGTCTCACATTGATCGTTCGAGCACGGCCCAAAAGCAATAAAAATGCAGAAACATGCGTTTGTGTTAGCCTGTAGTGATTCATGAATCGAACCTACAAACTCATGTGGATGTGTGTTTCCTACTATCCAACACAGCAAATGCATCGGCAAGTCGGCAATTGTGCTAGAATTATGATGATGTTGGGATACATTTAGGTGCCCCACAAGCTTCTTTTACCAGAAGCAAAAGGAGAATTTGATTCAGACAACTGCTGGGGTTTGAACTCGTTACATCCCGAATACTACAACCCTCAACTATCCATGAGAGCAATCGAATCTGGATGATATTATCTTCATCCAATTATTTATGTTAAGTTGCAAAGCTTTGCATAAGCAAAAGAAGGGCAGAAACTTCAAAGGATCACTTCTAGAATTGGATCGCCTAACTTTTGAGAGTGCTTCATGATATCTACCGAACCAAGATGTCTTCACAAGGCTTATGCTTAATTGAAAGAAGCATAAGTCTTAGTAGACCTAGGAATTGTCCTCATAACATCTTCGTCATGAGACAGTTCTAAAAGCTATTCGACCAGCATCTTAGCTTGAGCATGATGCTTAGAATATGCACATGTTTTGTATTTTTGTGAAACAAAAGCAATACCTCGATGGAAGGTTTCTGTATGAAGTGTTCAAGGGGGATTGAACTCAAGCCATTCCTGATAGAAGCACAACAATGGCTCTTCTAAAGGATCATTTGAAGGACGTAGCTCTATTTGGAGATAAGTATTTCACAAGTTAATGATTGGTTTCTATATTTGTTTTTCTCTATGCTTTCATGTAGGATGCATTTTTATCATGGAAGTATGGTAGTAAACTTCATTCTTGATAAGCTTGATGTGAATTATTGAAACCTACATGATAGAGCATAAATATATTGAAACACTCATTAAACACAAGCATAGGCATGTATCTACAAAAGAATGTTGGTGCATTTCTCCTTTCAAAAGAATGTTTGATGCACAAAACACGTTTTCCTCTTTCTTTTAAAAGATAGTTAGTGCTCAAGTTTATGCACATGAACGCTTATATCGTTTTAAAGAAAAGCTACCAAGTAGAATGTTTGTGCATGGATGATTGGAAACATGCATTTTCAAGCTCGAGAATCGCTTGATTTAGGTTTGATGCATGAAAGGAGAATGCCAACACGTGCATGCAAGAACATACATTTTTATATGTGTGATTGTTGATTAAGTAGTTGAATACTTGTATTAAGCACTTTTCTAAGGATAAGAAAAATATGCTTGGTTTTGTTTAAAGCTAATTAGAGCTTAAAGAAGAAACCCTAGTAATCTTTAGGAATCAAGATATTTTCCTCAAAGATATATCAAAGTAATCTTTAGGAATTAAGCTACTTCCTATAGATAAGCCAACAAAGAAAATGGTCAGGTTAACTATTTTCTTGGATTAAAAGAAATATCTTTTGGACAAGCAATAAAGCCTTAAGTCGATCTTGTCCAAAATTCAAGAATTTCTTTTGAAGATCATTCTAGTTAAGAAAAAGATTCCAAGATGAATCATTGGACTGGAAAGAAAAAGATTCCAAGATGAATCATTGACTTAGTATTACTTGATTCCTTGGCAGGAATCTAAAGTTCTTGAAAGAAAAACTCCCCCTAGATGTGAGACTAGAATCTTTCACGAAAGTTTAATAGGAGTTCCGAGTAATTCCCAAACCACTAGTCTTGGTACTTAAGCTTAAATAGTGATATAACCTAAAGGTATATCAAAGATTCTTAGCTTTGGAATCTGAGAAGCATCAATGTATGCTTGGACTTAGTAGGGGAAAGATCTATGAAAGCCCATGGGTAAGCAAAAAAGATGTTTTTGTTAGTATAAGAGATCTTATAAATAAAGACTAAGTATTTTAGTCGCAAGGTCAACCAGACTTGATCAAGCTTGGCCATGATTGCCCAAGAACATGCGATTCGAGCTACTTTGTAGATTGCCTGAACATTGGCAATGAAATTCCTCTTGGGAATTATTCATTCAAGTTCCATTCATCCAATGGAAAATTGTGAAAAGAGTAAACTGTTCCAAGTCTGAACAGAGTAAGAAATTCCAAGAATGTAGTCTGTAACCGTGAAGACGGTACTTAAGTCTGTGGAAGGTAAAACATAATGTTTGCCTATCCTTAAAGGGATTTGTGGTACAAATCCAAAAAGCATGAGCAGATGCTTAGACTTATGCAACAGAGAGATTCCTTTAAAAGTCTTGGCCAAGATAGGTACCTAAAGCATCAGTAAAGAAAGGAATCTAAAGACAAGAAGTCAAAAGCTCTTGTCACTACAAATTGGTCAAGGATAAACCAATTGAAGTTGAATTTATGAAAATTCAAGTACTTGGTATTTTGATTGGCTTTCATTTGAAAACCCTAGCAAAGATCAAAAGCTTTTCAAGTTCCCAAAGGAAGGCATAAGATCATGAAACGATCATGTTATGGGATCAAAACCTAGAAAATCTAGTTAGAGGTAAGGTCTGAAACTTCTAAAGAGTTGAACCAAAAAGGTACTCTATCAAGATATGTTTAGACTTTAGGATAAGAATCACCCACACATTAATGTGAATATAAAATAGGGTGGTATGGGACACCAAATTTTATAATCAGATTGATGTAGGAAAGATGGTATGGGACATTGGACCATGGGATGATAATTATCTTTTAGTCCTAAAAAGATTTTGAAGTTAGATATGATCCTCAATGGAATTAAAGAATTCAAAGAAGAAGTTTAATTTCAAGCAGGGTAAAGTTAGCATTTCAAGATAATTTCAAGATCAAGGAAACAGAAGATTTGAATTAAGTAACTTCCAAGATCTTCTTGAAACACTTCAAGATAAAATGTTCTTAATTCGGAAATATTTCATAAAATTTTGAAAAAGTTGGACTTTGAGTTGATCTTTTCAACCAAGGATTTGATTGACTAAGTTAAGTATCAAGTTCCTAGTGTAACTTGGTAAATTCACTCTTTTGACTCAAAGAAATGCACAAGAACTGCATTCCTCGAAAGGAGTGAGAAAGATTGAATGTGACCTGAACTTAGTCTCAAGAGAAGCATTATTTGAATACAAAACTCATCTACAGAACCTGAGTGGGTCGACACACTGATGTTGGATACCACACTAGTATCTTGTGGTTAGATGATGTTTTTTATTTTCTTTGAATCTTTTTGGGAATCCGGATTATTTCTCTTAAATATCGAAAAAGTGCTTCAATACCTGTACAAACATATCTTTGAGAAGTTAAAGTCCTGAGTTATCTAGACTTTGACTCATAGCAAGTTTACATATCTTCGAAGTTTGAATTGGTTGTACAAAGATTTAGTTATTTCTTTCCGCTTTCCAAATCTTTTGGAATTGGCTCAGACATGGTATCTCATTCCTTTTGCAAAAGACAAGGGTTAGTAGATTAGAATTAGATAACTAAATTGAACATCCTAGATAGATTTTATGTACAAGAACCTTTTCAATCTTCTAAAGATAATAAGTTTGAGTGTACTTATTTATTTGAGTTTGCTTCAAGTTATAGCATGAATGATTTCCTAGAGTCCAGTATACTCTACAATAGACAAGTTAGGAATTGCTCATCAGATTGACAATTCCCAAGAACTTGTAACTAAAGTCTTTGAGAAAAGTGTCCTAAGTTGGACAATTTCCATTTTGAATTTCAATTGTTCAAGTTATGGTACAATTGACTCAAAGAAAACGGTAAATTTTCTCCTACAGTTCACATAGGATTTTTTAAGCCTATTAGGACCAAATAGTCCTCTAGTCGGGTGAAAAAAATCAAGTAATTATTGGATAAGAGTAAACCATTGAACAAACATCCAAGTTAGCTGTTTGAGACAACCAAACACTTAGTGCTCCAAATCAAATTCAAGTGAATCAAGAGTTCTCAAAGTCTTGTAAGGGATAAGAATCCCGCATTAATTACTAAATCCATGCACAAGTCATGCCCAGAAATGGACTAGTAATTTGAATCCACCCAATTCACAGTTTGTGCCTAGATCGCACATCGGGAAACTGTGAATTGGCCAGATATGTTTTTAGATCCACCCTTATTATTCTTTCACTACTTTGAACTTTGAAGAGTTTATCAAAGTGCAAAGCGAGATAGTGTTTTTGAATCATTTGGATAGGGATGTCACCACTGAGATGAGACATGTTCTTACAGTTCTAGAACATGACCATGTTCTTCCAGTTTTAGAACATAAGGCTCGGGGGTTGCCTACAATAGATATATAGCTCTCTTTTCGAGGAAGAAAATATTTTCCAAGGGGGAAAGAATGTAATAAAGTAAGTCTCTGATCCAAGGGTCTGATCGGTTAGAGAGATCTGAAATCGGATACCGTTTGGTCATCCGTGTGTATGACCAAAGATCTCAAGTTTAGACTTACTAGGAGGTCTTGCGCTCTTGTGAACAAGTGATCCACTTAGTTTAGTGGTTAAGTCTCAAGGATGTGAAGGAGGAGGTCTTGGGTTCAATCCCCATGGGGGACATGGGGGACATGGGGAGAGTATTTTGCCCAAAGAGATCTAGAGCCTTCTAGAAACATCCACTTGAGTTAATTCGAGTTGATTGGGACACTTGGTGCACATGTAGTTACATGGCCGACACATGGCTAGCTAGTATCCACCTGCCCAAGAAAGTAGTCCCCTGGAGAGAGCTATATATAGAGGCATTTGGTTGGGAGGAGAGTCATCTCTCTAGCATGTGGTGGTCGTAATAGTTGTTCTCTTGCACAATGGCTTATAGTTCATAATGGGATTTGGAGTGGGGATAGAGCTAAAATGTATGAAATCAATGATGAGCATTGTTACTTATTTGGCAAGGAGTTGGATCCTGACTTCTTATGCATTGTTGGGATGCTAAAAAATTATGGATGCTACTCCTTTAGTACTATCATGTTGTTGGTATATCTAATATTTCTTCTCACAAAGTCCTTCTTGGTATGTGTAACGAGATTGACATTCTTCTCTAGCAGTTGTGGAGATCTTAGATCCTTTGGTATATTTGGAGGAGCATAAATCACAAGTTCCTTACTAATGGGTGGAAAGACTTTGTCCACTCTTACAATGTGGAACTTAAATTTTTGACGTTGTTGAGGACTTCAATACACATGAGCTTTGAAGAACACCAAATTCGTCTACTAGAGGAATGCTCTACTCCCTCTTTACTCTACATCAAGATTTGCTATGGCCTCTTTACTTTGCCTCTTTACTCGACCTCCTTACTCTGTAGGAAAGCTACAAACAAGTTTATCATGAGTGATTATGTAGACATGTGCATGCGTTTTGAGATTTACATTCTCGATTCATCTTCTCAATGTAATCTTTCTTAGATTTTCAGATTTCCCAATGGACTGAGTTACCCTAAGTATTTCGTGTTAACTTTTGATTACAGAGTCCTCTTGCTTCCTTTAGCTTTCTACAAGGATGTATAATTGTAGTGATGTAAGGTTGATACGACCTGATCGTATTTGGGCCATTGTCGGTCTGGGGGCTTGCCCCTTATACACTATGTAACGATGCTTATCAACATATATTTTTTTTTGTTTGGTCTTTCAAATAAAAAACATAGCAACATTATTGCAAAACGCCAGTATGCACCCCACATGTTGCACCCTCGTCCAACAATATTAATATGCTAAAGCTCAAAAATAGCATTGAGGCGTGGGAGATAAGCTCTAAGGCGTGGACAATGGTGCAGATGGAGTCATCGTGGCCTGTCTGTGTTAATGGGCGCACAAATCTGAAGTTAGAACCTAGAACGCATAGGCAGTGAGTACCTTACGATGAAGAAAATAGAGGCATTTCATAATGACGTAATGTATAGCGTAGTGTTTTAAGCTGCTGCAGGCCTTCCTCTGCATCTGCTGAGACTTCACACAAGTAGAGATGCTAACATACATCATGATTCATACTATATGTATGGCGGCCTCGTTTGTCAGTAGCTGAAATAATACTAGAGAGCTTCGGACTAAGTCAGGGTGGCCTGTCTTATCCATTCCATAAACGTTACGACTTATAAGGGGCCTCTGTGAGTGAGCGCGCTAGCAAACAGCAGTAGCACGTTTCTTGTGTGAGCCCATGCAAGAGAGAAAAAAGCAAAAAAAGCACCGGATTGATGAAAAAAACAAAAGAACCTATCCTACATGACCCACTATCGATCTTGAATTTGTTTTGTTTTTTAATATGGGAAACGTGTACATTTCGACTGATTCCTCTCTCTCTCCTTCGTGCGTGTGTGCTATGGCGTCTACACACACTAAAGAACACAGCGACAATGGCTGTTGGCAAATTCCTTGTGGTCTTTGTGAAGAACTCTACTAATTTCCTTGTTTTGTTTGGAGAAGGAAACAGAGTAGATCAAGAAGTTTAAAAAGTACAATGGCTCATATGAACGAAAAGAGGATTCCACTAGACAAGATCATATACAATCGACAATGATGCCCAGTCGCTTTATTACCTATAGAGCAAGAATAGAGATCTCTCTAGTCACATTGCATAAGAAACTTTGAATATTTGTAATCGGCTGATCCGGAACCTTGCTTATGACCTCCGAGCTAACAAACCAGTTCTGTTTAGCCAAATTGAAAACAAACAAGAATTATCCACAACTGAACTCCTAACGAACAACTTGTTTAAGAATAATCCACTATTGAACTCCTAACGAACAACTTGTTTATCCTCTAAATCTAGCAGCACCACGAGAGGTGACGAGTCCTCTAGAGGGAAGTATCCATTCTAAGACACTAATGAAGTGCCATGGTCTCCCCATTCGGAGGACACTCCATTAAAGTAAAAGGTTGTCAGAGCGCAGCGACTCGCAGAGCAAAGTGCCGAATGAGGGGGGGCAGAGAAGCGAGCCTTCCTCTACATCTGGTGATACTTCACACCAGTAGGGATGCTAATAGCCCTATGATACATCATATTATATGTTTGGGGCCCTCGTTTGTCCATAGTTTAAACAATACGAGAGAGCTGCAAACCAAGGCTCGTTTCACATAGGAGCGGTGGAAAACGCATCAAATTTTCCTATTTTCTGCTTAGAAATTCACACAAAAAAAAGTGTACCTCCGCTTATCTATTCACATACAAGCGCAAAACAAGCTATTTTATTGGGAAAGTTTCCATACCTCCGCCTTGTGTGAATTTCACAAGGCATCGAAATTTAACTCTTTCTATACGTTGACAACAGAAAACGATAGTTTATTGTTTTTATTTATATTATATTTTTCCACATGGATAGAGGAACATTCCAAGGGCAATATGAAGAAGCCGGAACAATATCTATGTTTTTGTTCCATGACATGGATCAGAAACAATGCAGTGCCCTCAGACCTATATGAATAAATGTATACATGTGTACACTTATGTTTGGCCCAATCACATTTTCTGCTTGAGATTCCGCCTTATGTGAAAAGCCCCTAAATCAAAGTGGGCGTTGTGGTCAAGATTTGGCTCACATGCTCGCAAATCATCCAAAAGATATCAATTAAAAGCTCAACTAAAGCATTTGATCGATATGACCATAAACAAGAGAGACAAACATTGGTGACCTCTATTCTTTATAAGTCCCTTCCATTGTGTACTGATGTCTAGTATGATTATTTCAAATTGTTCACTATCAATGATCGCTTCTCCATATGTTGTGTGTATATGCAAAAGCGGTCTAAATAAATATGATTGCGTCTAAGTGTGAGAGTATGAGGCAATGATTATGTGACGTTATGCGTGTACTTGATGCGGTTAAATGCACATAGGCATGTGTGTATGTGCATTCCAGTGTGCATATTCATATCAATGTGCATATTCATATCAATGTACATGTTAATATGAAAATTCAAGCTCTTAGATGTGCAAATTATCTGATGTAATGCGTTAAATGCACATAGGCATGTGTGTATGTGCATTCCAGTGTACAGGAACATAAGCTTGGATGTGCATATTCATATCAATGTACATGTTAATATGAAAATTCAATATTCATATAAATGTACATGTTAATATGAAAATTCAAGCTCTTGGATGTGCAAATTATCTGATGTTATGCGTGTACTTGATGTGGTTAAATGCACATAGGCATGTGTGTATGTGCACTTCAGTGTACAGGAACATAAGCTTGGATGTGCATATTCATATCAATGTACATGTTAATATGAAAATTCAAGCTCTTACATTGCAAAATAATGTATATTTATGTATGTGTTGGCATCATGTGAAAATATATTTGTAAATACGACCATATCTGCACATGAGTGTGCACAATGTGTGCATGTGTATAGGAATGAGTGCATATATATAAGTATGCATTTTATGCGTGCGAACATGTGTTATGTGCACAAGTGAAGGCAAGATAGAAACTATCGACGTGTAGGGGGTTTTTGGTCTTTTCTGCATGTCGGGAGCTCAAGAAACATCTAAATGATGGCACACAATGGCTACAAGCAGAAGGAAATCATTCCCACAGGCATGTTGACATGGATAACTACTAAAAGAAAAGAGAATTCTTGAGAGATTGTCGTTGGTTAAGGGTGGCAGTTTGAATAATGTCATTTTGCTGGATGTTTTTTTTGGGGGGGAGGGGGGACCATTCTAGAAATCAAAGATCTGAGGCTCTTATCAGGAGGAAGATAATGATGGAGTAGATTGATATTTATGGTTGATGCTAATGGCATAGCTTTTCACAGGATACTATTACTTCATTCTGATCAATGCAGGAAACGGGAGTCACAAGCTCCGCATGGTATGGGATGAGAGCTGTAAAGAAATAGCGAGAAAACATGGGTGCGAGAGACGTTGGACAGATGGGATTCTTGTCAAGCGAAGAGTAGTGGATTGGAAACTTCAGAGTAGGAGGAACACAAGCATACGGTCCACTGGTGGATTTATCGAGCTGTTGTGTGGAGCTAAGTGACCACTATGGATTCATTGCGGGAGAATGCCTTTAGTATCTCTGGTTCGTGGAGAATGTTTTCAATGTCTGGTTCGTAGCAATATTTGTGGTCGCATAGTTCTCCTATAAAGTATGCTTAGTTGATCTCTATTTTCACCCAATATTGTAGCTTACTTTCCCGTGGAAACATCTCATCTTTTTTTCTTTGACTCTCGACATCTTGCTTTTTCTTGCTTGCTACTGTAAGATGCATGATGAGTGTGATGATTGAACGATATTGAAATGCTTTTGGTTAGTTGTTTATGTTTAGGGTAGTTTGTACTCAAGAAACATCACTGCTATGCACATGTCAATTTGATTGAATTTGGTTATTTATAAGCTATTTAACTACCTTTGTTATTTCAATATTCTAGACGCCTTATCTGTGTCCCTTTCTATGATCTGTATAATGTTTTCTGATCTAGACCAAGTCTTGTAGTATATCGCTGAACCGAAATAGTTTCTTTGCCTAAGAAAAAAGCATGGGATTATGAATGTTATAATAATGAGACTACGAATGCCAGAACGATGTCATGTGTGTGAAGTTCAATTCGAGTTGTCATTGTGCTATGCAGTTCATATCTCCGAAGCATATTCAATGTACTGTTTTGTTCCTTTTTTTTCAATCCTTCCAACCATTGTAATGATATTTATATTGTTGTCGAGAGGAATCATTTTTAGGCTGTTTATTATCATGAAGAGCTTATGATAGAGCTAAATTGTAATAATTAGGGATAGTGTGTCTAAACTCATTCCTAAATAAGGGAATTTGAGATCGCAGTCTACTTGTATGTGGCAGAAAATCTTATTTTATGAGAGGTTCGATGGTTGACCGAAGGATTCCTAGCAAGCCTAAATCTCTGTAGTAGAAATGTTGTCAGTTTGCTGCAATCAAGCCCTTTTTCATTGTGACAAGTAAGCTTGCTTGTACTGAAGGCAAGAACATATGCATGTAGCATCTCGAACTTTCAGCTATGAATGCACCTGTTGTAGATAGGATTTTGATATTGTAAACAAAGTGTAGGTTTGATGAATGAAAATGGAGTCATTTCCTGTGCGAAGTTAATAACTTGCTTGTATTTGAAAACAACGCATTATATTCAGAATGCATTCATCTCCTTTTGCTATTTACATCTAGCTTTGTTGACATGAAGATAGATTGTCTAACGTTTTGAAGATTTGATGCATTCAGAACCTGCAAATAGTAGTGTTATGTTCTTAGATCGTCCACACTCATCGAAGTGATTATCTATAGGGTTAAGAAACGTACCACTGGAGAGAATTCCTCTCTTCATAAGTTCAAAACATGAAAGCCATCCTTTATTATGTTCTAAGTTTAAATATAGAGCTTTAGAGGAAACAAAATTAACTTCACGTTAAATGCTTTCCTAAGAGTCAACTCATATGTTCTTTATGGATCTAATTGAAGCAAGTCCTTAGGAAGAATTCGAAGCCACAATAGAAGGACTTGACCCAACTATGAATAGAAACTATTCCTTTTTTAGAGCCTAGCTATTCCCATGGAAAGCATTAAGCCCTAAGAAGTCATCCATCAACCATGGCTATAAGCAAGTCTTCAAAAGATTAATATGTCTGAATTCTTTGAAGACTCATGTACGCATTCTTGAGGATCCTAAGGTTAGCCCTCTTAGAGACTCACTACCCCCTCCTTGTGAAGAACTCCACAACATACCTAGTGAGCCCGTTGTGAAAGGAGGTGAGAAGTAAGACTCTTCACACTGCATATTGACTAGAAACATGAAACTGATGAGAAGCATAACTTGATAGACTTTCACATCCGACTAGTTATGGGAGATAACATGAATCCGACTAGTTATGGGAGATAGCATGATTACTCAAATGGATGTGATAACTCAGTTTACATTTCTAACAAGATGAGAAGAGGCGAAGTTCCATTCAAATATTTCATGAGTGTGTTATTAAGTGAAGTGGACATTTTAATGATAAAAACATCACCAATTTTGTAAGCAGTATGAGCTAGAAGCTCCATACCTCAGGGTTGGGCTTACACCTATGAATTACTTAGAGCTTATAGAGAACTTTGTGTATGTGTCCGAATTGGACTTACATGATCGATTGATAATAGATGGTAAAACAAAGTGGCCACACTACAAATCGGTGCTCACAAAGATGTTTGCACTTGAAGACATTGACAAGTTAACTTGAACGACATTCTTGAAATGGGTTCATAAGGCTAAGGAGCAGTTCATCTTAGATATTAAGAGGTAATTTGACCGTCAAGTTGATGACTTATCAAAATATGATAAGAAAGCTCCAGAGCATGAAAAGGCATCTTTATTCATACGAGCGATAGATATGAAAGCTCATGAGGAACTTCATCTGCAATTACAAGACATGGAAACTGAATTCGGACTTACAAAAGAATGGGATGATGTTGAAGGAGTAGTACAGAGGTATGTAGAGAAGCAAAGAACCATGATGAAGTTTATGCAAGATTAGCATGAAGACTTGCAAGATGAACAAATGCAAGCGGTGCATTAGCCTACTACAAATCCTCAAGCTAACCCTCCATTTAATACTGTAGAGGAAACATTTAAGAAATTTACCCATCATACTATTCAAATCATTAAAGAAATGATAGATTCAGAGTCTTCACAAGCAACAATAAAAAAAGAGCTCCAACGTCTCCAAAAACTAAGAGATGCATCTGGTGTGACTCCTTGGAGCACAAGAAGTACTCATTTGAAAGTTTTAACGATGCGTTGGCTAAGAACTTGGTTTTTATCAAAGAGAAGTTGATCTATGATCCAAAAACGAGGGGAGATGGTGAACATGAACTTTGGTCAGCGAGGCACGAAAGTTTTCTTCCTTGACACTTCCAATAACTTTGATTCAATGTCTCACATGTCTATGTATGCATGCCAGAAAATTGATGAGAATTATGATTCATTAGCATGATATAGGGTAATGAAACCCCTAGACCGAGGGAAAATGCATCAAGAGATTTTAAAAATGGCAAGCAATGAAATCTAACGTGTAATCAGATGGAAAGATTTAGTAGATATTCTCTTGATGATTACTTATTTATGCTCTTCAATGGAGCATGAAGCCGTAGCTAAAGAGAAAAGGAGAAGGGTAAATACGGGTGAGGAAGAGAAGAGGAGAAGTAGGCAACAAGTAGAAGCATCACAAGACCAATCCCAAATACCAAATCAAAATCAACGTGAAACAAATAAATCAACCTACTCAAAATCTTTCCGCCATTGCTACCGACAATAGATCAACCAAATCAAATCACATCTCAAGCTCAATATCCTACTTTTGTTGAGGCACTAGTTTCTATGCAAACTGATAATCTTCCTCAAGATCAAGAAACAAAGCTTGTAAAATGAGGGCAAGATAGAGCAAAGAGCCCATCATATATGTTGAAGTCGCACATTGAACAAGCTACCAATTTAAACCAAGTTCTCAAAAAGTGAGTACTAGATAGTATGATCAAGCTTACACTAGGTGAGTTGTTAGGGATAGCCAAGTGGGAGTTTCTAGAAGTGATTATTGACCAGCTATGAAGGAAACAACAACCAATAGCTGAGACTTATGCATTTGAGAGGATGGATGAGGACTCACCTATTCAAGTTTTGCAAGCATAAGCACAAGAAGAGAAAAATTTGTTCGAATAAATCGAAACTAATATGCATCCATGTACACACGAGGAAATGTACTTGGAACAGAGCTCTCAAGAACAAATTCCTTCGAGTCATTATTCCAGAGGTGATTGGGCTTGAGTCACGATGGAGACATTAGTAAGATTGGATAAGATTAGTACTCCTCTAGTTGCTCTTATTGACCACAGATCTCTATATGAAGGGAAAATGGCCGATTGACATGTAGCCAGGATGGAGAAATTGAGCTTCTAACACAATGCCAAGAGAGCTTTTTGGTGCATGTCCAAAAGTAGAGGTCAGGATTGGTGATGTAGATGATTATCCGAATTTTTTCATTGAAGATCATTCTAGTTATTCACTCATATTAGAGAAACCATATATTAACACCCTTATAATGGAAATGAGAGTTTTGGAAGATGCATGAGCTTATGTGTGAAACCAATGTAAAGATGACAAGGAGGCGGTTCAGTTCATGATAGTTTTTGTGCATCACGTCAAGAATAGGACTTCTCTTAGAACAAGAACTACTCCTTAAGAATTTGATGAATAGAGATTTTGAAGGAAGATTTCATGATTTGGACTATGAAAGCTTAAAAAATCAAAGGCTTGCGAGTGTAAATATGTTCATAGCAAGCTTTATAACACTTCAAAGTGGGAATTAGAGAAGTGAGAAAAACAATATATAACAGACCTTCAAAGGAGTTTATATGGATGCAGAGGACTTGATTTTGATGAAGAAATCTCTGAGGTTTTTTATGAGATCTCTATTCTTGATACATTATTGGACTTACAAGAGTTGATTGATGGAAGGAGAAGTGACCACTTGATTCATGCTCACTCTATCTCCATGTATAGGGAACTAGTAAATTTAAAGAGAATAAAGAGGAAAAAGAAGTTTCTGTTGAAACGAAGTATAAAGGAGTTGTTAGAAAGATTAAAATGGTTGCAATTCTGCTTCTTGAAAATAGAAATCAACTTATGTATGGGGCAAAGAATCAGCCGTTCAAAAAATTCAATTAGGGAAAGATAACTTCCTCAATGAAAGAGACAAGGATGTATTCTCCTAGATGATATTTAGACATGGGAAAGCTTTTTCCTTTGATTTCCACGAAGTTGGGTGTGTAGATCCATGTGTGGTAACACCAATGATAATGTTTACGATACCACACGTAACATGGAGTCTTCGACCAATTCTGCATATCTCAAAGCTAATTGACCATTTGAATGAGAAAAATAGAATGGGGATTCATGAATGATCAAGTGCACCCTATTCTAACCGTTGGTTTATTGTCTCGAAAAAGAATGCATCATTGAGGTTTATTGAGGATCTACAACTAGTTAATAAAGTGACAATTCAGAATATGGGAACTGGACCCATCCTAGATGAATATGCAGAAGCTTTCTTAGGGAGATATATTTACTTAATGGGAGAATTTCATTCTAGTTATGACAAATTCGAGTTGTCTCTCAACACTCATGACTTGACGACTATGATGGTGCCAATTGGGCTCGTTCGCATGTGTACCTTTCCACAAGGAGCCACGAACCCTGTGGCACATATGATGAATGGTATGCATAAGGTACTTAGGGATTTTATTCCACACTTGACCATGCCATTCATCGATGATGTTTTGATTACAGGTTGCAAAGAGAAGGATAAAGATGCAACTCTTGATGAGAATGGATGTCGAAAGTCTATTAAAGATCATACAAATGATTTTGAATATGTTCTTAGTCGATTGGAAGAGGTACATTTGACATTATCTGTAAAAAAAATCAGTATTTGGAATGAAAGAACTGCTAATTGTAGGAAGTCTATGTGGCCCAAAAGGAAGAGAACAATGCTCGAAGAAAGTAGATGTTACTCAAAATATGAAAGAAGTTTGGTCCTTGATCACTGAGGTCATCAGAATACTTCTTGGTGCATGTTTCTTCTATGTTGTAAGGATTCCACACTTCACACATGTACCGGACCCACTCTATCAAGTGTTACAAAAAGGGCAAAGAATTCACTGGAAGGATATTCATACACAAGTTGTGAAGAAGGCAATCTTAGAAGCTCCATCGCTTAGAAAAGCCAATTACAACCACAAAAAACCAATTTACATTACTATAGATACAAGCCCAATAGGCATACAATGGGTAATTGGCTAGGAGGTTGACAAGGGAGAAAGATATGCCATTTGATTTGGGGCCAAGGTGCTAAGTGTTTGCCAAAGAAGCTCTCCCAAATGAGAACTTGGGGGAATAGTGACTACATTGAAAACTGACAGAGTACTTAATTTGAGCAAATGTAGTAGTGGAAATAGACTATTTGCCATTGTTAGGAATGATAGTGAATTGTTCCACTGTACACATTGCTATGCTAAGATGGATAGCATATATCAAGTCATTCAACCCTCAGTTTGTGCATATTGCTGGGAGAAATAATGTAGTGGTTGATATGTTGTTGCAAGGTATATACAAAGATGAAGATTTGACGGCCTCAAACGATGAAGATATAGGTTCATAATTTTATGCTTCAGATGCACATACCTCTAGACTCCATGAAGCATGTGCAAGACGGAACGAAAATGAGTTTACTCATCAAATTGAGAAGTCAAAAATTAACTAATATTGAATCTTTGAGAAGAGGGAAACAAAGGAATTTAGGAAGGGAAAAAGAAAATAAGAAGGGAAATGAGAATATTTACGAGATTCAAAGGGAAATAATAGAGAGATTTAATGAGAGTGAATATGAAAGAGAATGGAAAGACATGGTAAAATACTTAAGTACCATGTCTCCTGATCCAAACTCGAGTAAGGAAAAGTTCAGGAACATTCAAAAAATCAAATAATTATTTCTTGAAAGACGATTTGCTCTGGAGACATAAACTTGGATTGAGCAAAATCCCTCAGTCGATTGTAGGTTGTAAGGAAGGGAAAGATAAAAGTATGTGCGAGATGCATAATTTGCTATGGGCCGGCCCCAAAGGCTTTCAAGGAACATAGGAGAAGATAAAAGAAAGGTATTGGTGGCATGGAATGTATGTACACATTCAAAATTATGTGACCACATATAAGATTTTTCAAGTGTTCTCAAATGTAAAGCATAGAGATGAATTACATCCAACGTATCCTTTAAATATTATTACAAATGGGATGTTGATTTGTTCACAATGCCTTTAGGGATACAACAAATGGGATATATTATACTTGCAAGAGAAGATTTGATGAATGATGTTGAAGGGAGAGCTCTAACAATAAAAACCCCTAGCGAAATCCTGTAAAAGAAAAATCAAGAATTATCCAAAATATCTTCCCTTTGCCTGTGGGCAGATAGGATGACATGCACATGGACTACTAGATACATGCTAGCATAACTAATGTACTATCAGAAACGTATATTATCGATGGAGTCACGTGCTCTAGCATGGACCTCATTACCCTCCAAAGATGACATGTCAAGAGAGGATCTTCTAGCAGTATGAGTCCTTCAATTGGAGAAAGAAAGGAACCTAACAGAAGAAGTTGTGATCAAGCTCGAAAAAGAGAAAAGAATAAGATAGCATTTGACAAGGCCCATAGATTGAGGTCCAAGAAGTTGAATAAAGGTGATTGGGTGCTTGTCTATCATAGTACGGTAGACACACAATATGAAGCTCATCATAAATCATTAAAGAGGTGGTTTGGACCTTATGTGATATGTAAGGTGTTTAATAATGACATGTACACACTCAAAGAGTTAGATGGAACAAAGCTAAAAGACTTGATTACTGGGGAAAGGATCAAGATTTTTAAATGAAGAGAAAATGAAAATTATGAAACAATAATAGATGAAGAAGTTGAGGAAATTACTGACGAGGATCAAAATCGAGAAGAAAAATAAATGGAACTTGAAAATAAATAATTTGTTGATGTGTTCATGTAAATAGTGATAAATGTATATAAATAATGATGTTCATTTCAATAACAAGAGTTGTGATGTATTGAAAGAGTGATTAAATATTAAGTAACATGCATATGCAATAGTGTGAGTAAGAATGCATTAATTAATACAAATGTGTATGCATGAATGCATGTTATTGTATGTAAATAAGAATTGTATGTGTGTTTATTTCTAATGTCTGTTGTCCTGCAAGTATAGTTATAGAGAAAGAGAGAGAAAGAGAGAGTTGTGATTTGGTCGTGTAGTCATGGAGGCAAATTCTTCAAATGAAGTAGAAACATTATCTACAATGATTTCAAATCAAACTAGGAAAAACAATTTTAATCAAACTAGGAATAGAGCTTCAACTCAAGCTAGAAATACACATTTAGATAACTCTTCAATTTATATTTTTAGTTGCACTTATGGGTAGAACTGGCAAGTAGGCTAGAGCTTTCAAGAGCAAAGACCTAGGAAAGTGAAGGCAAGACTTGAATTGAGTACTTGTACATACTAGTATATGACAACACTTGATGAGTGGAACTCTTTGATTTTTGCTTTTGAGCCCTCATCTTATCCTACCTTTAGTTAGATTCTGATTTAGATAAGCTTCATATACCAGCCAACTATACATTTATGTGTATTTGTTGTCAATGCATTACGATGGGCTACTAGGTGTGTGGAGCTACCCTGGTCAGGTGATCAAGGCTACGAACCGATGCTAGTTTTGTCATATGGCTTGATCTTTATGTTATCATGCACCTATGTGGGTCAATAAGGGGGTGAAGTCACTCTAGCCAGGTGGTGAGAGCCAGAGGTGATGTGAATTTGTATGAGGTTAGCGATGTGCATAGTGCACTATGTCAGGCCGATTGACGAGTGGGGTAAAATTGGCTAGGCGGATAGGTCCATGAGTCACACTTGATTTTGGCATAGGCCAACCTATATAAATAAAAAAATAAATAAATAAAAATAAAAGTAAAAAGGCTGAGCTGGGATGAAGTGCAAACGAAAAGAATTGAATAAAGCAAAAATATGAGAAAAATAAGAAAAAAAGTTATGATGGAGGTTTGGATGATGAGAGATAAACACGGAAACCAAATTGTAGTTCCATAAATCTAGTTACTAGGGATTAGTATATGCATGTGGTTGGGATGAGCTACTAGATCTAAACAAGTTGAGTGAATGAAAGGGCTAAGAAGTTTACAATTAATTCATATGATTGCTAGTCTGATTGTATTGGCTATAACATGTAGGTTTGATGTGCTACTTATATCTATGTTATTCTCTAAGTTTATGCCAAGTTCAATACATTTTCATGAAATATGCATGTGTTGGGTTTTAAAATTTTCCTTTGAGCTAATATACACCCACCTATGTCTGCTTGATACTTGTTTGGGTTTGATGTTTTGCTTGTAGGTTGACACATCCAAAGGGTGCATAGCTTGGCACATCCGGAGGATGAACAGGTTCAGAGGGGTGGATGTGGTCGAAATTTCACTTGCAAGCTTGCAAGTGATCCAAAAGATACTGATTAAAAGCTCAAGTAAAACATTTAGTCGATATGCCTACAAACAAGAGAAACAAACATTGGTGATTTCTATCCGTTATAACTCCCTTCCATTGTGTGCTACCTTGATATGACTTGTTGAGGGGTTTAATCCAATTCACCAGATAATAAAATGAATTTTCTTCATGAATAAGACGTCTATAGAATACCTCCACGAAGAACATCATGGAGCTCAAGTTAAAGCTCAAATGGAGTCCTTACTACTGCCACCCAAGAAACCGTCACTTGACCTTAACACAAACAAAAAAAAGGATCCAACTAGAGAAAATGTAGCAAACAAGTCCAAGGCTTGTTTCAATTTCTTTGGCACTCTGAATTGTCATGGAGATGATTGCAATTCTCTTACACTACTTGCCAAAAAAAGGAGCTAACTAGAGGAGATGTAGCAAATAAGTCCAAGGCTTGTGTCAAATTCTTTAGCACTCTAGTTGTCATGGAGATGATTGCTATTCTCTTGCACTACTGTCTAGGTGGTTTGGCATCACTTGAGTTACCTCATTCTACCAATAAGTCATTCTAGGGTTTTAAGAGTCGTTTGTGCAACACTTTGAAGCTTCTAGAGGTTGTCGTTTGGGGTATGATTATTTTGAATTGTTCACGATCAATGATCACTTCTGTGTATGTTTTGCATATATGTAAAAGCAATGTAAATAAATATGATTGTGTCTAAATGTGAGAGTATGAGGAAATGATTATGCGATGTTATCCATGTACTTGATGTGGTTAAATGCACATAGGCATGTGTGTATGTGCATTCGAGTGTATTGGAACATAAGCTTGGATGTGCATATACATATCAATGTACATGTTAATATGAAAACTCAAGGTCGTAAATGAGCAAAATAATGTATATTTATGTATGTGTTTGTGTCATGTGAAAATATATTTGTAAATACGAGCATGTATGCACATGAGTGTGCACAATGTGTGCATGTGTATAGGAATGAGTGCATATATATAAGTATACATTTTATGAGTGCAAACATGTGCTATGTGCATGCTATGGGATGAGAGCTCTAAAGAAAAAGGTCAAAAAACATGGGTGCTAGCGAGATTGGATAGATGGCATTCATGTCAAGTGAATAGTAGAGGACCGGTGACTTTAGAGTAGGAGGAACGCAAACATAAGGTCCACTAGTGGATTTATCGAGTTGCTGTGTGGAGCTAAGTGACCATTGTTGATTCATCATCCAATAATGCCTTCAGTATCTAGTTCGTGGAGAATGTCTTCAATGTGTCATTCATAGGAATGTTTTGGTTGCATAGTTCTCCTATAAACTATTCTTAGTTTCTCTTTATTTTCACCTAGTATTGTAGCTTACTTTCTTGTGGAAACATCTGATCTTCTTTTTTTCCTTTGACTCTTAGCATCTGGCCTTTTCTTGTTTTGAATTATTGTAAGATGCACGAACAGTGTGATGATTGATCACTATTAAAATGTTTTTGGTTAGTTGGTTATGTTTAGGCTAGGTTGTACTCATGAAACATCATTGCTATGCATAGGTCAATCTGATTGAATCTCGTGATATTTAAGTTGTTGAAATGCCTTTATTGTTTAAATATTTTAGACGCCATATTCATGTCCCTTGATATGATCTATAAAATGTTCTCTAATCTAGAGCAAGTCTTGCAGTGTATTACCAAACCCAAGAAGTTTCATTGCTTGAGCAAAAAACATGGGATTATGAATGTCATAATAATGAGACTATGAATGCTAGAACAATGCCATGTGTTTGAAGTGCATTTCCAGTTGTCATTATACTGTGCAATTCACATCTCCAAAGCATATTCAACGTACGCTTTTGTTTGTTTTTCCTAAATGTTTCGAACCATTGTAATGATATTTTATATTGCTGTCAAGAGGAATCCGTTTTAGCCTGTTTGTTATTAGACGGAGCTTATGATTGATCTCAATTGTAATAAATAGGGATAGTGTGTCTGAACTCATTCCTAAAAAAGGGAATCTGAGATAGCACTCGACTTGTATAAGGTTGAAAACCTTATTTTATGAGAGGTTCGATGTTGACCAAAGGATTACCAAAAGCTCAAATCATTGCAGTAGAAATGTTATAGCTTTGCTACAATCAAGTCCTTTTCATTGTGACAAGTAAGCTTGCTCGTATCGAAGGCAAGAACATATGCATGTAGCATCTCAAACTTCAACTGTGAATGCACTTGTTTATAGATAGGCTTTTGATGATGTAAACAAAGTGTAGGTTTGATGGATGAAAATGGACTCATCTCCTCTATGAAGTTAACAACTTGCTTGTATTTGAAAACAATTCATTATATTTAGAATGCATTCATCTCCATTTTCTAAACATCTAGCTCTGTTGACATGAAGATGGATTGGCTAATTTTTTGAAGATATGATGCATTCACAACCTTCAAATAGTAGTGTTATGTTCTTAGATCCTCTGCACTCATTGAAGTGATTATCTGTGGGGTTAAGTAACATACCACACAAGAGTGAATGTCTATCTTCATAATTTAAGAACATGAAAGACATTCTTTCTTATGTCCTAAGTTTATATATAGAGCTTTAGAGGAAACAAACTTAACTGCATCTTAAATGCTTTCCTAAGAGTCAATTCATATGTTCTTTATGGATCTAGTTGAAGCAAGTCTTGTTAACAAATGAATGTCATCATCCACCACAGTAGAAAAGGCAGAGATTCGCACTTACAATAGATAATATACAGAATTGAAAAGAAGATGAGGAAGAAGGAGAATACCGACATGAATCCATGATAGAACCATACCAAAATGTGTGTCGCGGTTTCATTAAGTCAAGTGATATATTTGTACAAACTGTCACACCCATTCGCACGGGGTTTCATGACTTTCCATTGCAACCTTTCATAGACCCTTCAAATCAAGCCTTAATAAAACCATCAAATGCCAATGCGTACGTGCCTTTAACACTGGCACACACGGTGGACTCGAACACGCACCATGCTTACCAATGTCCTAGGTTTATGATATGCAACTACCCTATGGAACATTATCCACCAACCAAAGTGCATGGCCCAAATCCATGGTATGGAAGGTAAGATAATGCCCATAACAGTCCAGAACTATGAGAAATGGGTAATGCAAAGCAAAGTGCCTGGAACTTAATCCAAGTTATGCAAATACATTACACACAACCCATAGTTTGCCCTCCTATATGCTTTGGCATGAAGTAAAAAAATGGCATAAATACAAAGCGCATCAATTATATCATTTCATATGTCTTTCTACATTGCATCATTATCATGTACAATCTATGTAAATTTGCAAGAGGGATGAAACAACCAATCAGCGCATTATCAGCACCAATCTTCACTTCGATGCTGCATATTCAGCTCCCCATAAGTACTACAACATAAATCATCAAATAATGATCAAGCATAGCTTGTGTTTTTGGATTAGTATGGTCAGCATCAAATAACCATATATGAAGACTCAAATCAACATGGAGGTGTGTATCCCATAGTCCCACATCATCCACCACTCAAAACATGCACATAAAAGAAAAAGAAAATCAGTGAATGCTTCTGCCGAATCAACGCTACCTCACATTCACATGGAGTGTTTCTGCCGACTTAACGCTACCTCACACTCTCTCATTACCGAAAACAAAACACATGAGTGCTTCTGCCGAGTTAACACTACCTCGCACTCAAATCGCACCACCGCATACAAGTCCTGATCATCATCCATCATACAACATGCCAACTTACAGAAGACATCCCTTCATGTGATTAAGGTCTCCATAACTCAAGCATACCCCATAATTATCCATAAATTTGGGACGAGTAATATTCCTCACTTTACCCCCTTAATGTGAAAATAGTACCCCATCGATATTTTTAAAGACAATTGTTATAATTAAATTCAATGAAAAGGCTGACCAAAAATGAAAAGGCCTACAGAAAAGAGCGTAACTATCATAATCAACGGCAGTGCATTTTCCATTTTATATAGATATTTTTAATGCAGAGTTCAATCAGATCGTTCAATAACTTGTATCAATAGATATATTGTTTCTCGATCATTTTCGTATTGCATTCCTAGCACACCCCAACGCCTATCACATCGTGTTTTCATAGTACATGGGATCAACGTGCATCTCAGAGTTATCAGATTGTATGCCCAAAAAACCCAGGCGGCAACTACGCACTGGAATGATTGATCAAAGAGTGCTAAAAGACACACAGATAATCGAAGTTTGTCAAAATCCTTCAGGGACAGGTAGTCAATCCATCATAGAGGACGGGCATGCAAAGATGTATACCTAAAATTTCAGCTGAACACCAAAACAGAGTACAGAAACGATCTGTGCAATGAAGCTACAGGCCGGCGTCGAGTAGGGGAAAGTGTGGTGTGCTTTTATCAGTGATGAGTGCAGTATATGGGGCCCTGTGATTCGGGAATTGGATGATTTTGTAGCCGCATGAGAAGCGCAAGATAGTCTGAATGTTAACGATCATCAAGGCATTCCTTATCCTCAGAATGCCAAAAGTCCCCCAGATGATGTAATAACGAACCAGAATCATCGAGGCATCAATCGTAATGCACGTTAATCGCACCGGAATGACATCGGATCCTTAGTGTATCGTAATGAACGGAGTTAGTAGTAAAGGCGGGCATTGATAGGCAGAGCATCGAACTGGAGGACCATAATCTCAACAAGAGAGGGTGACACAATAGTAACACTGAAAGACCACAGTACAGTGAACACCGGGCTCAGCAAAATCACCGAGATTTGGAGCAGACGTCACCACCGGAGGGTAATTTGAAACTTCGTACCAAATGACAAGCTCAAAGTGGTAATTTGCCTCTCATCGGACATTTTGGCTTGGTCGTAAAAGCTAACAACGAGTACATAGAGAGCACTGGTGATCACCGGAGAGCATGATGGACAAGGGAAACACCGGAAACGGGGACCGAAAGAATCACCGAAATGCTTCAGGGGGACCAAAATAATCACTGGAATGCTTCAGGCGGACCGAAATAATCATCGGGATCACTAGACGATATTTCGGTGATGACCAGACGACCTTGGTGTCGCCGAAAGAAATGGGGTTCGAGGCAGACGAGTTGATTGAACGATGCTGGAGGCAGCGGCGGCGTGTCCGGTTTGGAGACTATTTCGAGCAAGAGTCCGGAGAGTCACTTTTGGACTAAGCCAGCCAGGAACAGTATAATTTGTAGGAAGAGCGGTCCGTGCAGGCAGGGCAAAGGAGGCGACGACAGGCGTCGCGCACGGGGTGGTGGCGGCGGAGGGTACGCTACTATTGGAAGCACGACTGCCAGTCACGCTACACATGGGTGTGACAATGGGGTTGGAGAGGGGAGCAATCTCGACCTCCTGACTTTCCAGATTCTGATAATTCTGCTGCTGATGGTGGCCCCTCTCGCCCACAGCGACACTCGTGACTTGCGGGTTCATGCAACTCAACTCCCGGAGCCACCACACGACTGCCCGACCAAGGTGTGCATTGGGACGTTATCCATCGACTGAAGTGCCATCTTCATTCTCACCGCTCAAGCGATGCGACATGCCATGACACAAGCTATGGATGGAGCTTCAGGCTGCGCAGCAGGATTACAGCACAACAGAATGCAAGTAAGCAAGAAGCATGTTGTCCACAAGAGTGTAGAGGTCAGAAGCGTAGCGCCTTCCGCATATGCTCCAGCCAGTAGAGCCATGGGGGGGTAAGCCCAGACGGCGCCAGTGTTAACGAATGAATGCCATCATCCGCCATAGTAGAAAAGGCAAAGATTCGCACTTACAATAGATAATATACAGAATTCACAAGAAGATGAGGAAGAAGGAGAATACCGACATCAATCCATGACAGAACCATACCAGAATGCGGGTCACTGTTTCATTAAGTAAAGTGATATATTTATACAAATTGTCACACCCATTCGCATGGGGTTTCATGACTTTCCATTGCTACCTTTCATAGACCCTTCAAATTAAGCCTTAATAAAACCATAAAATGCCAATGTGTACGTGCCTTTAACACAGTGTTAAAGGCACGTACGCATTGGCATTTTATGGTTTTATTAAGGCTTAATTTGAAGGGTCTATGAAAGGTTGCAATGGAAAGTCATGAAACCCCGTGCGAATGGGTGTGACAATTTGTATAAATATATCACTTGACTTAATGAAACAGTGACCCGCATTCTGGTATGGTTCTGTCATGGATTGATGTCGGTATTCTCCTTCTTCCTCATCTTCTTGTCAATTCTGTATATTATCTATTGTAAGTGCAAATCTCTACCTTTTCTACTGTGGCAGATGATGACATTCATTCATTAACACTGGCGCCGTCTGTGGGAATACCAGAATGCGCGTCATTGTTTCATTAAGTCAAGTGATATATTTATACAAATTGTCACACCCATTCGCATGGGGTTTCATGACTTTCCATTGCAACCTTTCATAGAACCTCCAAATTAATCCTTAATAAAACCATAAAATGCCAATGCGTACCTGCCTTTAATAGTCCTTAGGAAGAATTCGAAGCCACAGTATAAGAACTTGATGCAACTATGAATAGAAACTATTCCTTTTCTAGAGCCTAGCTATTCCCATGGAAATCATTAAGCCTTAAGAAATAATCCATTGGCCATGGTTATGAGAAAGTCTTGAAAAGATTAATATGTTTAAATTCTTTGAAGACTCATATAGTCATTCCAAGGGTGAGAAGTAGGAATCTTGACATCGTATATCACCCTGAAACGTGAAACTAGTGAAAAGCATAACTTGATAGACTTTCCCATTTGAGTGGTTATGGGAGATACTCCGATTACTCAAATGAATGTGATATCTCAATTTCTACATTTGCAACAAGATGAAAAGAGGAGAAGTTCCATTCAAAAATTTCATGAGCGTGTTATTAAGTGAAATAGTTATTTTAATGGTAAAATTATCACACAATTTTGTAAGGAGTATGAGCTAGAAGCTCAGTACCTTGAAGCTCGGCTTACACCTATGAACGACTTAGAGCTTATAGAGAACTTTGTGTATGTTTCTGAATTGCACTTATACGGTCGATTGATAATGGATGGTCAAACAAAGTGGTTGTAGTGAAAATCGGTGCTCTTAAAGATGTTTGCACTTGAAGACGTTGACATCTTAGATATTAAGTGGAAATTTACTTGTCAATTTGATGACTTATCAAAACATGATAAGATAAATGTAGAGCATGAAAAGGTGTCTTTATGCCTATGAACGATAGATATGAAATCTCGTGAGGAGCTTCTTCTACAATAAAAAGACATGGAAACTCAATATGGACTTATAGAAGAATGGGACGATGTTGAAGGAGCAACAAAGAGGTACGTAGAGAAGCAAAGAACCATGGTCAGGTTTATGCAAGATTGGCATGAAGACTTGCAAGATGAAAAACTACAAGCGGCATATCAACCTACTCTGAATCCTCAAGCTCACCCATTGATTAATACTATGGAGGAAATGTTCAAGAAATTTAACGATCTCACTATTTAGAGCATTAAACAAATGATAGACTCCCAGTCTTCACAAGAAACACTAAACAAAGCTCCAAATGCTCCATAAACTAAGAACTGCATCTGGTGTGACTCTCAAGCCATGATGCTTCACATGCTCCCATTGCAACACCTCTATACTCAGCCTCTGTACTCAACAAAGCAACACTGGGTTACTTCTTATTGCTCCATGTAATAGCTGCACTCCCAAGTGAAAAAAAAAGCCACTAATAGATCTTCTATCTGGAATGCTACCAACCCAATCTACATCGGTGTATCCATGAACTTGCAAGTTTACACGAGCTTCATAAAACAATGCATAATCCAAAGTAGCACTCACATAACATAGATTGCACCTTAGAACATCTAAATGTGGCTTCCTAGGTACGTGCATAAATTTACTTTCAAGTCCAACAGTGTAACTCAGACCAGGCCTTGTAATTTTGAGATATATCAAACTTCCCACAATTTTCCTTTACATACTAGCATTTTCCAATGCTTCACGTGATGTAGTATCCAACTTCAAATTCTGATCTAATTGCATAGAAATTGGCTTACAAACAGCCATACCATACTTTTGCAGCATATTCAAGGCATACTGCCTTTGCGACATCCATATACCTCTTTGATGCTTTCTTCATTATTATCACCGACAATCAAGTCATCAACATAAATCACCACAATCGTGCTGCCATCATCACCCTTCCTTGCATATAGTGAATGATCTGCATCACACATAGAAAACCCCATGGTGGTTAAGTAATCAACAATCCTTGCATGCCATGCACGAGGAGCTTGCTTAAGCCCATACAAAGCCTTTTGCATGTTTGTGCATATCCTTTTGCTACCAATCCTGCTTTATACCTACTTATGATACCATCAACATTGTGCTTTACCTTGTAAACCCACTTGTCGCCTATGGGTTTCTTTCCTTGCGGCAATGGAACCAGCTTCCATGTATCATTTCTATAAAGTGCATCCATCTCCTCATCCATAGCTTTTTCCCAATCTGCATTTCCAATTGCATCTTCAAAACAAGAAGGCTCAACATCTTGTATTACCTTTGTCATGTAGACACAATGAGGAGCCATGTAACTATCATATGTCAATCGCTTCACTGAGTTCTACATCCTCCTGGATCTTCTTGGTCTTGGTTCACTTCTAGTAGTATCATCTACATGTGTTTTTCTTACTCCTGGAGTCTTCACAGAGGGCAATCCAAGTTCCTCATCAAGACTCTTTTATGAAGCGCTTGAATCTCCATCAATGTCTTCAAAACCTATACACATTTTACTACTAGTAGAAAGCTTTTCTTTACGAGTCTTGGATGTATTTGATGAATTTGCAGGACTAAAATTTCCAGGCAATATTCCACTCCATGGATTTGAGTTGGAATTATTGCTTGGTGACACATCTAGTCCACTCAAAACTTGAAATTCTGCACTTGATTTTCCAGCATTTGCTTTGTCACTTGATTTAAGATTAAGTATTATAATATTTATACCCTTTTTGCTCAAATGAGTATCCAATGAAGATACATTTTTCTTCTTTTCGATCAAGCTTCATCCTCAACTCATCTAGAACATGTACATATGCAATACAAACAAATACTTTCATATGTGATAAGTTTGGGTTTTTACCTATAAACTTCTCTTCAAGTGTAACTTGATGTACAACAGTAGTTGGAGCTCTCTTCATGACGTATACAACAGTATGCATAGATTCTACCCAATAACAATGAGGCATATTCTTCTCAACCATCAAAGCTCTTGCTATTTCTGCAATATGTCTATTTTTGCGTTCAACAACGCGATTCTATTGTGGTGTGTAGCTGCATGAAAATTGACATCAAATTCCATAACGTTTAAGAAAATTGTTGAATTAATTTGACATGTATTTACCTCCTCCATTAGACCTTAATATTTGAATATACTTTCTTGTCTGCTTTTCCACCATAGCCTTAAAATTCTAGAAGTGAGTGAACACCTCACTCTTCTATTTCATGAAATATACCCATACATTTCGTGTATGGTCATCACTAAAAGTAACTTAAAACCTGCAACTGTCCATAGATGTGGTCTTTGTAGGACACCAAACATCTATATGTACTATTTCTAGTACATTCTCACTAACATGCTTGTCATGCAAAAATGATGCTCTTGATTAATTACGAAATTGACATGTTGCACATACCTTTTGCATTTCTGCAACTTTGAAATTTGGTAGTTCATTGACAATCTCCTTGGACTATGTCAATTTCAGCCTCTATAAATTTGCATGTCCAATTCATTTGTGCCAAATCTCTATATTAGGAATAACTCCTACACCTTTTGCAAACATGGCTGCATTGGTTTTGAGAATTTTCACATTTAAGGTAAACATCTCACCCACTTTGTTTCCCTTGGCAATCAATCATCCATCCTACTTGTACTCTTCTACATATAACCCATCAACATTGAACCTGACTTGTAATCCTTGGTCAACCATTTGTCCAACAAAGACCAAATTGTTTGATATATTTGGAACATGTAGCACATCAACAAGATGTTTTACCTTGGCATCCTTCGTAGACAATGCTATGTTTCCTGTATGCTCGATGGGGTGTGTTGTGTCATCACGTGTTTCAACATATCCAGGATCTGGCAATTTCTGCAAACAACTAAACCATTCTCCATGACTAGTCATGTGATTTGAATCACCTAAATCAACATACCAAACATTACCATTTGATTTTGAAACACCACTAGACATCCTATTCATTATATGATGTTGAACCATTAAGAACTTGTCAGAGTCATCTGCACTTGTGGATGCATAGTTTTTTTGCTGCCTTCTGTTATTTTGATTCTTCAACCTGCAATCACGTTCAAAGTGTCAAAGTTTACCATAATTCCAACATCCTTTACTATCATTACCTGAACCATTTCGTTGGAAATTTTTGCGACCTCTTTGGCTCCCCCTACCTTGAAACTATCCTCTACCTCCTACATGATTCTATTGTTGTCCTTGATCTTGGTTATTGTGTCCTCTTCACTTTTGAAGCCTCTACCTCTGCCTCTTCCTCTACCAGAGTATAATACTTGCTCAGAACTAGGTTTTCCTTGGGAGTTTGAATTCTCACCAAGATTCTTTTCTCCAATAATCAACATGGATACCAGATCAGCAAAATTCAGATATTTTCCCTGGTCTGTATAGAAGTTTTAAACTGCTTATATGTAGCTCCTAAACCACAAAGGCACACTTCCATCTTATCATCATCATCTACATTCATGCGAATACATGCAAGTGACTCACATATGCTTTTGATTTTCAGAGTGTAGTCACTTACTAACATGCCCTTCTTTTCCAATGTGTGTAGCTCGTTCTTGATTTGCGATTTTCGTGCCTTTGTATTGATCTCATACAATGTGACCAAACTGTTCCATACCTCTTTTGGAGTCTTGTCATCATGTATGTGCCCAATCATGCTATCCTCTATGGTAACAGATAGCCAATACATTACTTATTGTGCTCCTTGATTCCATTCCTCATATGCTCTTAACTGGTCTACACTTCATTTATAGTTTTCTTAGCTCAATCCAGCTCTACTATGATATCTTCTCACTTCTAACATTCAAACCTCTTAATTCAGACTCTTTGTTTTGCAAACATTGTCTCATTGCTCATAGACATGTACATTGTAGTTGTTATGTGTAATTTGATTAAAGTTATATGTGCAGAAACTTCTCGTGATCTCCAAAAAATGTGCAAATTTTAATTTAATCCCATAGATATAGATTGGTCTTGTATGTGTGAACATTGATTGACTTGCAAATCCCAATTAATGCTCAAGGGTAATGGTTAAATATCACTATAATTCAAAGATAAAAAATTTTATTATCTTTTAAATGAATAATAGTATCAATTTAAGACAATATTAGGAACGTTTCATGATGTGCATGTATGACTTTAAAAGATGAGCGCTATTGATGATCCATGGAAACACGGCAAGGTAACATAGCAACATCATTGCAAAACGCCAGTTTGCACCCCACGTGCTGGACCCTGGTCCAACAGCATTGAAACTCTAAAGCTCTAAAATAGCTTCAGCGTTGTCGAGAAAAGTATACAAGAGTCAGCAGATAAGCTCTGAAGCGTGGATGAGGGTGTCGATGGGGTCATTGTCTTCTATCTGCGTAAATGGGCTCACAAGTTTGAAGTTACAACTTAGAACGCATAGGCAGTGGGTACGTTACGATGAAGAAAATAGAGGCATCTCAGAATGACGTAGTGAATGGTGTAGAGTTTTAAGAAGGTGCAGCCCTTTCTCTGCATCGGATGAGACTTCAAGTTCACACCAGTAGAGAATCGAGGTGCCAAGTTCCAACAGCCCTACGAATCTACGATACATCATACGATTTGTATGTGGGCCTCGTTTATCAGTAGCTGAAACAATACGAGAGAGATTCCAAGTCGGAGTGGCGGTCTTATCCAATCCATAAATGGAACTACGTAGTACGTACGAGGGGGGTCGTTGTGATTCTGTGAACAAGCGCGCTAGCACAGAACAGTCGCACGTTTCTTGTGTGAGGGCATGCAAGAGAGAAAAAGCAAAAAAGCATCGGCGGAAAAAAAACTATCCTGCATCAGCCACGATCGCTATCGAATTCCTAATATGGGAAACGTGTACATCTCGCATGAGAGGTTGCAACTTGCATACATTTCGACTGAGTCCTCTCTCTCCTTCGTGCCGCGTGCGCATGCGCTCTGGAGTCTGCACACACTAAAGGACACAGCTGCAATGGCGGTTTGCAAATCACTTGTCTTTGTGATATATTGTACTACTTTCCTTGTTTTGTTTGGGAAATGAAACAGAATAGATCAAGAAGTTTAAAAAATACAATGGCTCATATGAAGAAAAAGAGGCTTCCGCTATACAAGATCATATATAAAGATTATTGGGCTTGCTTAATAAAAAGAAACATTTTTTTTTTTTTTTAAACGGAAGTTCGGCCTTGGCCTATTCTCCCGGATTGGCACTAGTCCCATTCACATGTAATTTTTTTTAATGAAAAAAAACATTCATAAATTTCACATCAAAGACTTTAAAAGCTAGAATAAGCTAGAGATTTGGGATGTTGTTGTATCTCCCTTCATTTTTGTTCCCAAAGGAACTGCTCTGGTGTGCTCTTTATGGAATGCCTCGATGAAAATTAAAAATGGATATTCTCTCTTTGATTCTTTTACTAATAAATTATGGTTCATCATGCAGAACTCCCTATGGATTGGTTGGTGTAATTCTTGCCCTCTCTCCATCAAAAGTAATATATGCAAAAAAATTGGATTTTCTAACTAGCTGGCTCTTTACAGGAACAATGGGATTATGAGTGTTAATGATATGACGAGTACCGATGGTTTATCCTTGGCCTACAAACATGTTCTCCTTGGAAAAAGGGACAGACAAATCTCCTCTTTTTCTTGATTTCAGACCTATGCATATTCATCACATTGCTGAGGACATGTACAAGAGATTCAAAAGATCCTTCATTCCTGTCCAAGGTATCCTCTCCAGACTCAATAGCAAATGGAATGTTCATTGGAGTTCTCACCAATGGAGATACAGGTTCAAATTGTTGTGGGCTTTTCCCCCTTTTTCCAAGCAAGCTTTACTCTTATGGCTAGCATTACACAATGGCTTATGGACAGGCAGTAAAGCTAGATCCTTTAACATCAGTTCTGGTCTCTGTTCTTTCTGTGATTGTGTTGAAGACATTCAACATATTTTCTTGCAATGCCCCATGGCTAAAAGATACTGGAGACTGAATGACTTTTGTACTACATTGGGGAATCCTACCCTCAAAGAGATTTTGATTGGTGAAAGTTACAGGATGGATGTGGGTCTAGGGCTCACATATTGTGGTACATCTAGAAGGACAAAAATGCTAGAATTTTCTCCCAGTCTCCCAAAGATTTTTTGTATTTGTGTAACCAAAAGATTAGATGTACTCTCAAATTTTGTAAGTCCTTGATGAATGCTGCCCCTTGTAATTCTTCCTCTTGTCATCTCGTATGTAGGAAGTACAGCTACAGACACTAGAAAATTAGAATATTGGCCCTATACTTTGAAAAAAGACTGAGTCTCATGGAATTTCTAGACTCTTCTACGTAAGTTGTGTCCCTCCTTTTTCTTTGGGATCTCTCGTTTTGTGCTGTACTTTATTCTCTCTTTAATTTACTTTCTCATTTTATTTAAAAAAAAAAAAGGAATCATGACCATTCGCTTTATTACCTATAGAGCAAGAATAGATATCTCTATGTTCACATGGCATAAGAAACTTTTGAATATTTGTAACAACGTGATTGGGAACCTTGCTCATGACCCACAAGCTAACAATTGAGTTCTATTTTAGCCAAATTGAAAACAAACAACAATAATCCATAGCTGAACTCCCAACAACCAACTTATTTGTCCTCTAAATCTAGGAGGAGCACCATAGGTACTTAGTCCTCTACAGGGGAGTATCCATTCTAACACACTCCCAACGACCAACTTATTTATACTCTAAATCTAGGAGCACAATAGGTAATTAGTCCTCCGGAGGAGATTATCCATTCTAACACACTCAACAAGCACAATCTCTTTGTAGTTTAATAGCTTGGGATGCACTATGTAACCTACACACCAAAGGACATGCACAAGCTTTTCACCGGGTTTATAGTGCTTGAATGTATGGTTAGGATGCTTTGAGATTTCCCAAGAATCACATGTCCCATTAGCAACCCATACTTTGAATGCTTTTTTGGAAGTCCAAAGAGCTTGATGCATTATCAACTAAAGAAGCATGTTGTACTTGATCTCCAAACAATATTTCCATGTGCAAGTGAATCTACATTTTCACTTCTCATTGCTGCGTTAAAAAATTGCAACCTTCAATTAAGCTTCTATCCTTTGAAGTTGACATGAATTAGCTTGCTCTTATGTCCTTTCTAGAAACAAAGAGATCCTTGTCCTTCTCTCACTAGTAATGGTGATCTCTCTCATAGCTTGAAATTTCCTCATGATTTCTTCCTTAGACCTTTAAGAAAGGTTAGATTGATGAACAACATCTTCATCAAACATGAACTACCAATTAATTTACAAATAATCCAAATATGAAATGCCACCCTTAGAAAATATGTAAGATATGATATTGAGAACTATGTTTGATCTTTGTGCATTCGAAACAAACCAAGGGAAATCTTGCAAAATAAGAGGGTCATCTAATTATAGAGTCCTAGGAAATGTGTGGTAGTGCAGGTTCAATGTCTTCTCCTCATGGATTTTCTTTGTGTTGCATATTTGTAAGGTCCTCATTATGAGGATAAGCCAACTTATGTATAATCTATTTTATGGGAGTCCCAACTTCAATGCTAGATGAAGATCTAGTTGGACTATTCATGGCTTGAAGGTGATGGTAATGTATTCAAAGAAAAAGGTTTACCACAACGTTCCTTATTGTGGGCTCCCCACAAGCAACCTTTCTAGGGGGTGTTGGAGGGGTAGTGACTCCTTTGGATAGGGTATGCGTACATTGACTCAACAATACAGAGAACATTCCTTGAAATAAAGAGTATTACCATCCGAATTTTTCTCCTCCCACTTAATCAAAGATGATATCTGTTAGAAGAATTTAGAGGGTTCAAATAATTGTGGGGAAGGAGTGACTCGTTTTAATATTGCACTTTTATCGACCCCATCTTAAACTTAACCAGGAACACCTTTTTCCCATCATTTCTTGTAGATTTTTTTTTAATACTTTTTTGTATACATGGAATATCTTGAAGTTGAATAGTTTCTCCAATATTATTTATTGATACTAAGCTAGAAAAATGGCTTAATTTTCTTTTAAGTCTTTTGAAATGAGAGGCCATGTCAAAAGGCCATGTGAATAAGACATCCCTGGGTTACAAATAATACTTTAATTCAGACTTGAAACATGAAATTAGAATACATAGAAGTCACATCCTTTATCTAAATAGTCAGTACTGCTTTTAACATATTTTACTGCATTTGAACTACCTTCTTTTCTCGTGTAGACCTTGGCCTATTCTACTCATGTTTCCCTTCCAAATGTATTACTTCATTTGAAGTAGATAATATAAAAGAATATAATTTTGGGAAATCTATTTATGTGTAATGGAACTACTTGACTAATGTGGCATCGCTCTGATGTGAACATAAATTAAAAAGAAAAAAAGAGAGAAAAAAACCATTGGAAAGTGCAAATCCTTGATTTCAAAAAAAAAAAGTTGGTTTGCTAAAACCCAACATGTGTATAGTGTGAAAGATTTGGTGGTGAACAATCATAATCAAGCATAATTTCTCTCCTATTGTAACTATAACATCAAAATTAAGATATTATTTTGCTGCTTTCATTTGAAAATATATTTCCATCCAATATAATGAATGGAAACCTATTGACTGCTTAACAAGAATATTCCAAGCTATTCATGAAGGATATGTAGCCCTTTTGTATGCAGATAAGCATTCAAATTTCTTCAATACCATGAAATTATTTGTTTATACTTGAGGTGGATTTGATCTACATCAAAAGTTTTCGCTTGGATTACGACGAAAGAATATCTGTTGGAGAGTTCTTTTACTTATGCTCATTTATTGTATTTTTTAAAAAGATTTGGTATGGATATTTTACCATTGTAAAATCCTACAACTTTACACACGTAAAAGGATAAAGAGAGAGCCCATATTGCATGAATTTTTGGTGGTTGAGTTGTAATAAATCAATCAATTATTCACCTAAAAGTAGATCAAACTAGATCTTCACTTTTCCTAGATTGTAGGAAAGTGAATTGATTTCCTCCAACAACCTTTACCACCTTCATTTGAATTCAAAATCCACTTGTAGATGTCGTGGAGCACTTGATAAGTCTATATATGGAAGCAATTTACATACACTTGTGACCATCATTGTCTTGCTCCTTCATTTTTCTGCATCATTTTCTTCAACAGTAGTAAGCTCCAAATTGAATGAAAGATGATTCATTAGAATGGTATTAGTTTCTAGTTTATGCTTTGAAATTTTCAAACGATTTGGTTTTTTAAATTAGGAACCATATCTTTTCTATCTCAGGGCCAATCTCTATGTATTCCTAAAAAATAGGAGGTACCACTCTTAAGTGTCTAGTTCATTCCAAAAGCATATTTGGCTTATTCCTTGTAATTTCATGCATTCTAAAGACTCAACCCTATGTGTATCACTCCCATATAAGGATTTTCTCTAATTGTAATCACGTTGGTCGCTATGAGCATTTCAAGTTCATTGTCCCATCCAAAGATAGTAAGTTCTTGAGCTAGTCGATGCGCAAACCTATCTATTTTGTTAGAACTCTTTCTCATTGATGCTCCAAAGTATATAGTGCATTTTATTGCACTTAGCGCATGTGTATAAGGTCTATTTGAGTCTCCATAAGCTCAAGGATTAGTCTTGTGCCGGTTGGCTGAACCAAACTTCGTCACTTCAGAACTCACTTTTCTACCTCCTACACACTTCTGCAAGTTCTTTCAATGGTATTAGCACTAGATCAAGATGGGTGATGGCTTTCCCTAAATTATTGAGAAGCTTGATCGACACATCTATGCGGCTTGGAAAATTAGAATGGAGGCCTATTTGCAAGGTGGAAATCTTTATGGAATCGTAGTAGGCCATGAACTTACGCCTATTCCAAGATCAAAAGGAGGAACTAGAAAAGAGGAGCTAGATAAGCTCACACTTTGGTGTGCAAGGGATGCTCAAGCAAGGTCTTACATAGTAAATTCATGCAAGGTCTTACATAGTAAATTCATCTCTAACTTTCTATTACCACATGTTAGAGGATGAAAGACATCTCAAGAGACTTGGGATGCCCTCGAGACTTTCTTTTATGTTTGTACCAAAGCAAGAAAGAACCATCTTTGGAACGAGTTCAACGAACATAAGAAGACACCTAAAAAAATCATCATAAAGTTTGTTGCCAAGGTCAAGGAGTTTGCAGATTAGTTAGCATCCATTGCAAAGCTGATTGAAGAAGAGGCTATTATGAGGCAAATTCTCAATGGGATTCTCAGTGATAAGCAATGGAAATCCTTCACCATGGCTTATGATCTCATCATGGATGTGCAAACTCCAGACTTCAACATCTTTCTTGGACACCTTTTCAATCAAGAGGCCAAGAATAGCATAAAGAAAGGTAACTCCTATCATGGTGGTTCAACTAGTGCTCTATATGCAGATGAAAATGATAAGAAGCTCAAAGGCAAGAAGAAGGAAGAAGATGAAGAGAAGACTTCCCAAGCCAGCTTCGTGAGCAAGAGCAAGTGGAAAAGGAGGATGTAGAAGCTTCTGGAGCTGACATTTGAGTGCTTGTTTGGTGAAATTCTTCTTGGACAGCACCTCCATCATCTTCATAATCATCTTCAAGAATCTTCGCTTTCCCTTTGTCTCCAAATCATGGTCTTAGCTCATCAAATACCACATCTCATGAGACTTGTAGCTCCTTTGTCAGCAAATTGTAGCACCAATATCCTTTTTGCTTCGATGAATATCCAATGAGAATAAATTTTTCTGACTTTGGCTCCATCTTTGTCCTTAATTCTTAAGGAATGTGAAAATAACACACACATCCAAAAAATTTGAGATGTGTAAGCTTAGGTTTCTTACCGGAATAAGCCTCCTTGAGAGTTAAATTATGCAGTCCAGTTGTTGTGCACTTATTCATCAAATAAACAGCTACATCCATACTAGCTGCTTTACCCCAATAGTTTAGTGCAACCTTCATCTCATTGAGCATGCATCTTGCAACTTCTGTGATATGTCTATTTTTCCTTTCAACAATTACATTTTGCTAATGTGTGTACCTACATGTAAATTGTCGTTTGATGCCATTTTCATAAAGAAAATCTGAAAATTCTTTGAAGAAATATGAAAATTTGACATATACTTCTTGGAGCTCCCTAGTCATTCTTCTTGTGTGTCCACTTCATTGATGCATTCGTGTGCTTTGCGCTTGACCTTGAATGCCAACATTCCCCCCTCTCGAGTATGTCCTCCTTGACAGACCCTTGTTGGAGTGGTTGTTCATGTAGTACCTTGAGATGTAGTGTCCATCATGTATCAGCAAGAGCGATTTGTCCTCCGAATGTAGCGAGGTTAGTTGTGCACTCCTTCATTTATTCTATGCTAGCCTTTGCAAGTTTTAGTCCCTTTGTATGTGCTTCTTCCTTGGATTCCACCATGATGGTGTATTTGTAAGCTTCCAAAAATTTCTAGTTGCTCACAAGGGGTGGTCCATGTTGATTTTGAGCAGCTGTGAATTGCTATATAGGTACTGATATTGCAACCTTGATGTCCTTTGGATCTTTGAAACATGGGTTTCATAGTTTTCATGCGAAGTACTCATAACCCATAATCAATGATGGGTAACTGCCTTAGTGCATGGGTTGAAGAATGCCTTGTGCATGGTCTTGTAATGTGGCCATATGCATTCTTACTTGGGGAACACATTGTAAGAAGTACGGTGCAAAAAATTGAATTGGGTCTCGAGCTAAGTGCTCAAGGGTATGCTGATGAGGAGGTTTCCTAATCTATCATTTTTGTAGTGTTTTCAAAGTAGAAGATCCTTACCATGGTAAATAGTCAGTCGATGTTTATCTCTTCATGTTGTACTCCCATCATGGTTGTTGAAAATTTGCTTGTCTCTCATTGTTGATGGATATCCTTGCTGATGATTCACTAATGAGATTCTTTGAGCGACTGGTCCTATCTCTTCCCTTTTTATTTTCTTTTCTTTCTCGCTCTTGTTCTTTTTTCTTTTTTTTTTCCTCTCTCTTTTTTTTAGGAGCAATTTCACAAAACAAGAAGAAAGATCTTAGTATCATTAACATATTTTACATATGTTAAATCTGTCTTATGTGCCTAGGATTCTCGATTGTGTCTATGCACGACCATGTAACATGGCCCTATATTAATTCATACTCTGGAAATGCATGAGCTGAATGGTGCAAAAGATGGGGTTGTGCAATGAGCACATGGTTTCTGCACGTCAAGGCTTTCGATGTTCCTTGCACACATTGATGCAATCTATTTTTAGAGTTATCCAGTGAATCTCAAAATGATGACAACTGATCATTCCTTCATATAGGGATCCATTTTAGAACTATATTCGTCCACATAGATATCACTTTTGGCCTCTTCATCTCTGGATGGTTTTGTACCTTTTGTATACCTCGTGGTGAGATCTTTGGTTTTGTGAGCGTTACTTGTGCTTTTGGCTACCAAACCCATACCCTTGTTATGTGTCTTCTTACTATTGCCAAAAAGGTGAGTTCATCTTCTTTTGATCTCCTAATACATTTTTCATGTACCCAAACTTGAAGAATGTAACTTCTTTGGTTTAAGTTGACTACATGGTCATAGATCCAACCTTGACCCAAGACAAGTGCTTCCATAAGGTCCTCACCTTGAAATACTAGCATTTTAACTATCATTGGAACATCTTGAAGGTAGATGGGAAGTTCCACCTCACCCAAATGATGGGTTTCCACACCTCCCACTCTTATGATACATGCTTCTATGTAATTGACGTTCAATTGTAGATCTTGGCAGTGTGAGAGTCTAACTGCACTAGTTGCTACACCTGAGTGAATCAAAGCTCTCACAGTTCTTACACTCTTTCCTTGTCCTACCTCTATGTTCACAAAGGGACATCGGTCTATTATTCGAGGAGCAATTGCACCTGATGTTTGGCACATGTTAGGCATTGAGAATGACATCTAGGCCTTGTCGTCTTAACTTATTTCACCTAATCTGCTCTCTAGCCTCTACCTGTGCTTCTTCTCTAATCCTTAACTCTTCTTCTTTTCGCTTTATAGCAGTGTTGGGTCTCATTAGCATATCCTCTATAAGAGGTTCTTGATATAGCTTGACTCGACATCCACTAATATAGCTTGGCAAGATGTCACCTTGTAAAGTTGCCAATGGAACCGCACCGCTAGTGGAAATTGTATTAATGATCATGGGCCCATATTCTCCTTTTTCCAATTTATAGGCATGTTGCTTGAGTGTATAAACAAACACTAGGTCTCCCTATTTCAATCCTTTATCCTTGATGTGTGCATCAAAGTATGCCTTTTGTCTTTTCTTTGCAGCATAGATACCTGCTGCCGCTTGTAGCCTTGTTTCATCTAAGCATTCCAGATCAAATATCTTGGAGGACAACTCATGTCCATTCCACTCATGCTCTTGTGCTACTTTTAATGTCCGGATCAAGAAGTCTAATGGTAACACAACATTCTATCCAAAGACCATCTGAAATGGGGTGGCTTTGAGTGTTGCTTTGTAGGCAACCTGGTAAGCCCAAAAACATGATGAAGTTGTTTATCCCAATCAGAGCATTTATTATTTAGTAGTTTTGTCAATACATTACATAGGATCTTATTTGTGCTCTTGAATTGTCCATTAGCTTGTGGATGATAGGGGGTAGACTTCTTATGTATCACCAAGAATTCTTGGAGAAGGTTGTCAATGACTTCGTTCAAGAAGTGTGTGCCTCTATCACTTAATAACTCTATTGGTAACCCTTATCTCATGAACATGTTCACGAATAAGAACTAAGCCGTTGTTTGAGCATCATTCTTTTTCATGGCTTTTACTTCTACCCTCTTTGTAGGGTAATCTGTGGCTATAATGATGTACTATGCATGGGAGTTTCTAGCTAGGGGGTTGATAGGACCTACGGAATCTATGTACCACTTCAAGAATGCACGTCCTCCCATCATTGGTCTCAAAGACATCTCCTCTTTTCTGATATGATATTGTGCATGTTGGCATGTGTCACATTTTTTCACATAGGCATGTGCATCCATATGAAGAGTGGACCACCAAAGTCCTGAGAATAGAATGGTCTTAAATACTTGATCAGGCCCAAAGGGTCCACCTGCAACACCGCTATGTGCAGTTTCTAAGATTTTCAAATAGTCTGATTCATGAATGCATAGTCTTAAGTAACCATCTTTCCCTCTTCAGTATAGTTTGTCTCCTACTAAGATGTAGTCTTGAGCCTCTTGTTGCATGCTTTGTTTTCTTGCTAGAGTAGCCTCACTAGGTAGTGTTCTTGATTTCATAAATTCTACCAATGGAGTGCTCCATTATGGGATTAAGGACATGTGATAAAGAGTAACAAACTCCACTAAGGGTCTCTCCTGGTACATTGGAAAATTCTTAATCCACTCATGTATTTCTCTATCCATACTAGGCGAATACAGTCCTAAACGTTTTAAATTCTGCAATGTTCATAGTTTAGAGTAGTGATTTCCTAACAATCCTTCATGGGCTTGTTGCAACCAAATATTATGTTCATCTTCCTTGACACAACAAGCTAATACACCCTCTATATCTTGTTTGTACATACTTCCTGCCAATATTTGATATCTTTGTGATTTTACAATTTCGTCTTTGTTTGTTTTCACATTTTTATTTGTGGGTCCAAAGGTTAGGACAGATACCAATGTAATTTCCCATTTAGGAACAACTTCTAAATTAAACAGATAAGCATTGGGTGATTCATCAAACACTCCTTGCGGTGACTCTCATGAAGTAATGCAAGAAAGGTGATCTGCCCTTAGGTGGGTCCTACCTTTCCAAACAATCAATTCAAAATCATATTCCATTAGTAAGAGTAACCATCTTACTAAGCGTCCTGTATTGCAAGGTTTATTGAACAAATATAATAAAGCTTGATGATCAATGAAAAATTTGAACTTGTTGTCCAAAAGATAGTGTCTAAACTTCTTCACGCTATATACTATGCCTAAGCCTTCTCATTCGGTTGTGGTATAATTTGGTTCAACTATGTTCAACTGTCTGTTAGCATATGCTATAGGCAAATCTAGATTTCCTTCACCTGTGGCTCCTGCTAGCACAAATCCTATTGCGTGATTGGATGCATCCACATGGACATAAAATGGTTTATTTCAATCAAGAGTGGTCAGTATTGGTGTTGTGCACAAACGTCTCTTCAGTTCATTGAAGGAATTTTTGCATTCATCATTCCACTCAAAATTTGTCAACAAGGCATAAAGGGGTTTAGTATGATTGCATACACGTGAATAAACATGGGCTAATATCCACAATAGCCCATAAAGGCTTGTACCTCGTTAACATTCCTTAGCCTTGGCAACTCTGCTATGGCTTTGACTTTGTCCTCATCTATTGATATTCCATTCTTAGAAACAATATGACCTAAGATCTTTCCTTGACGTACCATGAACACACACTTTTTTGGGTCTAGACACACTCAATATTCTCTACACTTGTTGAAGATCTATCTGAGCTTAGGGATGTGGAGTATGAGCACACAAATCATCCACATATACTTCTAAGCTCTTTTGCAAGAACTCTTTAAAGACATGATACATGAGCCTTTGGAATTTTGTAGGTGCATTGGTGAGCCCAAATGGCATCACACAAAATGCAAAGATTACCCACTCTGTGGCAAAGGAAGTCTTGTATTGATCTTTAAGGGCAATGGCTACTTGGTTCTAACCTAAAAATCCATCAAGGAAGCTACAAATTTCCTTGCTTGCAACACACTCCAATAAATGTTCAGTGATTGGAAGCGGATGACTATCTCTAATCATAGCAGCATTAACTTTTTTAAGGTTAATACAAACAAGAAACTTTCCATTCATCTTTGGGACTAGGACAATGGGGGACACCCATTCAGTATGATCAATCTCATAGATGAATCCAGCTTCAATCAATCTATCAATTTCTTCTTTTATTTTGGTTGCATAAGTATCATTATATGTGTAGGATTTCTATTTGGTGGGGTTGGAATCAACGGTCATTGGAATCATATGAGAATATTTCTAGGTCTTCTACCTTCAGGTCTCTATAGGCCCACGCAAACACATCCCTATATTCCCTTAATAAAGCTACAAGCTCTACTTCTTCTTTTGCAGTTAGGTCTTCTCCTATATACGTACATCACTCTTCGTTCTCTTCAATGGTTACTACATTTTTTTTTGGTTTTTTCTTTGTTATCATATGCCTCTTCTATGATGGCCTCTCTCTTAGGAATTTGTACCAAAATTTTTCGGTCTTCAACTTTGTATTTCTTGAAATTCTCTAGTACTTCAAACAATGATTTCACCTCTTCTTGTTTCGCTGCCTTTCTTTTCTTTTTCTTTTGGCCACCTTCACTTCCATATTTTGAATTTATGGTTTTGATACTTGTGAAAGGTTCCTCTTCTTTTTGGGTAAAAACTCCTATGTCTTTTAGATAGTGCTTCTTTGAATTAAAGAAACTATCCATCACAATGGACTCTCGATCATTGTCATCCTCTTCTTCTTCTATGATGTTACTAGGATCACATTCTTCTAGCAAGGGCTCAACGTGAACACAGATATATAATAACTTTCCTCATCACAATGAGGTGTCCACTATTCCTCATTGATAGCAATGTCCATGGTGGCTATGATTTCTGCCCAACCATGAGGCTCAAATTGCTCATCTCGAAAGATCATAGGTGTGTAGGCTAGGTCTTTGACTGGTGTGATTCCTTGAGAAGTTCCTTCTTCTCTCGCTTTTAGGCGTCTTTCCTCTTCCTCTTCAACCTTTCACATCCACAAGTGAGTATCTTCATGCATCCACGATGGATCACATGATCTTTTAGAATGCATAGAGATTGAATCTTTTGGTGCCTTGACGATAGGATTCCATGGTAGGGGTGGTACATCTCTAAAGGTGTAATCCTTCATATTGACCTTGGTTGTGACCCCTAAGTGTTGCAAGTACAAGGATTTGGTTCCCCAATCCTTCACATTTGGATTAGCTTGGAGGATTATATGTGGAAGTACTTGATGGATCATATGAACCATAGCTTGTAACTCTTTTGATCATTCACCATTGTAAAAGGTTTAACCTTGAGAGAATATTGTAGAAGCTAAAATATCGTGGCGTTAGGAGAAGTATGAGCTACAACTTTTCATTAGAGAATATCTCCTCAATTGGAGGAATCACTTTTAGGCGGAACCAAGTTTGAATTCAAATTCAAACTTGGAGGAAAACTACTTATAAAAGGACTAGTAAAAAAGTTGTGCTTGTAGTGTGCCTCATTTTGAGAGCTTTCCATTGATCATTTGTAGGATTTGAGTAGCTTACACCATAGCCTACTCATTCCACTATCATTGGGCATCAGTAAAATGCCAATGAGCTTGTGTAATCATGTGCTATAATAGATATACTTCATTGATCATCTATGTCTACTTCTCTGCTATGACTACTCAAAATAGTGAACTTGCTTGATCATATCTCCGTGATTCCGCATTCATTTTGGATGATCTAAAGCTTATTGGAACCAACTTCTAGTTTACTTTGCTATCCGAGTTTCAAAGAATTTGGTTCATCCACTTGGGAGAAATCCCCGTCGAAGTGCTCACTGGTCACTTATTGCTGAGTCCCTAAAATGGGGGGATACGCCTTGGATTGCTAAATTGATTTCTCAGTGCATACTTCATCATTTTAGATGATTTCACTTGTAATCATTAGATATCTAAGGTAATTAAATTCCCAATTGTTACTGTACTGTGAGCACTGAGCAAAACAACCAACAGGTGTCTAGACCAAAATAGCAAGTTTTGTAACACTAGTTATTTGTGAAGTAGTCTGTTTTGATTCAATTAGTTGAAGGATCAACTCCAAAGTACTTAGGTACTTTCTTGGTGTCATTTGTAAGCTAAAAGGGCCTACTATCAAACTCTGAGGTGATTTAGGGTAGGTACAAAGCAGGTTTTAGCAATACCACCTCACTTCCTTGAGGTATCCATCCATCTCTTCCAACTGTGGTATCAGAGCAATTTGAGGTAAAATGGGAGATGGTTTTCCCTCTTTTATTGATAAATTGGACAGGAATAATTATCCAACATGGTCCTTGAGGATGAAGACCTATCTACAAGGAAGGAGTCTCTATGGATACATATCAGGAGATGAGCAGATGCCCATATTCAGAAGCAAAGGTCAACCTACAAGAGAGGAAGTAGAAAGACTCAACTCATGGTGTGCCAAAGATGCTTTAGAAAGTTCATATCTACTTGACTCTATTTTTGACTTCCTTCTTCCTCACATTAGGAATTCTAAAACTTCCCAAGAGACTTGGGATACACTATCTTCATATATTTCATCGAATACAAGAGCTAGAAAAAATCAATTGTGGATTGAGTTTACTACTCAAAGGAAGCAGCCTAAGCAGAATGTTTCAGAATATGTGACCAAAGTAAAAGATGTGGCTGATCATTTGGCAAGCAGAGGAGAGGAGATTGAAGAGGAGTAAATAGTGAGACAGATAATCAATGGCATCAAGGCAGATGATAAGTGGGAAGCTTTCACAACTACTATGGACCTTTACATGGATATGAAAATTCCAGACCTTACCACTCTCAAGGGACAAATCTTTATCTCTGAAGCCAAGCTCAACAAAATGGTGAACCATCAAGAGATAACAATTCTTGTGCCCTCTACACAGATAAAGGAAAGTCTAAAGATAAAGGAAAGAGCAAAAAGCTTGAAGATGAAGGTACTACTTCTCAAGCTAATTATGCAGGGAGAGGTAGGAATTCAAGAGAAAGGGGCAGAGGAGGTAAGCAAGGTAGGGGGGAGACCTTTCAACTCTTCCCCATGCAATATATGTGCATTGTCTAATCACACAACAGATGTGTGCTATAGGAACTTCAAGTACCAGAGAGGAAGAGGATTTTAAAGAGGTGGCTACTCACAATCAAGAGGAAGATTCAACCATAATCAAGGCTACAACCATGGCTACAACAACAATTATCAAGGAGGGTACAAATCAAGAAAAGACTTCAACAATTATATAGAGGATCAAGAGGATTCTCTTCGGATTATGGACATGACTTCAAAACAAGGTATGAATGATGAGCACCTCTTCTATATTGACTCAAGTTGTTCAAACCATGTAGCAGGCAATTTAGCTCTCCTTTCTGATATTGAGGAGCCCAAGGGAAAGCACCAAGTGTAGATAGGTGATGATATCAAGCATTCAGTTGTCAAGGTAAGAAATGTCAAAGCTTCTAATGGGAATATGAATCCATTGAGTAGAGTTCTTTATGTACCTACTATCACAAAGAATTTGATGAGTGTTGGACAGATAGTGGAAAAGGGTTTGTAGGTTAGGTTCAACAAATATGGAGCTTTTGTGGAGGACTCCCAACATGGATTCAACAGAATAGCCAAGGGAGAGAAAACAGGTAGATTATTTACATTTTGAGCTTGAGGTCACTAGAAACATTGCACTTTACAATTATAAGGATCAATCTCTGTCTAAATTAGAGATATGGCACAAACGATTAGGGCACATTGATGAGAGAACCTTGAAGCAGATATGTAGAGATCAATGTGTGCTTGGGATACCTAATGTACCCAAGAAACATATGATCTATAAATGTGGTGCTTGTCAGTTTGTTAAATCACACTTGTATGCATGAAGATAACTTGGAACTTGTCCACATAGATGTGTGGGGACCAAGCAAGGATCCTTCAATTTCAAGCTCAAGGTACTATGTGTCATTTATTGATGATTTTAGTAGGTGTGCTATCTTGTATTTCATGAAACATAAGTATTCAGTTGTTTCAAGAAGTATCCTGCACTTGTGGAAAATTAAACACAAAAAATCCTGAAGAGGATAAGGTCAGATGGAGGAGGTGAGTATTTCTCCAATGAATTTGATGCATTTTTTGCAAGAAAGAGGTATCAAAAGGGAGATCACTACCAGATATACTCATGAGAAAATGGAGTAGCAGAGAGGAGGAATAGATTGATTGTGGAAGCAGCTAGATCAATGCTTAATGAAAAAAGGTTGCCAAATTACTTGTGGGTAGAGAGTGTTTCTACTGCCACTTACCTTATTAATAGGTTACCTTCTAAATCCCTTGATGGGATGACCCCATATGAAGCATGGCATCGTAGGAGACCCTCACTTGATCATTTTAGGATATTTGGTTGTGTTTCTTATGTGCATGTTCCATCTCAAATCAACGGTAAGCTAGACCCTAAGGTAGAGAAATGCATCTTCATCGGGTATGATTTAAATTAGAAAGGATATAGGTTTTATAATCCATCCAACAAAGGATTTATGGTCAGTAGAGATGTTGTGTTTGATGAGAATGATTCTTGGTTTGAAAGTGAATTTAGGAAGGTCAAATTGCCATATGACTTGGAAGAAGAATTTCCAAGCCTCACGAAGGAGAAGCCAAGCATAATTGAGGACATCAAATCAAATGATGAGGACACCATCAACTTCTAAGAGTTCAAATCATGGAAATCAAAGGGCAAGGCCAAGATGAAGAGGTTGGAGGACATACCTGAATCATCCAACGAAGCCTTGAGAAGGTCACAAAGAGAGAGTAAGAAGACAATCAGATATGGGTATGATACTTCATTAGTCACTAAGCACTCTATTTATCTTGGTAAGGATTCATCACTTGAAGAACCTTCTTCATATGAAGAAGCAAGTACCAAATCAGAATGGAAGGAAGCTGTGAATGAAGAAATAGAAGCACTCCAAGAGAATGACACATGGGAGCTAGTACCCAAGAAAGCATCAATGAAGGTGATTGGTTCTAGGTGGATTTACAAAATCAAAAGGACTTAGATGGATCCATAAATAGGTATAAAGCTAGACTTGTGGCTAAGGGTTCTGTACAAACCCAAAATTATGAAGATGCCTTTTCACCTGTGGCCAAAATGCCAACCATCAGAGTCTTGGTGAGTGTAGCTGCATCTAGAAATTGGAATATGTATGAATTAGATGTGAAAAATGCCTTTCTCAATGGCTGGATTTCAGAGGAGGTTTACATGGCTCAACCTCTTGCATATGAAGACCCAAGCAAGGTAGATCATGTGTGCAAATTGAACAAAGCTCTTTATGGTTTAAAGCAGACACCTAGGGCATGGAACCATAGGTTAATAACCTATCTTCAAGACCAAGGATTCATGATGAGAAAAGCATATTCTTCTTTGTTTGTCAAGAGAAGTAACTAAAAAATGATATACTTATGTGTATATATTGATGACATCATTCTTACAAGTACTGATGCTAATGGCATCAAACAAATAAAAAATCAGATGATGCAGGAGTTCAAAATCAGTGACCTAGGGTTTTTGAAGTATTTTCTTGCACTTGAGTTAGTATACACTAACTCTCAAATTTACATCACTCAAAGGAAATATGTGCCGGACATGTTGAAGAAGTTCCACTTGGAGAATGCAAAGGTATCCAGCACCCCTTTGGAGGTAATCATAAATTGAGTGCTTATGAAGGTGATTTGCACTGAGCAAAATAACAGGAGGTGTCTAGACCAAAGTAGCAAGTTTTGTAACATTAGCTATTTGTGAAGTAGTTTTTTTTAATTCAATTGGTTGAAGGATCAACTCCAAAGTACTCAAGTACTTTCTTAGTGTCATTTGCAAGCTAAAAGAGCCTACTATCAAACTCTGAAGTGATTTAGGGCAGATACAAAGTAGGTCTTAGCACTACCACCTCACTTTCTTGAGGTATCCATCCATCTCTTCCAACATTTACAACTTCAGTGGTTCTAGGAACCACTAAGTCTTCATTTCTTATCAGTATTGTGGGAGCTCTTCATCTTGTGGTTGCTCTATCTGGCCTCCATAGATAGATGGAATTTCTTAGGGAAACTGATCATGAGGGTCATCAATCTACGAAATAGGAGGGGGATTAATCTTCTCCTTGGCCCATTTCTTTTCTTGTACTTCCCACAAAAACTCTTGAGAGTACTCTTGAATTGAAAGAGGGGTTCCAACATCCATGAATCAAGAACATAAGCTTTCATTGGTAGTGAGCTTTCTCTTTCAACAACAATACAAATTCTTGAAAAAGGTATATGGATTTGTGGAATATATCATCTCATATATCAAGAGCTAAAAGTAAAGATCAATTTGAATCTTGTACCTACCTTTAAGCATCGACCAGGTTTCTTGAAGAGTGCTGATTGTTGGGAAAGATGGATGGACACTCCAAGAAATGAGTAGGTATTGCCAAATCCTGCTTTGTAATAGCCCCTTGATGCTTGAGAGTTGATTTGTCGGCCCTTTTGGATTTTCAATGACACTAAATAAGTATTATGTACTTTGGAAGTGATGTCAAAAATGATTGAACCAAAAAACAGATTACTTCCAAGTTGAAGGGTTAATGAAAACCTTCTATTTTTGTTCACACATGTGCTGCTTGTTATGCTCAGTGCTTCTAGTACAGTAGGAATTAGAAAAATTCCTCTTAGAGGTATCTAATTAGCTTAGTAAGCTAATGATTCCAAGTAGAATCACTTAAAATGATGCAGTATACACAGAGCAATCAAATTAGCAATTGAATCATTACCCTCGATTTTTTAGGACCTCAGCAAAGTTTGACCAGTGAGTGCTTCGATGCGCTTTTCTTGAACATGGCTGAATAGATTGTCTTCAAAATTTGTGAGCATAGATGACTTGGAGCTGATTACATCAAGCTATAGAACATTTAAAATGGTGGAGAAATGCCTAATATATGAGTAGTACAAGTTGACAGTTATGAATGACTATAACAGAGAGATCATAGATGAGCAATATAGATCTATTGTATTAATGGACAATATTGTACAAGATCATAGGCTTGACAATCATAGCCTCATGATGGTGAATAGTGTAGGCTACAATGTAGACCTCACTCTCTTATGATATGGCAATGGAGAACTCCGGAATTGAGTCTTCTAACCGCGACCTTTTAGAAGCCACTTTTATAAGTGCTACATTCAAATTTGAATTTGAATTTAGCTTTTGGATCTCTCTAAAAGTAATTCATCAATCTAGGAGTTATTCTCTCCAACATAAAGTTCGTGAATCTAACAAACTCCACGAGTTTGTAGGTGGTTACAATTATTCTTCCAAGTCAAAAATGACTTTTACAAATGTAAAGGATAGAATGCTCCTAGAAATGGTTTCCATGGAGTTTCAATTGTTCATGAAATTCTAGCCAAATGTGTAGGCTTGCACTTTGCACCAATAGCTCCCCCTCAAGCCAAGCATTTTGGCTTGGTCTTCATCTTCAATCTTCATGAATGTCATGCAATCCAATCATTGACTTAAACCTGCAAAGTTTTGTACCATCTAATGCTTTAGTCAATTAGTCTGCACATTGCATATTAGTTGATACATATGTCAACTGACTTTCCTTTCTCAATAGCTTCTCTCTCACATAATGATAGTGGACCTCTATATGCTTGCTCCTAGCATGATAAATAGGATTAGCTGCAAGATGCAGTGAGCTAGTATTATCTCCAAAAATCATTGGAAATGTAGTATGCAAACCTAAATCTGTATACAATAATTTGATCCATATTTCCTCTTGAGTAGCATTGGCCAATCCTCTATACTCTGCCTCTGTAGAAGATAAAGCAATAATAGGTTCCTTCTTTGTAGACCATGATATAGGTTTATTACCTACAAAGGATAGGTATCCTGAGGTACTCCTTCTATCATCTTTGCATCTTGCCCAATCTGCATCTGAATATATCTTGATGTCCAAGTCTGAGGTATAAGGAAAATACAATCCATGATTTTGAGTGCCCTTAAGGTACTTCAAAATCCTTTTGGCAGCTTCCAAATGAGGTGCCCTAGGCTTATGCATAAAATGACTTAGAACACTTACTCCATAAGCAATATCAATCCTTGTTAATGTAGCATAGTTCAAGCTTCCCACTATGTTTTGATAACCCCCAATGTTCTCAAGTATATCACCTTCATGAGCACTTAATTTTAGGTTTACCTCTGTTCGAGTACTTGCAACTTTGGCATCCTCCAAATGAAACTTCTTTAACATATCTTGTATATACTTTCTCCGAGTAATATAAATTCTAGAGTTAGTATAGACTAAGTCAAGTCCAAGAAAATATTTTAGTGATCCAAGGTCACTAATTTTGAACTTCTTCATCATCTAACTTTTGATCTGCTTGATGCCATTAGCATCATTACCTGTGAGTATGATATCATCAACATATACACATAGGTATATTACCTCTGAATTACTTCTTTTGATGAACAAGGAAGTATCTGCTTTACTCATAATAAAACCCTGATACTCAAGATATGTAGTCAACCTATGGTTCCATGCCCTAGGTACCTTCTTCAATCCATAAAGATCTTTGTTCAATTTACATGAATATGTTACCTTGTTTGGATCCTCATAACCAGGAGGTTGAGACATGTACACCTCCTATGAAATCCAACCATTTAGAAATGCATTTTTTACATTCAATTGATACATGTTCCAATTCTTTGATGCAACCACACTTACCAATACCCTCATGGTTGGCATTTTGGCCACAGATGAGAAGGTTTCTTCATAATCAACTCCTTCGGTTTGTGCAAAACCCTTAGCCACAAGTTAAGCTTTGTACCTGCTTATTAATCCATCAGAATTCCTTTTGATCTTATAGATCCATCTAGAACCAATTACCTTCATAGAATCCTTCTTTGGTACTAGTTCCCAAGTATCACTCTCCTTGAGTGATTCAATTCCCTCATCCATAGCTTCCTTCCATTCTGCCTTGGTCTTTGCTTCTTTATATGATGATGGCTCTTCAAATGAAAAGTTTTTTGCAAGATAAACAGAGTGCTTAATTACTAAAGAAGTTTCATACCCATATCTTATTGGCTTCTTGCTCTCCCTTTGTGATCTTTTGATTGCTTGGTTGGATGATTCACGTATATCCTCCAAATTCTTCATCTTGACTTTGCCTTTGGGCTTCCATCCCTTGAAATCTTCTAAGTTGATGATGTCCTCATCATCTGAATTGATGTCTCCATTTTGAGTAGGCTCCTCCTTAGTGAGGCTTGGAAACTCCTCTTCCAAGTCATAAGGTAGCTTTAGTTTCCTGCATTCACTATCAAACCAAGAGTCATTCTCATCAAAGACAACATCTCTACTGACCATGAACCCTTTGTTTGAAGGGTTTTAGAACCTGTATCCTTTTTTATTCAAGTCATACCCTATGAAGATGCACTTCTCTGCCTTAGGGTCTAGCTTACCTCTTATCTGAGAAGGGATATGCACATAAGCTACACATCCAAAGATCCTGCAATGATCAAGTGAAGTTCTTCTACCATGCCATGCTTCATATGGGGTCATCCCATCAAGAGATTTGGATGGCAACCTGTTTACAAGATAAGTGGCAGTAGATACACTCTTTGCCCACAAGTAATTAGGTAATTTTTTCTCATTTAATATTGACCTAGCTGTTTCAACAATTAATCTATTTCTCCTTTCTACCACCCCATTTTGCTCAGGGGTATACCATGTTGTAATTTCTCTCTTGATTCCTCTGTCCTGCAAGAATGCATCAAACTCATTTGAGAAGTACTCACCTCCTCTAGCTGACCTTAGTCTCTTTAGGTTTCTCCCTGTTTGGTTCAAAACAAGTTCAAGATACTTTTTAAAACAACTGAATACTACATTTTTGTGCTTCATAAAGTACAATACAGTCCACCTACTGTAATCATCAATGAAAGATACATAATAACTTGATCCAAAGATTGAGGGATCCTTACTTGGTCCCCATACATTTGTATGAACAAGCTCTAGGTAGTCCTCATGCATGTAGCCTTTTCTTGAGAAGGGTAACCTGTGAGATTTTCCAAATTGACAAGCACCACATTTATAAATTAAGTGTTGCTTAGATACATTAGGTATCCCAAGAACACATTCTTCTCTACATATTTGTTTTAAAGTCCTTTCACCAACATGCCCTAACCTCTTGTGCAAAATTTCAAGCTATGATAGTGTTTGATCTTTATAGCTATAAAGTGCAATGTTCCTTGTATCCTCAAGTTCAAAACTGCATAATCTACTTGTCTTTTCTCCTTTGGAAATTCTCTTGGATCCATGTTGGGGATCCTCCACAAATGCTCCATATTGGTTGAACCTAACCTGCAAACCCTTTTCCACAATCTCTCCAACACTCATCAAATTCTTAGTAATTATAGGTCCATACAAAACCATGCTCAATGGATTCTTGTTTCCATCAGAGGTCTTTACATTTCCTACTTTAATCACTGAGTACTCGATGTCATCACCTGTTTGTACCTGATGCTTACCCTTTGGTTCTTCAAGGTCAAAGAGAAGAGCTACATTGCCTGCCACATGGTTTGAGCATCCTGAGTGAATGTAGAAGAGATGGTCATCACTTATACATGGTTTTGAAGTCATGTCCATAATCAGAAGAGAATCTTCTTGCTCCTCTATGTAGTTGTTGTAATTCTTCCTTGATTTGTAGCCTCCTTGGTAGTTGCTATTGTAGTTTTTGTTGTAGTTGTTATTGTAGTTTTTGTTGTAGTTGTTATTGTATCCTTGATGGTGATTAAATCTTCCTCTTGATTGTGTATATCCACCTCTTTGATATCCTCTACCTATCTGATTCTTGAAGTTCCTGTAACACTCATCTATAGTATGATTTGACAATCCACAAATATTGCATGGTCAGGAGTTATAAGGTCTCCCCCTACCTTGCTTACCTCCTCTTCCCCTTCCTCTTGATTGTTCTTCCTCTCCCTGCATAGTTCGCTTGGGAGGTAGTTCCTTCATCTTCAACCTTCTTGTTTCTCCCTTTCTCTTTGGGCTTACTTTTATCAGTGAATAGGGCAGAAGAACTATTACCTCTTGATGAATCTCCATTCTTGTTGAGCTTGGCTTCATGGTTAAATAGTTGCCCCATGAGTGTGGTAAGGTCTGGAATCTACATGTCCATGTACAAGTCCATGGCAGTTGTGAAGCTCTCCCATTTGTCATCAGCTTTAATACCATTGATCACTTGTCTTACAATCTGCTCCTCCTCAATTTCTTCTCCTATGCTTGCCAATTGATCTGCTACATCTTTGACTTTGGTCATGTACTCTACGATGTCTTGCTTGGGTTGCTTTCTTTGAGTGGTAAACTCAATCCAAAACTAGTTCTTCCTAGCCCTTGTGTTGGAAGAGAAGCAGGAAGACAATGTTTCCCAAGTCTGTTGGGATGTCTTCTAGTTCCTAATATGTGGAGGAAGAAAATCAGAGATTGAGTTAAGTAAGTAAGACCTTGCTAATGCATCCTTGGCACACCATGTGTTGAGTCTTTCATGCTCCTCTCTTGTAGGTTGTCCTTTGCTTCTGAATATGGGCGTCTCCTCATCTCCTGAGATGTATCCATAGAGGCTCCTTCCTTGTAAGTATGTCTTTATCCTCAAGGACCATGCTTGATAGTTACTCCTGTCCAATTTATCAATAAAATAAGGAAAACCATCTTCCATTTTACCTTAGCTCTACTCTGATACCACTATTGGGAAAGATGGATGGACACTCCAAGAAATGAGTAGGTACTGCCAAATCCTACTTTGTACCAGCCCCTTGATGCTTCAGAGTTGCGTTGTAGGCCCTTTTAGCTTTCCAATGACACTAAATAAGTGCCTATGTTATTTGGAAGTGATGTGAGAAATGATTGAACCAAACCAGATTACTTCCAAGTTGAAGGGTTAATGAAAACCTTCTATTTTTTGTTCACACATGTGTTGCTTGTTATGCTCAATGCTTCCAGAACAGTAGGAATTAGAAACATTACTCTTAGAGCTATCTAATTAGCCTAGTAAGCTAATGATTCCAAGTGGAATCACTTAAAATGATGCACTATACACAGAGCAATCAAATTCGCAATTGAATCATTACCCTTGATTTTTTAGGACCTCTGCAGAGTTTGACCAGTGAGTGCTTCGATGCTCTTTTCTCCAAATTGGCTGAATAGATTGTCTTCAAAATTTGGGAGCATTTAGGTGACTTTGAGCTAATTCCAACAAGCTATAGAACATTTAAAAGGGTGGAGAAAGGACTGAGATATGAGTAGTACAAGCTGAGAGGTATGAATGACTATAACAGAGAGATCATAGATGAGCAATGTACATCTATTGTATTAATGAACAATGTTGTACAAGATCATAGGCTTGACAATCATAGCCTAATGATGGTGAATAGTGCACGCTACAATGTAGACCTCACTCTCTTACAATATGGCAATGGAGAACTCGGGAATTGAGTCTTCTAATCGTGACTTTTTAGAAGCCACTTTTATAAGTGCTAATTCAAATTTGAATTTGAATTCAACTTTTGGCTCTCTCGAAAAGTAATCCATCAATCTAGGATTTATTCTCTCCAACATAAAGTTCGTGAATTTTTCATCTAACAAACTCCACGATTTTGTAGGTAGTTATAATGATTCTTCCATGTCAAAATGACTTTTACAAATTTAAAGGATAAAATCCTCCTAGCAACAGTTTCCATGGAGCTTCAATTGATCATGATCTTCTAGCCAAATGTGTAGGCTTGCACTTTGCACCAACACTGATGATGATATTGAGATACCATACGTTAAGCTTTCTAAGAGGAGTAGATCACATGGTGGTCATATGAGGAGCATCAAAGCGTGGATCAGTGTGCTTTGTGAAGCATTGAGATTCACAAGAGAAAGGTCGATCAATGCTTTCAAAAATTGAGTAGAGGTGAGGAAGAACATGATAGACCTATTGATATGAAGAAGAAAGAGGTGGATGTGCTTGTACAGATTGAAGGGGAAATAGAGTCATTGTGGGTGCAAGCTTAGGATTTACATGGAGTTAACACATCAAATCTCATTGAATCTCATGGAATCTATTCAACATGTTAACTCCATACAAATCCTTAACTTTCATCCATAATGACTCTATTTTCTCTTCAAGCTGTACAATCTCATCCGCCTCTGTTTTGTTTTGGACTCCAAGTTGTCCTCTCCAATCATGAAGTAACAAAGAATCAACAAATCATCTTTATTTTGTCAATCCTAGGAATATCCATAAGACCACAGCCCCTTCAAGATAATAGATTCAAGGAAATAAGAGATTAATGGCTGGATTGCTGAGAAAAATTGAAGATGAAGAGAAAATCTAGGGTTTACCATATCTAAGGCAAATCTCCATCATTTTCTATGATCTTTGTGTCAAAACCATGCTATTTTATCAGCAGAATACAAATATGAACTCAAAATTGAAAAATATCACCTGTATCACAGAGACGAGACAATCGCGATTCTGTACATTCAGAAGCTTTTCACAATTCTGGAACTTTCTTCAGTCCTTTTCCACTCATTACATCAGTAAACCTCTTTCTTCATACAACTCACTCAGTAATACACAAATGTAACTCACAAATCTCCATGATTAAGCAAGAAACAAGCTCTCACATCAAAGAAAATACACTCAACAGGAGAAAACACAATTTTTGCAGAAACTCTCTCTTCTCTATTGATAGCATGAGCAAATGACTAACCAACCTCTCCAAATTAGAGAAAATTGACTTATATACATTTTCAAGTGTCCCTTTTCACACTTGAAATTAGGTCTTTTTCTCTAATTTTCTAAAAATATGCTATCTAAGAGTTTCTAAAAATTCTACAAAAATTACATGAGGTCCTTGACTACATAAGGAAGACTCTTCCTTATTTTTACAACCATTGCATAAATATTTTACAAGTTTTTTGGCTTTTTACTAATTTTCTACATCAAAAAATACTTTCCAAAAATACACCTTCCAACATTCTTCCCCTCCTAGAGCTTTTGGCTCCTGACAAAAGACTTCCTTATGTGAGCTCAGCTTTATTTCTTCTTCCTTTGGTACACTTGTGACACCAAATCATGGCTCTTCCTTTCTGTGACATTCAAGTTATTGACCATTTCAAACAAGGCTTTCCTCCATTGTACTGCAGCTTCAGGCTTATCTATGACATCCTTCTTCAAGTATTCTGTGTAAGCGGCTTCATAAGCAGTAAGTCTTGCTTTTGTAACAACAGATAAGTTTCCAAAAATTTCTGACTCCCTTTCAAAGAATCCATAATCAAAAGCATCTTCAAATATTTGCAAAAAATGACTGCCCAAAAATATTATTCTACTGTAGTAGGCCATCAAACAAATCCTGTCTGGTGTCTCACTTAGATCAAACAATAGAGCATCTGTCGGAGAATTAAAACCTATGTAGTTCAAAATTCTGACATCTGTATCAGTGTAGGTCTCTATACAGGCTAGAATTAACCTCATTATTCTGACAAGTAATATACAAGCAGGGTCATTAACATCTTTATAATCTGATATGACAGCCTCAGCAGTATTCACCATGTAACTTTTAGTAGGCCAAGTTCCTGCCTTTGGACCTGCTATTCTTGGAAAGTTCAGCCATTTTGCTGGAATCTGCCCTGTTTTTCTTCTTTCCCAAAAAACAGTCCACTCCCTTCTTCTGGCCACAGGGCAATAAGCTGGGTTAATCTTTAAGTGCAAAGGTGCCTCCTTCCAGATTCTCCTACACTCTTTATTAGCATCCAACCATTTATTCCTCCATTTTGGGTTAGCTCTTTCAAATAATTCCTTTGTAACATTAATATCCTCTTCATATTCAAAATATTGATTTGGAGATAATCCCACTCTGGCTAACTGATAATTTTTTATGCTTTCCAATACCATACAAAAAGGAATTCCTAATCCATCTGCAGCCCAATGGTGCTGATCTGGATTGATGCCTTTATTTAAAGCAAATGTGACAATCTGGTTCTCATAATCATCATGCATTTTTCTCATAAACTCCATTCTTGATTCTCTGCTAGTCAGCAACTTCTGAACAAATTCCTCAGTGTACTCTTCCTCAGATCTTTTGGCTACTGCTTCATAGTTTTCCTGTTCTCTATCAACATCTCCTGTTTCATACTCTCTTGTATTTGTATCTTCTGCATGTACCTGATTCTGAACCTCTTCCTGAGCTTCTGATTTCTCCAGTTGTTTCTGTAAGTCTTCTAAGGTCATCATTAAACTTTTATTCTGAGTTATCAAATCTTCTCTTTCTTTCATCCAGTCCATTCTTTCTCTTTCCAACTTGTCCTGCCAATCCTTCCTTTCTTGCTCCATATTCAAAAACAACTTGTTATACCCTCTCATAGCTATAGCAGCATGTGTACTTTTTGCCTGCTTTTCTAGTTCTTTGGCTTCCTTCAATTCTTCTTGGAGTTTCTGAATTTCTTTATGCATTTCATCTTTTTCTTCCTCTGTCAATTGGGCAGGTTTACTTTCATCTTTTACTAGACTTTCTTCTAGCAGCAACTTATTAATTTCTTCATGGGCCCTAGTCAAAATTTGATATGAAGTTTGTAGTGTTCTGTATCTTCCTCCTATGGTTTTTAGTTCCATTTCCATCTTGGCATTTTGTTCTGATAACTTCACACTCTTATCCTCCCAATATTGTATTTTGTTCTGCTTCTGAACTTCAATTTCTTCCAAAGCAACTATTCTATTGACATACTCTTCATTTTTCTTCTGAATTGACCTCAGTTGTTCTGACATCTGCTCCTTTTCCTTTCTGTGTTCTTTGATAATCATACTCCCTTTCTCAAATTCAGATTCAGCCACCATGCCTGATATGATCATATTCCTGCTAGATGGTCTGAACTGTTCAATATTATTCATGATTATTTGACAAGCTGACCTTATATTCTTGGGTATCATTTCCAAACCAACTTCCATTTCTGCTTGTCTGATTTCAATTTGCTTATCTCTTTTACCTTCCTCATCTTCCTCTGCTTTTGTTTCATCCTCTATATCCTTTGTATCTTGTTCTTCATTACTGGAAGCATCATTCTCTGTTTCTTGATTAATATCATCTTCTTCAAGCTCCAATACTCTATCCTTTGCACTTTTCTGATCTGAGAGGTTTGAAATTCTATTTTCTTCCAATGAATTCCTTCCTTCTTGACCTTGCATTTCTTCTCCCTGTACCAATTTTTCTTGAACTACTATTGATTCAATATCTTCCACATGGATAACCTGATCATCATTTTTCTGCATTTCCTGTCTTCCCGTTTCTTGAGCTGTATCTGATACATTTGCATGAAAGGCTTTTATTTGATCATCACTCCCCTTATTTGTATATTCATGAGCTTGCTCATCCACATCCATAAAATCTATTCCTTCTTCCTGTTCCTGCTCACCATTGTATGTAGATTCCTCATTACTGTTTATCTCCTGCAGTACATCTTTTATACTTTGAATAATTCCTTCTTCTATCACCTGTCCTAAGACCTCTTGAGCACTCTTTTCTGGTTCTATCCTCTTGATTTTCTGTTCTTTAGGTGCATCCTTCTGCTGAATATCTGAACTGCTGAATACCTTCTTTGCTAGTTCCTCTAAACTTGCATTCATGTTGAAATATGTCTGTGAAGGTTTGGTCCATATTGACTTTATACCAACATTCACTACTCCAAAGCTATCTTCATCTCTCCTTTGGTTTTCCCCTTCTGTCATTCTTGTCTTTCCTTTTAACAGTCTTCTTTCTTCTTCAGCACTCATTTGTTGGACAGTTTCTTCATGAGTCTGCCTTTCTTGAGACTTCTTATTTGTATCCTCAAGTGTCTTCATTTTTTCTACAGTCTGTATGGCTACATTAGGAGTGTTGGGTATTGACAAGTTTAAACTTTTCAACAAAAAACTCTCAATGTCACTATCTGACTCGGATGAGAATCGTGAGGATCCTCCTACTTCTTGCTCTGTAGACTTTGATACTTCCTTCACTGTGGTAGACTTCTGAGTTGCTTCCATGACTGTTGCTTCTGTGTCTTTAACTGTTGTAGCTTCAGCTACTGCTTTTTCTTTTCCCTTCTTGACTAGTTTCTTCTGTTGGACTTGCTTTTTTGGCACTTTCTTTTTTACCACAACAGTAGTCCTGGCCTCTGGAGGTCCTTGCAACTCTTTGAAGTATGCCAGCAACTCTACTTCTTTTTTCACAAATATTTCTTCGGTCTCGGCTGCCATCATTTCCTCATGTAAAACTTCATAATGCTCCACCTCCTCCTGTATCCAATCTGTAGCCTTGCAGGAATAGTCTTCCAGCATTTTCTGATATTGGGCTTCGTACATTGCTCTTTTATTGTTTCCCTGAGTTAGATAAGTAAATAATTGCTCTTTACTGGTCTGTGGGGGGTGAGGTTCACTAGAGGATTGTAGCCCTTTTTGGGCTGCCAAATGTTCTTCTTTTGTTGCTTCAATCTGCTCCATTTCTATTTTTCTTGGATCCACTTTCCTCTTCTTAACAGGCACTACTTCTTCAGAGATAATTCTCCTCTTCATCCCAGCTCCCCTCATACTGGTTTGTCCCACTGTGTCTTTAACCTGCTTCCTTTTGGGAGGACTTTTTACTCCTGACATCAAATTTCTAAAGTATTGTGCTTCTGGAGCTAATTTCAATTGTTCTTCCATACCCAAGATATGATAAATAATTCTTGTCAAAAACTGGGCTCCATTCATAAATTTCTTCTGCTCCCAATGTTTGGCTGCTTCCTTTAACTGTTCATGGATGTATGGTGAGACATCCATAACTCCAAATGGTTTGGTTTTGTCTTTATTGTTGAACATCAACAGAGTTACTGATTTGTGAGGCATGGTGTATCTAGGCAGCTTGGGAAAACAAAAATATTGCAAAAACATTCTGATTGCATATTCTTCATTCTCTTTTCCTTTAAAATCCGTGAACTTTACATATCCTGTATAAGTATCCTTATTCTTTTTTACAAAGCTTTGATCCAGTTTGGTGCCCATTGGATAAAATTGTAAAGCAGCTCGAATATGTTCTGCCTTAATGGTAATACGCACCTCCTGATCATCTTTGTTCTTCACTTTGCACCTGAAATAAGCATCATTCCTTGTTCCAACCTCTTCCAAACTGCTCATTACCTGTGCTACCCTTTCGAAGTCAATGAAGAAGATTGGTTCCTCCAATAGTTTATGCAATCCCACAGCTTTCCATCTTTTTACGTTGACAGTAGTTCTTTGAAACCTATAAAACTCCTGGCACAACATTGTGTATTTATAACCTCCCACTGCTATTGTGAAGATGTGCTGACCTATTACTCCCAGAATTTCCTTCAGTTCTTTTACTGCTCCTTCTGCTTCTGGAATTTCTGTATCTTCATCTGATTCCAGGTCCACCTGCTCCACTGTGGTCTCACTGTCCAAGAACCAATGTCCTCTTGACAAGGTTACTGAGTCAGCTTTGAAGTCATGAATGGTCAATTCTTTTGTATTCACCATCCTGTGTTTATATATAAAAGAAAAGAAAAACACTCCACCCACATGAGTCACAAGAATTCACAAAAAAAATTACTGTCTCATTCTGGTATGTCACTGGTATAAACAAATGAAAGAGACAAAGTTCCAAACAATTTTTTCTTTTTCCAAAGGACTCAATTTTTAAGTGAGCAATACAGGTGTAGCAAGATATCTAATGTGCTCTCTTCAATTGTCAATTCCTTACTCAAAAAAGAAAACAATTCTTAAATAGAAAGAAGATGATGAAAAAGATGATTAATGTAAAGACTTCAAAAAATAGAAATAAAAAAGATGGTCACAAAATTTTGAACAAAATAATACAGATTTTCCATGGTAAGTTACTTTCTTCCTCCCTAAATCTTGCTTTTGTGCTTTTAATTTTAGATAGAAATTAAAATACATTTTTCCTTTCTTTTTTTTTTTCTCTTTTTTTTTTTTTCAATAATAATGACATTTTTTCTGCTTTCCTTCCCCTCCTAATTCCCTTTTAAGGAAAAAGAATTTAGAAGAACATGTTGCTTTTGTCATTCATTCTCCCTCCTTTTCTTTTTTCTTTCTCTCCTTTTTTTTTTTTTTTAATAGTATTTTGTTCCACAGATCTGAAAATAGGTTAAGTGTGGATGATCTCTCTTCCATTGACTCAATTCTGATTTTTTTACCCAACAATGTTTCACTCTCAATGTCTTTGTATCATACAAGTATCCATGTTTCATAGACAAACTTCTTGTAGCCTCTTTTGGTTTCCATACCCATTTTATTCCCTCTTCCTGTTTTGGTGGATAACATCTGTGCATGCCCTTTTTCCATGTGTTTGTAGTTCTGTTTTGTTGATGTGTCCATAACTGTCTTCTTATTTTTGTCTCACCAGTTGTTTTTACTCCCGAGATCTCTTGTGTGGTTTGATTGTATGAAGCTTGAGCACTTGGTATTGGTAATATGTTCCTGTCCTTCATTGAGAAAGTAAATCCTTCCATATCTGGGTCAAGAACATCTAGAGAAACCTCCTGTCCTTCATTACTCAGAAAAAACATTAAAAACTTTTTGTCATTTATGGTCAAATTAAGCTTCATTTTCTCAAAGTTCAAAACAACTTTACCTTGTTTGAGCCAAGGTTGTCCCAAAATCAACTTTTTAGTCATGAATTGGTCTGGCCACTCTTCACAATCTATATCCATATATTCATCATTAAATTTAACTTTAATAGAAAGTGAAGATATGCTCTGAATCATTTTCCCTCCCAGGGTTTTGATCAGAATTCTGCTTTCAGCCCTCTTAAAGTTAAACTTATTGACCAAGGCTGAGCTAATTAGATTCACTTGAGCTCCTGAATCTATTAAAACCCTAATATTTTCATTCTGATAATCCATCAATATCATAGGCAAATGTTCTCTTTGCTTTAGGGTGTTTTCACATAAACACACTTCTTTCAATTTCCTTATTCTCTCCTTGGCTTCTTGTTGAGCCTCTTTTCTGATGTTCTTCTCTTCTTTTTTTCTATTTTGGGCCTTTTGCAGTCTTCTCCATTCATCAGAAGTTAATGGACAATCATACCTCTTAACTCTGCATCCACTTATGAAATTTGGCATGATTTCTCCATCAATATTAGCTAATTGAATGGCTCCACTTTTACTTATCTGATGTATAATGTATGGCCCATGACCTTTTTTCTGAAATTTTCTCTGATGTTCCTTAACTGTGTATGCCAAGACCAGGTCTCCTTCTTGTAGATCTTTGTCTTTTATGTGAACATCATGATAAGCTTTCTGTCTTTTCTTGTCTGTGTATATACTCATCACTGCTTGGAGTCTAGAAGCTCCCAGTTTTTCCAAATCTAAGACTCTCTCAGATAATTCATGTCCTGTCCAATTATATTGATTACCCACTTTTAATGTTGGAATAAGAAATTCCATGGGTAAAACTGCATTTTGGCCATATACTAAATTAAATGGGGTAGTTCCTATTGCAGTTTTGTATGCCACTCTGTAAGCCCAGTGAACATGATTAAGTTGAGAATCCCAGTCATTTCTATTTGTGTTGACTAGTTTGGACAATACTGCACAGAGTACTTTATTAGTACTTTCTGCTAAGCCATTAGCTTGTGGGTGATATGGGGCTGATTTTCTATGACTGATCAAAAAGTGGTTGGTCATGTTTTCTATGATCTGATTTAAAAAATGAGTTCCCCTATCACTTACCAGTTCAATTGGTAGTCCAAATCTAATGATAATGTTTTCATACAAAAATCTGGCAGTAGTGTGAGCATCATTTCTTTTAGTAGCTTTGGCCTCAGCCCATTTTGTCAAATAATCTGTAGCTACTATTATGTATTCTGCATGGGTTTGTCTGGCTGGAGGATGTATTGGTCCAATAAAATCCAATCCCCATTTGCTAAAAGCTCTGGCTGAAATTAAAGGAATTAATGGCATATTATCTCTTTTGTTTGGTTGACTCACCCTTTGACAGACATCACATCTTTTTACATAAATTCTTGCATCAGCAAATAGGGTTGGCCACCAAAAGCCAGAGTACAATATGAGCTTGGCTGTTCTATCACTTGAAAAATGTCCTCCTGCCACTCCTGAGTGTGCCATTTCCAACATTTCTAAATACTTTCCTTCAGGAACACAAATTCTCAGATATCCATCCATTCCTCTCTTATATAGTTGTTCTCCTATGAGTTGATATTATTCTGAGATCACTTGTAAGTTTCTTGAGTCAGCACCAGCTATTACCTGTTTCCCTTTCTTCTTTCTCTTCAATTCCTCTACAATATGTTCACTCCATTCAGGGTTTTTTTGAAACCAATATAAAGTTATCAATTCTGATTCCTTCAATGTTTGACATTTTTTACAATTATCAACATATCTCTCCACATCTTGAATCTTGTTTGGCCAATGTACTCCCATCCTATTAAGGTTGCTTAAAGTGACTATCTTGGAAGCATGAGTACATGGGTTCCAGTAATGAGCTTTTCTTACATATTCATATTGCTCCTCCTCTGGAGTACAAAATTCCAGTATTCCTGACTGACTGAGGTGATACAAATGTCCAGCTAACAACATGAAATTTCTGCTTTGTAACACCAGATGTGTGTTATTCCCTACTGTGCTACACGGTCCCATGGTTAGCAAAGGAATTAATGACATAGACCATTCAGGAACACTTTCCACCTTGAATAAGTATGTATCTGGCAAATCATCATCTATAGGTGAACTAGCTTCTTTTGACTGGATTCTTGACAAATGATCTGCTCTCAAGTGTGTTTTCCCTTGTCTAACGACCACCTCAAATTCAAATTCCATTAGTAAAAGAAACCATCTTACTATTCTTCCTGTATGACATGGTTTATTTACTGAATAGAGTAGAGCTTGATGATCCACAAAGAATTTAAACTTGTTGGCCAATAGATAATGTCTGTAGTGTTTGACAGCAAATATCATTCCCAATCCTTCTCTCTCAGTGGTTGTGTAATTTTTTTCTGCAATGTTTAATTGTCTACTTGCATATGCTACTGGGAAATCTAATTTGCTTCCTTCTATAGGTTGTGCTAACACACATCCCAGAGCATAATTTGAAGCATCGACATGTACATGAAAAATTTTATCCCATTGAGGTGTTTTTAAAATTGGTGCTGTCACCAAACAAGTTTTTAATGTTTCAAAGGCTTGGTCACATTCTTCAGTCCACTCAAACTTTGTGATTAAGGCATATAAGGGTTTAGCTATATCAGCAAATTTGTGTACAAATTTTCTATAGTACCCACAATGTCCCATAAAAGTTTGGAGTTCCTTCACATTTGTAGGTCTTGGAAGTTCTATTATTGCTTTTATTTTCTTCTCATCTGTAGAAATTCCATTTTTTGAAACTATGTGACCTAACATTCTACCTTGTCTCACAAAGAATACACACTTTTCAGGATTTAAGCATACTCTGTATGTCCTGCATTTCCTGAATATTTTTTCTAAATCTTGTAAATGATCTTGTCTTTTTAAAGAAAAAGTGCACAGGTCATCCACATAGATTTCCATTACATTTCTCAGGAATTCTTTGAAAATATGACACATCAATCTTTGAAAGGTTGCTGGAGCATTGGTTAGTCCAAAGGGCATAACCCTAAAGGCATAAACCCCCCATTCTGTAGAAAAGGCAGTCTTGTGTTGGTCCTCTAAGGCTATTGGCACTTGATTGTAGCCTGAGAAACCATCTAGGAAACTGTAAACCTCCTTTCCTGCAACTCTCTCAAGAAGATGATCTGTTATTGGCAGTGGATAACTATCCCTTATAGTTGCTGCATTCACTTTTTTCAAGTTGATGCAAACCCTAAGTTTTCCATTCTTCTTTGGCACCACAACTATAGGTGATATCCATTCAGTGTACTCTATTTCATAAATGAAATTAGCCGCCAACAACTTATCAATTTCTTCCTTTATTTTGGCAGAGTATTTATCATTAAATGTGTAGTGTCTCTGTTTGCTTGGTTTTGCATCAGGTGTCATAGGAATCTTATGCTCACAGATTTTTGGATCAATCCCTTTTAAATCTTTATAACTGTAAGAAAATACATCCCTATAGTTCTTTGCCAGGCTCCTTAAGGCTTCTTCTTCTTGTGTGGTCATATCATCAGCTATCACTATCTGTCTCTCTTCTCCTTCTTCCTGAGTAATCACAATCTTTTTTGTTTGTTCTTCATTGTCATATGCTTCTCCTTTTTTCTTCTCTCTTTTTGGTTTCATTTTCAGGAGTAGTCTGTCTTCTACCTCATAAGTTTTAAAATTTGCTGGTACATCAAAATATTGATCCTTATCGATCTCTTTCTCTTTCTTTTCTTTTGTCTGATCTCTTTCTATTTCCTTGTGTTTATGTTCCTTGTATTCGCCTGAGATTTTGTCTTTGATTGCATCCTCGGCTTTTACTGTTTCCAAATACTGTGTTTTTCCTTTTTGTAATATCATTTCTTCATTTTGCTCCTCTTCTGTTTTTGGTACATTTATCATGTGTATGCTAATGTGGAAAACATCAAAGCCTTCTTCATTTTGGAATTTCACTCCTACATATTCTTCACTGGCCAGATCCATAGTAGCCAAGATTTGATTCCACCCATAAGGCTCAAACTCTTCATCTTTAAATTGTTGTGGCACATAGCTTTCATCCTGTACTTTTCTTTCTTTCACACATTCCTCTCTTTTCAGTCTTCTCTTTCTATTGGTGAGATTTCTTATCATGTTGCACTTCCATATTGCTGATTCACTCTCTTCCTGATCCTCCATGTCTGATTCCTCACTCTCTTCTTGATTTTGATGTATTTTATACCATTCTTGAGGAGATACATCACAGTAGTGCCCATTTCTCAAGTTCACTCTTGTTATTCTTCCTTTGCTTTGGAGATATAAACAATCATTACCCCAATCTTGTACAATTTGCATTTGTCTCATAAAAGGTCTTCCTAGGATAATTTCATATGAAGTGGATTGTGGAAATTCCACTATGGCAAAGGTATGCTCTATTTCTATACCGCATATGTCCACAATCACTCTCTCCCAAATTCCTAGGGGTTTTTCTATATGCCCATCTGCAAGTTGTAACCTCATCTTAGTGGGTAGTAATTCATTTCTTCCCCATTTCTCCCAAGTTTGTTTAGTCATTATGGCCACTCCTGATCCACTATCCAAAATGGCTTTAGCTGAATTTTTTCCATATTGTAATTTTAGGGTTGAATTCCCTTCTTCTCCTTCACAATATCCTCCTATTTTATCAATAGGAATATACCATAATTCCTCTAATTCTTGTGTTGGTGAATGAAGGTTTCCAGGTATTGTTTCCCCTTTATTCATTTTGTTTTGTAGGTGAGGATTTTGTTTCAACAAGTTTTCCCATGTTGTATGACATGTAATGCTACATTGTTCATTTATGATCATTTGGAATGTTAATTGTGAATTTTCCTCTTTGTTAACACTTTTCCATGTTCTTGTTTTCTCAATTTGTTCAATTGTTCTCTGAGAACTGTCTTCTTCCCCTAATCTGAGTTGTGCTTCCTGGATGATTTGTTTGCACTTTAGCATTCTTTCTTGCTCTAACTCTGGTATAGGATAAGCCACTGCATGATCTGCAGGACTTGGTCCTTCTTGGATTCTTCCCTTATATGCTTTGATTAGGGTTTCTAGACTCTGAGAGTGTCCTCTTTCAGACTGATTTTGAGTGTTTTGGGGAGGAGTACTTTTTGATTGTTCCTTATTGTCTTCTTCCAAGTTTTTGCCCATTCTTTTTTTCTTTTCCCACTTCCCTTTTTGTTTATTCCTTTTCACCTTTGAGGCTGAACCTTCACTTTGTTCCTTATTTGTTTCCTGCTGCTTAGCTTGTGCCCTTGTTATAACATTGATTCCAACTTGATCATTGTCACTCAATTCCTCCTGTTCCATAATATTGACTGTTTTTAGTGGTATGTTATTGGGTGTGTTCTGTTGTTTTTGGGGATTTTTTGGACAGTCTTTGATCAGGTGTTCTCTGCCACAATCCTTGCAGTATGCTCCCTCTATCCTGAATGTTGGAGGTTGTGGACAGTCTCTGATGAAATGCTCTCCCCCACACCTATAACATGTTATCTTTGGTCCCCCTTTGAATTGAGGTTTTTGATTGGACATGTAGTTGTTGGTAATGTACATGAATGTTGCTGTGTCCATTTCAATTTTTCCATTTCCCAAATCTAGGGCTTTAAGCTCAGGTTCTCTTATTTCATAATCTTCCCATTCTTCCTGATGTCCCTCACTCCATTGATACTCTTCCTTATAAGGTGATCTGAATCTTGAATTTCCTTCCTCTATGGGTGTATATTTGACTGGTACCACATTAGTTGGAATAGGAGGCTATTGTCCCAACACTGGTCTTGGTTGCTCAGTATAACCTGATTCCCTCTGAGCCATGTAGTCTCTTTCCTTGACGGGTTGTTTGTTATAGAAGCATTCCTCTCTGGTATGGTTTGTCCATTTTCTCTCTAGTGTGCAGTATTTGAGTGTCTTCCTATCTTGTAAGTGTGGAGGCTTCTGATATGGGCATTGTTGTGCCAGATGGTTTTCTCCACAAATGTAACATTTTTTGTTTGTGTTTATCCTAGAGTTAATCAGATTAGTTTTAGTGTTTGCCTCTAGGGCTTTAGCAATGGCCTGAGCCAATTCTTCTGCTGGAGGAATTTTGTCTTCATATGATCTAGGTTGATCAAATGCCAACAGATCTTGACCTCTGTTGTCCTCCAAGTCTATTGCCTCCTTCACACAGGTTGCTAAGTCCGGACATCTCCTATAGTACACTAGGGTTCTTAGTTGAGCACTTCTCAAACCTTCAATGAATAGGGATACTTGTTTTGCCATGGAAGGTACTTCCTCTCTTGGGCATCTATCAATGTATTGTTTAAATCTTCTGGCTGCTTCTCTAACATTTTCCTCCTTTTGTTGTTTGAAACTATGTATTAATGTGGCTGTACTATGTTTTATCCCAGTCTTAGAAAATTCTCCAATGAAAGCTTCTAAAAAAAATTCAATGTCCAGATACATTTCCTTTCTCAAGGGAATGAACCAGGATAAGGCTGGTCCTGTTAGGGTTAGTCCAAATGCCTCAAATTGCACCTTGTAATCCTCTACTTCCTCAGCTCTAATTAGTTGTCTAAATTCTGCTGCATGAGCATGAGGATCTGAATACCCTTCATATTGGTTCTTCATGCATTTGGCTACTTGGTATGGTCTAAGCATTCTACCCTGAGGCTGCCAATGAGGTCTTCTTCTAAGTAGGAAGTCATTGTATCCATCTGGTTCCTTGTCAAAGGGATTTGGGGAAATATGTGTCCTCCTCCCATGTTGTTGTTCATTGCTAGTGTGGTTTTCATTTGGCCTGGGTAAATTTGTTTGTTCTATGTTATGCTCCCAAGGTCCCTTATCAGCACATTGCCCTAGGTCATTTGAATTTTCTGGGTCTTGAGAGAGAATGTATACACATCCTTGCCTATCTTCATATCTTCCATCCTTAAATTGTGCTACTGGGGTTATATTCAGGGGAACTTCTAAATTTCTCAATCTAATGAGGAATTTATGCATTCCATCCTGATATACATAGGCTCCAAACCTATTTGTATACATGTATTTGAGGATGTTTCTAAAATCCCCAATTTCTATTGACTCATTTGTTTCATTTAGGTTTTCCATGTTATTTTCTTGCCCTAAACTTCTTTCTGATCTTTTACTACTTCCTGGCTCTTTTCCCTTCCTTGCTAGGTCTTGTTTAGAAAGTGTATTTATTTTATTTCCAGACCTAAGTATCATTCACCTATTTCCACGATTTTCTGCTTAGGTTATGGATTTTTCACGATTTTCTGAATAAAATCGTGTTTTTCCACGATTTTCTGTGGAATTTATAATTTTTACGATTTTCTGAATAAAATCGTGTTTTTCCACGATTTTATGTTGAATTTATGATTTTCACAATTTTCTGAATAAAATCGTGTTTTTCCACGATTTTGAGTGAAATTTATGATTTTCACGATTTTCTGAATAAAATCGTGTTTTTCCACGATTTTCTGTGGAATTTATGATTTTCACGATTTTCTGAATAAAATCGTGTTTTTCCACGATTTTGAGTGAAAATCGTGATTTTCACGATTCTCTGTTGAAAATCGTGTTTTTCACGATTTTGAGTGAAAATCGTGATTTTCACGATTCTCTGTTGAAAATCGTGTTTTTCACGATTTTCTGTGAAAATCGTGTTGTTTACGATTTTGAGTGAAAATCGTGATTTTCACGATTTTGAGTGAAAATCGTGATTTTCACGATTCTCTGTTGAAAATCGTGTTTTTCACGATTTTGTCCACAAGATCGTGATTTTCACGATTTTGTGTAAAAATCGTGATTTTCACGATTTTGTCCACAAAATCGTGTTTTCCACGATTTTGTTCCCAGACAATCGTGATTGCTCACAGATTGTTAAACACAATTTTCTAATGAAAATCGTGTTTTGGGAATCGCGATGTTGATAGCAATTTTCTCAAAATCGTGATTTTAAGTTAAAACTCAGAATCGCGATTTTATGCAGTTTTTTTTCTTTTGACAAAATTTCAAAATATTGTTTTTTTCAATTATTTTTTCACCTATAGAATCGCCTTACCCAAATTTTGACATGCAATTAAGCAACTAAACCAAAAATTAAGGATTTTCAGAGAAAACTCAAGAAATCAGAAAATCGTGATTCTGTTCTCCTCTTATCTTTTCTATTTTTTGGTGTTTTTTCTTCAATCAAAAATAAAAAATATACACTCCAGAATGATATTAGGAGTCTTACCTTCCTTGCTTGGTTGAAAACTCCTCCAAAGCCACTGTTTGCTGGAAGTCGCGATTCTGTGCTCTGCTCACTCTCTCTCTCTCCCTCACTCTCATTCACAAATGAATTTTTTCTTCACTTTTCTGTTTATATAGTGCTCAGAAAATCGCGATTTTGTACACTTCCCACTTTTCCTCACTCTTTTACTTGTCCAACCTTACTCACTCAATTTTGATGACCTTTTTTACTATTACTTTTTCTCAAAGTTCCCAATTAAGCCAAGAAATCCAAAATTTCCCTTTTCAGGAAATCGCGATTTTGTGCAGAAAATCGTGTTGTTTCTGTAAATCTTATCTTGTGCACTTTTGAGTATTCTTCCTCCTTGTTTTCTCTCAGTACCCTTCACAACTTCAATACATGAGTCACCTGAAATGTTATTCCAAAAGCAACACTTTTTACAGAAAATCGCGATTCTGTTCAGAGAATCGTGTTTTCTAATTTTCTGGGTTTTGGTAATTTTTTTGATCTCTATTATATATTTTTTTTTAACTTTCTTTCTCTTTGTTTTGCTTCAATTCCTTCTTTCCTTTGTAATTCACTCCACTCCTGAACTTTTGCACCAAAATCACAATCTTCCTCAGAAAATCGCGACTTTGTGCAGAAAATCGTGTTTTTCTCTATTTCTGATTTTATGCCAATTTAAGTAAAACTTTTCTTCCTAATTACCCTCAACACCCTTCAACAACTTCAAATCAACTGTCACTTCAAATGTTATTCCACCATCAACACACACATTTTTTTTTTTCCAAAAAATCGCGATTCTATGCAGAGAATCGTGTTTTCTAATTTTTTGATTTTTTGTTGCTTTTTTGGTTTCTGTTTTCACTTCTCCACAATCACTCTTATCCACAACACCTTACTCCAGCTTTCTAACAAGAAAAGAAATTTGTTTAATAATTTTTGATAGGTTTTGTGAATTTGTTTGGTATTTTTGCCCTAAAAATAAAGGAGAACACTTTACTTAGGGTTTCTGGTTTTGGAGATCAGCTGATCCCATGGTTCTTGATTGGTTATGAGTTTCTATGTCCTTAGCTATCACTAAAGTACCAACGAAAGTTTCTCAAATGAAAAAGTGTTATGAAAGGCAATCAATTTTTGTAAAGATAAACTCAATCATATATTTTTTCAAAATGCAGAACAACTCAAGATTAATGCTCAGATTTGGTCAACAACTGAATCCCTCATTCTTACATCTAGCTAATTTAACTGTCCTTTCCTTAATATCACCATGTTATCTTCCCAAGATCACCCATGGTGTCTAGTACTTGGGCAAAAAGAAATGCAAGAATAGATTCAAGTTACCTCCATCTTCAGCTTCTTGGCTCAAATCCTCCACACACCTGCACTTTTACTTCACCAATATGATGAGCAACTATCAATTTACAAAGATTTCAGCACTTCCACTTCTACAAGACATCCATTGCTTTCTTCTTCCCTAAAGACAAACAATGATATCTACCTATTCATGTGCACTTTTCCTAATTGATGAGCTTTACCTTGTTCTTGTGTTGGTTACCATCATCAACTGAAGATCCAGCAAAGGTCCAACTTCAAAGAAGTTCTTGGAATGTTCCCCGGCAACGGCGCCAAAAAATGTTTTGTTTTGGACTCCAAGTTGTCCTCTCCAATCATGAAGTAACAAAGAATCAACAAATCATCTTTATTTTGTCAATCCTAGGAATATCCATAAGACCACAGCCCCTTCAAGATAATAGATTCAAGGAAATAAGAGATTAATGGCTGGATTGCTGAGAAAAATTGAAGATGAAGAGAAAATCTAGGGTTTACCATATCTAAGGCAAATCTCCATCATTTTCTATGATCTTTGTGTCAAAACCATGCTATTTTATCAGCAGAATACAAATATGAACTCAAAATTGAAAAATATCACCTGTATCACAAAGACGAGACAATCGCGATTCTGTACATTCAGAAGATTTTCACAATTCTGGAACTTTCTTAAGTCCTTTTCCACTCATTACATCAGTAAACCTCTTTCTTCATACAACTCACTCAGTAATACACAAATGTAACTCACAAATCTCCATGATTAAGCAAGAAACAAGCTCTCACATCAAAGAAAATACACTCAACAGGAGAAAACACGATTTTTGCAGAAACTCTCTCTTCTCTATTGATAGCATGAGCAAATGACTAACCAACCTCTCCAAATTAGAGAAAATTGACTTATATACATTTTCAAGTGTCCCTTTTCACACTTGAAATTAGGTCTTTTTCTCTAATTTTCTAAAAATATGCTATCTAAGAGTTTCTAAAAATTCTACAAAAATTACATGAGGTCCTTGACTACATAAGGAAGACTCTTCCTTATTTTTACAACCATTGCATAAATATTTTACAAGTTTTTTGGCTTTTTACTAATTTTCTACATCAAAAAATACTTTCCAAAAATACACCTTCCAACAGCCTCTTTCTTCTTCATATCAGTAGGCCTATCATTTTCTTCCTCACCTCTACTCAATTTTAAAGCATTGATCCACCTTTCTCTTGTGAAGCTCAATGTTTTCTAAACTGCATGATGCACCCGTTGTTGTTCCTCGTATGACCCATCATGTGATCCAACCCTCTTGGGAAGCACAACATATGCTATCTCAGTATCATCATCAGCACTCTCCAAGAAAGCTTATTGATGCTTAAATCTTGGTACAAAGTTGGAATTCATCTTTTTTTTGAGCTCTAGATATACGAGATGTTATATTTCATAGATCCATAGATCATCTTTAGGAAGTTGTATTGTATTGATACAACAAGAAGCTTGTCTTAACTGATATGCATTGTCTTGGATGCCATGCATTCACCTTGATGAGATGTTGGCATCAAGACAATAGCATCAAGATGGACTTTTTATGGCCAAGTTTTGATAGAAATCAACTTATGCACCTGCTCCTTCGATACTTACGACAAAAGAGATGCAAACAAGTAAACCAAGATTTTACTTTTTATGATATAGTTCGATATTTTTTCAAGCATATTGTTAGGGGATTCTTGGACAAGAAGGGATTTGAGTGTTTGTAGGAGAAATGGGTAAAACAAGAAGAGAAAATACACACTGGAAACATCTGTCGATTGATTATAATAAGACAATTACAATATTGAAGCACAATACAAGCCAATGCTTATGTGCAAAATCCCACAGAGGGCTTAATTACAAAATACCAAATACCCGAGGGACTTGTTGTTGCCGGCCTCCTTTGCACCAAACCTCCACCTTCTCCAAGCCTGCACTTGTGCACACCTTGCACCAAGCTTCCACTAAGGGGGAGGGATGGGTACCTTCTGTAGGCACGCGCACACTTCAATATGACCTTGGGATCTTTGGCAGACTAGCTTAGCACTCCTCTGCACACTTCCTTGGTCACTCTTCATGCACACCTTGCACTTCACTTCTCTGCGTCGCACACTGTGTGTCTCCTGCACTTCTCTCTCTTACTCCACTTGGACTCTCTTGCTTACACTAGAATGGTCCAAGAATAGTCCTTGCCTTGAGTTGAGTGTCGATTCACGTACACTCCTAACTGCAAGAGTATCTTGGTGCTCACTTTGATGCCCCAACATTGTCTTCACAAGTGGCAGCCAGCGAATCCATGTTTTGTCCTGTAGTGACTTTAGGCTAAAAAAACAAAATTTTAATTGGGGCCATATTTTAACTTCTGTGTACGCTGCCGCTTCACATACCTTCATATTTTACTTTTAAGTCTTCACTTTTGCATATAAGAGAGGGTTCACCTGAACCTTCCAAAACACTTTAAACAACACTTTTGAACCTTAGGGAAATTATAGAAATACCTCTGCAACCTGCAACCACTTTCTCCAATTCACTCTTTATGGACAATAAATTGTGCACTACCTGTGCACTTTGACACCTGCTTTATCACTTTGACTTTGCACCTCTTGACTTTTGACCTTGACCTTGTTGACTTTGTCTAGTTTGACTTTGACCTTTTGACTTTGACTATAGTTGACTTTGATCAATATGACATTTATGGGCTCAACAATTGCCCACCACCTAATGTGCTCTCCGTCCCGTAGAGCTACAACCAAAACTCTGAGGAGATAGGGCACCATAATACTTGTGTTGCAAGATCTTGAAAAAGGACACTGAACAACTACCACATCCACCTGGAGCAGGACAGAATAAGCACCAGAGAAGAACCAAAAAGTGGAATTTTTGCATGGAAAAGCAAAGGAAGGAAACAGAAGGGTAGAAAATAGGGTAAATGGAGGGACTGAGGGTCTGAGATGGATAGGGCAAGGAGGGGCAAGGATGTGGCTGGGCAAATGGGTAAAGGGAGGCTAAGTTAGAAGGATTATAGGGTCTAGAGAGGGGCAAAATGATCAGACCGTAGAGCTATAGAGGGTGCATATGGAAAATTTTGAAACAAAAGGTAAAACAAAGTGAGAATAGACCATGTGGACAATGCGGTAAAAGAAAAAGATGTGAAAAATGGGCTCAAAACATGTGGGTTTTGACCAAAAGTCAGAGAAAATGTGGGAATTTGGAAAACTAAAGCAAAAAAGAGTCTATAGGTGCCAAAAACCATGAAAATTACTCCAGTTTTGAAAACAATGGCCATCCGAGGCACGATCCAGAGCAAAAAGGTTTGCCCCATGGAATATATATATATATATATATATATATATATATATATATATATATATATATATATATATATATATATATATATATATATATATATATATATATATATATATATATATATATATATATATTCTTTTCTTATTTTTCCAAAAAATAAATAAATAAATAAATAAATAAACGAAAAGAAAGAAAAACAAATGAATAAAATAATAAACACAAAAATAGATGATAATAATAATAATAATAAAAAAAAGAGACGCTGTGGGGGGCGGGGGTAATAAAAACAAAAAGCTTAAAAAAACAAAAGAACAAAGAAACGGTGCAGGTGGCGGGGAATTAAAAGAAAACACAAAAAAAAATAAAAAACAAAACAAAGAAAAAAAAAGGCGTGAGGAGGGGGGGAGGTCGCGCGGGGGGTGGGGGGGGGGGGGGGAGGAGGGGCTGCGGGTGGGCGGGCGGGTGCGGGCGGGCGAGTGCGGGTGGGCGGGGGAGGGTGGGAGGGTAGGGGGGGCGGGGGGCTACGAATGGGCGGGCGGGTGGGTGCGGGTGGGCGGGGGAGGGGAGGGGGGAGGGGAGGGGGGGCGGGGGGCTGCGGGTGGGTGGGGAGGTGCGGGGGGGAAGTTTTTTTTTCTTTTTTTACCTTTTTTTTACATTTTTTTTCTCGAATTTGTTTTTCTCTCTTTTTTTTGGTTTTTTATTATTATTAATTAATTAATTAATTAATTAATTAATTTTTTTGAAATCAAGACGCCTGGGGGGGCCTCTTCTTTTTTTTTAAGATATTTATTTTTTTTAAATTAGCCAAAATTACAGGAAATTACAAAAAAACCCAAAAAAAATCCCAAAAAATTAAAAAAAACCCAAAAAAATCCACAAAAATTCTGAAACAATTCTCCAAAGGTTTAAACCCAGATTTCTCACTCAAAACCACAGAGAGCTTCCCTTATTCCTCCTAGTTGGCAAGAAAATGACATCAGAAAAGGATAAAAAATGCTAGAAAAATTCTAAAGAATGCTAAAAAATTCTTGAGAATTCCCAAAAAATGTTCTTTTGCAGAGGGTATGAAATTCCTTCTAACTTTGCTAAAAACGCAAGGAACAAGCATGAAATGGATAAAGAAAACTAGTAAAACGTAAGCAAAATGAAATGAGAAAGGTATGTAGAACCTAGATAATTTTTGTCGGTTCCAGGTGATCCATAATTCTTTAGTTGGCTTGATGATATGTCTTGAGCCATGATCTTGATATGTTGACTCTGAGAAACTCCTCCATAACCTCCAATTGTGCTACACTTCATTTGTTTTGTCTTTAGTTTGGGCATGTTGACGACTGGATAGGGCCCCCTTAAATCCTTTAGTAAAATATTATCTCCTCCATACTGCATCTTCTGTTTCCAAAGACTTGCAGGTAGTCTTTCCACATCCTTGTAAGCCTTGCACTTACTATCATAAAAATTGACATAACAGAAGATATCCATACCAGTATCCATAAAAATGTGGCCATTGACATATGTTTTGAAGTAGCTTGGTCACTGCTGCACTTAAGGATAGCGCTTTTCTTCTCTTTGTTATGGCTTTTGACTAAGATTGTGTCCTCTATTTCTTCATCTGCTTCCTCCCCACTTGAGTTTGGAAAAATTCCATAGCAGGAAGATGGGTCTTCTGCATGGAGCCAAGCCAACATATTTTCATCTTCATATAAATTTTCTTCTTCAAATAGATGTGCGTCTGGGTTGTCCAACAATTCTTCTTCCATACAAATACCAATTGTCTGCATCATGCTAGTATTTCTCTGATTGTCTGGTCCTTCTTCTAAAATTATCTGTTGCAACTCTTTTCCCTCTTGCTTTACCCACATTGTATCCTTGCCCCAGTCATGCAGCACATTGGCATGCCTTAACCAAGGTCTCCCAATTAACAGGGGGGAAACTTCCTTCTACCTGTGGCAGCCTTAAAACAACAAAGTCCACGTTAAAGATGATACCTTGTATTTTGACTGGGACTCTAGGGACCACTCCCGTAGGCCTTACTATGCTTTGGTCTGCCATTCTTACAGTGAAATGGGCAGGTCTTGAAGGGTATAGTCCAATCTTTTTCATGGTATATTCAGGCATCAAGTTAATGCCAGAACCACCATCCACAATAACTGCTTGAAACTCATGACCTTTAATAGAGACTATTAACCGAGGGCTCTTGTAATCTGTGAGGGGTGCTTCCCCTACACTTTTATCTTTATGAGCTCTGTTAAATGCATTTCCAATGGCATCACTGTACCTATGAAATTTTCTTTTTGCATTGTCTCTACACATTTGATGGATTTGTCTTCAGATGCAACTTTGGCTTTGTTCAATCCATTAATCATTGATTCTTGACCTATGTCCACTTGAGCCTTCCCCTTGCCTCTTGTCTACACTGTAAAAGATTCAATTTCTTCTAACTGTACCACCCTAGTAGATGGTGATGGGTCATTTACATGTTCTAACCTTTCTTCTTTGTGCACAAAAATCATTTGAATGTGAGGCCCAGCTAAAGAGGCTTGATTCTTAGGACAACAATTTGTATAGTGGTCTCTGGCCTCTGGGCAGTTTCTGCAAGGAAGGGCATTTTCTGGGAGAGTGCACCTACTTTGATAGTGCCCACATTCTCCACATCTGAAACAAATAATTAGCCTCCTTGGCCCATTTCCAAAGTTATCCCTATTTCTAGAGTAATAATTGTTACCTTGGATCGGTGCAGTAGCCATCACATTTGCTGGTGGTAGGGGTGCTCCTTGTGTCTAGTATGTTGTTGCAGGCATTCCTCTTGATTGGCATTCTTGGGCCTCATGACCAGCTTTTCTGCATAATTGGCAAGTCACACTTAACATAGGGCATTCACTTACTATGTGACCTTGCTTGCTGCACATAGTACACGAGCGTCCACTCTTGATGCCACCCCCTTTGAGTTCCAGCAGCTCCTATCGCAGTTGGGCCAATTCCTCTGCTTGGGCCTCCTCCTCCTTTTGGAGCTTTAATGCTTCAATCTCCCTTCGCAACTGAGTGACAACATTCTCCTCCTCTTTGTGGGGCTTATTACTTTTTAAGCCCTCCAGCTCCTTAGCTGGATTACTAGATCCTCCATTTCTGTGAAATATTATAGTTGAGAAGAAGTTGCTCCATACTGTTGCCTTATTTGCTCCAGTCGTGTAGCTGTGTTGATGAACTCCTCTATGGAGGCTATAGGTAACACTAATTCCTTTATTTTGCATTGGGTGGCCACTGGTAGGGGCTTAGCTAACCATTTCTTAACAAAAAAATCATGTTGTGGATCTGGCAATTTAGCCATTAGTGCTTTGGCCCTAGTCACAAACTCTGGGAGCTTTTCACTTGGACCCAATCTCAAATTTTCTAGTTCCTCTATGATGATCTCCGTAGTGTTTCCATGCTGGAATTGATTTTTTAATGCATCTTTCATCAAGTCCCAAGTTGTAAAATGGTTCTCAGTAAATTGGCTGAACCATTTATCTGCTAATCCTTCTAATGTGGCAGGGAAGAGTATAAAAAAGGCATCCTCCCTGCCCATTAAGCCTCTAGTCTTACATAGTGCCAAAAACCTTCTAATATGTTCGTCCAGATCCTCTTGAGCTAGGCCTTTGAAAGAAGGAAAGTTTACATTTAATCTTGATAGTAAGGTTTCCAAGTCTACCTGACCAGCCATGCTCCTTACTGATGAAGTTGATGAAAGTGGACTAGATGATCTTCTAACAGCCTTCCTTCTAGTTTGCTTGCACGTGACCCTCAATGTTTGGGACCGGGTTGCGGTCATGGGTTGTTCATAGTCCTCTTAGTATGAGATAATTGATAAGAATATGTACCTCTTAGTCCACTGAAGTAGTACTATTGACACTGGAATATTGCTCTTCAACTGCATTTTATCTTCTCCTATGCTCAAATCTCCTTGGAAGTCCTACCGTGCGTGCCAAATTTTGTTGGGGGATTCTTGGAGAAGAAGGGATTTGAGTGTTTGTAGGAGAAATGGGTAAGACAAGAAGAGAAAATACACACTGGAAACCTCTGTCGATTGATTATAATAAGACAATTACAATATTGAAGCACAATATAAGCCAATGCTTCTATGCAAAATCCCATAGAGGGCTCAACTACAAAATACCAAATACCCAAGGGACTTATTGCTGCCGGCCTCCTCTGCACCAAACCTCCATCTTCTCCAAGCCTGCACTTGTGCACACCATGCACCAAGCTTCCACTAAGGGGGAGGGATGGGTACCTTCTGTCGGCACGCGCACACTTCAATATGACCTTGGGATCTTTGGGAGACTAGCTTAGCACTCCTCTACACACTTCCTCGGTCACTCTTCATGCACACCTTGCACTTCACTTCTCTGCGTCGCACACTGTGTGTCTCCTGCACTTCTCTCTCTTACTCCAGCTAGACTATGCTTCTCTTGCGTACACTAGAATGGTCCAAGAATAGTCCTTCCCTTGAGTTGAGTGTCGATTTACGTATGCTCCTAACTGCAAGAGTATCTTGGTGCTCACTTTGATGTCCCAAGATTGTCTTCACAAGTGGCAGCCAACGAATCCCTATTTTGTCCTATACTGACTTAGGCTAAAAAAACAAAATTTTAATTGGGGCCATACTTTCACTTCTGCGTACGCTGCCGCTTCACATACCTTCATATTTTCCTTTTAAGTCTTCACTTTTGCATATAAGAGAGGGTTCACCTGAACCTTCCAAAACACTTTAAACAACACTTTTGAACCTTAGGGAAATTAGAGAAATACCTCTGCAATCTGCAAGCACTTTCTCCAATTCACCCTTTATGGACAATATATTGTGCACTACCTGTGCACTTTGACACATGCTTTATCACTTTGACTTTGCACCTCTTGACTTTTGACCTTGACCTTGTTGACTTTGACCACTTTGACTTTGACCTTTTGACTTTGACTGCAGTTGACTTTGATCAATATGACATTTATGGGCTCAACACATATAATAATACCAAAAATTTTAATAGGGGGCCATACTTTCACCTGTGCGTACGTTGCCGCTTGACATACCTTCACATTTTCCTTTTAAGTCTTCACTTTTGCACATAAGAGGGGGTTCACCTGAACCTTTCAAAACACTTTAAAACACACTTTCAACCTTAGGGAAATTAGAGAAAATACCTCTGCAACCTGCAATGCACTTTCTCCAATTTACCCTTTGTGGACCATTAATTGTGCACTACTTGTGCACTTTGACACCTGCACTTTAGCACTTTGACTTTGCACCTGTTGACTTTGACCTTGACCTTGTTGACTTTGACCAATTGACTTTGACCTTTTGACTTTGTAGTTGACTTTGACCAACATGACTTTTATGGGCTGAATAGTTGCCCACCACCTAATGTGCTCTCCGTCCCGGAGAGCTATAGCCAAAACTTTGAGCATATAGGACACCATGATAATGGAGCTGCAAAAACTTGAAGAGGACATTTGAGCAGCAACCAAATCCACCAAAAGCAGGATAGAACAAACACCAAAGAAAAACCAAGAATTGGATTCTGCCATGGAAAAGCTAAGAGTTGCAATGGGAGGGTAGAGAGGAGTAGGAGGGGAGGGCTGAGGGGTGGGGATTGAAGGGATAGGGAGGGTTAAGGATGTGGCTGGGCAGATTGGTAAAGGGAGGGCATGGGGAAATGATGATGGGGTCTCGAGGGGGTGAAAATGATCAAACATTAGAGCAACAGATGGTGCAATGGGGAGATTATGAAACATAATGTAAGACAAGGTGAGAATATACCATGTGGACAATGTGGTGAAATAAAAACATGTGATAAATGTGCTCAAAACATGTGGGGTTTGACCAAAAGTCAGAGAGAAAGTTGAAATTTGGAAAACTAAAGTCAAAAACTGAGTTCAGAGGTGCCAAAAAAACATAAAAATGACTCCATTTTTGTGAAAAACGGCCAACCGAGGCATGATCCAGAGCCAAAAGCTTTTAGCTAAAAAAATTAGAAATAGAAATAATAAAAATTAAAATATATATATACTAAAATTAAAAAAATGGCATACAAAAAAATACTAAAAAAAATAAAGAAAATAAACAATATAATAAATAAAATAAAAAATAAAAATAATAAAATAATAATAAAAAAACAATAAAAGAAACAAAATAAAATAAAAATAAAAAATAAAATTGGGAGCGGGGGGGCTGTCAGAACGCGGGGGGGGGGGGGAGGGGGGAAGAGAGATTTTTTTTTCCCAACCCGAAAATCCTGGGGGGGGCCTTTTTTTTTTGAAAATAACCCAAAAATAGATAAAATTAAAGGAAAAATCCAAAAAAAAACCAAAAAATTACCAACAAATTCTGAAAAAATTCTCATGGAATTTTCTACAGGGCTAGGCCCAATTTCCTTCATCAAACCACAAAGAGCCTCCTTTTATTCCTCCTATTTGGCAAAAAAATGATATCGAAGAAGGATAAAAAATGCTAGAAAAATGCTAGAAAAATTTCCCAAAATACCCAAAATTTTTACTTTTGTAGAGGTTATGAAATGCCTTCTAGGTTTGGTAAAAATTCAAGGAACAAGTATGAAATTGATAAAGAAAACTACTAAAACTAAGCAGAATGAGATGAGAAAGCTATGTACAACCTGGACAGATTTTGCAGTTCGAGGTGATCCATACTTCTTCAAGTGTGTTGATGGTAGGCCTTGAGCCTTGATATGTTGACCAGTGGCAAGGCCTCTCCTTTCAGTGTCTCTAACTCCACAGCACCCCAATTTAGCATTGTTTTGACTCGATAAGGTCCTTCCCAATGTGGAAGCCATTTTCCTCTCAATTGTGTATGAAGATGAGGTCTATGGAGAAGAACTAACATGCCTGGTTCTATGTTGTTGTTCCACAGATGTCGATCATGTGCCTCCTTCCTCTTCATCTAAGTCTCTATCAATTGTTTTGTTGCTAGTAGACGAATCTCCTCCACTTTATGTAGTGCTCAAAGCCTCTGAGAGACATCACAATCTTTCTTGCCCTACATGAATGCTATCTTAGGTGATCCATGTAAAAATTCAAAGGGCTCAATGGGCAATATGCCATAAACCAGTTGGAATGGAGAATATCCTGTGGACTCTTTGTACGCTAACCTGTATGCCCATAGGGTACCTTGATAAGCAATGCCCCAAGAAGTGGGTTGTAACATACACTCTTAACATTGAGATTAAAACCTTATTTGTCGATTTAGCCTGTCCATTGGCTCTTGGATAGTAACCACAAGAGGTCCTATGTAGAATTCTATACCTGTTGAAAATTTCCTGCAGGACCTTATTGACAAAATGGGTACCCTGATCTGTACAAATTCCAGCATCCAGTATCCTCTAACTCATAATATGCCCTGGAAGGTGCCCACCAACTGTTCCTTCATGTGCAGAGTGAAGGACTTCCCTCACTTCTTCTTCTTCCAAACACTTCCTAAACCTGTCATCCTTGCCCTGTCTATATAATTTATCTTCAATGAAGGTATATGGTCTACTCTTGATTAGGAATCTCTTCCTTTGCAGAGCACTATCCTTTTCTGGATACAAACTAGTTTGAATGAAATTCTTGATATCATAATACCAACCTTGAGCTTGTACAGCAAACAGATGAGCATCTGGAAAATCATCATTGATTCCATTAGCTTGATTCATCATATTGATTCTGGATAGATGATCCGCCATAAAATTTTCTTTACCTGGTGTGTGGACTATAGAAAAATCAAACTCTTGGAACAACAATAACCACCTCCATATTCTACCAGTGGCTTGTGGCTTGTTGAGAAAGTATTTTAGTGATTGGTGATCTGTTATAATAATAAATTTTACTCCAAGTAAGTAATGATGAAATTTTTGGATAGCAAAAACCATTGCTAGGGCTTCCCTTTCTGTAGTACTATAATTCCTTTCAGCCTTGGTCAAGATTCTACTGGCATATTGAATTGGTCTGTCCACTTTAAATTCTTCATGGGGTTGGGTCAAAACTGCCCCCATTGCATAGGCACTGGCATCTACATGTATATGAAAGATTTTGACCACTCAGGTGTGATCAAAATAGGAGCAGACACTAACCTTGACCGTAATCTTTGATATGCTTTTTCCTCCTCTTCTTCCCATTTAAAAGGTACTTCCTTACCTGTAAGTCTAGCCAGTGGTCTGGCTATCTCTGCATACATTTTTATAAACCTTCTATGGTATTGAGTATGCCCCAAGAAACTCTGAATCTCTTTAGGAGATTTAGGTTTAGGCAACTTTAATATAGAAATGATTTTGTCAGGATCTGGGCCATACCTTTAGCTGACACCACATGTCCTAAGAGAGTTCCTTCTGTCACAAGGAAATGACATTTGTTTGGATTGAGCTTTCGCTTAGTCTCCCTACATGTCTTGAAAACATTCTGCAGCTGCCTCAAGTGATGGTCCGAACAATCTAGAGGAGTTTCTTTGTGAGAACCTGAAAACGAAGAGAAGTCATCCATGAAGATTCTAAGTGATTCCAGCAATACGGGGCCAAAAATGAGATTGACCATTCTGTTAAAGGTGGCTGGAGCATTTCTGAGCCCAAATGGCATTTTTACATACACATATGTTCCCTAAGGTGTGATAAAAGCAGTCTTTTCATGATCCTCTAGGTGTATTGATATTTGATTATAGCCACTAAATCCATCCATAAAGCTATATAATGCATGCCCAACCACTTCTTCAATGACCTGCTCTGCAAAAGGCATTGGGAAACCATCTGGAATGGTCACCTTGTTGAGTGCTCTAAAGTCAACACAAATTCTTATTTTATTAGTATTCTTCTTTGGTACTATGACCATAGGTGAGAGCCACTCTGAGTGTTCCATAGGAATGATGATTCCTGCATCCTCCATCTTCTGTATTTCCACATAGACAGCTTCAGCATATTTTGGATTAAGTCTATATCTCTTCCCTCTTATGGGTTTGGCTCCATCAACCAGAGGGATTCTATGCTCTCCATAAGTCGCAGGCACTCCTTCTAAGTCTTTATAATGCCAGGCAAAAACATATGTATAATGGGTCAAGAATGATCTTACCTTTTCAAGGAGCCCTAGGTGACTCCACAACCAAGTGGCCACCAAAACTGGCCGATTATTGTCTTGAGTGCCTAATTGTATTTCTTTGACAGGATTTCTCTCTAGCATATTATCTTCGTGCTCATCTCCTTCCTTGTCTTCTTCCACTAGCTTTTCATGCATTGCTTCATAAGCAAGTGTATTTTGGATTTCAATGTGTTCCTCCTTGTCCTGCATCCATCCTACAGGGATTTCTTGAATCAGGAAAGAACACTCTTCACTAGAATCTTTTACCTTGCCTTTAGCTTTAGTAACTTCCTTATCTGTGGTTGTCATATCCTCCTCCAAGTTGTATTTGAGAAGTGTCGTCTTGCCCCTTCTATGGTCTATGATGGGCTCTCCCAATCCATCAACTTGGACTTTCTCCTCATCTTCATCATAACCTTCAGTCGTGCAAGAATTATTAAGAAAAAATCCAAAACAAGAGGGAGAGTTGCCTACTTGGAGCCAATTTAGAATATGGTCTTCTTCCTTGAAATCTATTTGGCGTTGATCCTCCGATTCTGGTTCCATGCATATACCAACTGTTTGCATCATGCTAGTGTTTCCTTGATTATCTAGGCCCTCTTCTAAATGAATCTGTGTCAGCTCTTGCCCTTTCTTTTGTACCCACATAGTGTCCTAGGCCCATTTCCAAAGTTATTCCTCTGTCTAGGATTATAGTTGTTACCTTGATTTCGTGCAGCAGCCATCACATTTGCTAGCGTTGGGGGTCCTCCTTGTGTCCAGTATGTCGTTGCATGCATTCCCCTTGATTAGCATTCATGGGTCTCATGGCCAACTTTCTTGCATAATCGGCAAGTCACACTTAACAGAGGACATTCACTTACTATGTGACCTTGCTTGCTGCACATGGAACACCAAAGTCCACTCTTGATGCCACCTCCTTTTAGTTCCTGCAACTCCTGTCGCAGGTGAGCCAATTCCTTTGCTTAGGCCTCCTCCTCCTTTTGGAGCTTTAGTGCTTCAATCTCCCTTCTCAACTGAGCAACAACATTCTCCTCCTCTTTGTAGGGCTTATTTCTTTTTAAGCCCTCCAGATCCTTCCTTAGCTGGATCACTGGATCCTCCATTTCTGTACCATATGTTGGTTGGGAAGAACTTGCTCCATACTGGTGCCTTATCTGCTCCAAACGTGTGGCTGTGTTGATGAACTCCTCTATGGAGGCTGTAGGTAACACTAATTCCTTTATTTTGCATTGGGTGGCTACTAGTAGGGGCTTAGCTAACCATTTCTTAACAAAAAAATCATGTGGTGGATCTCGCAATTTAGCCATTAGTGCTTTGGCCCTAGTCACAAACTCTGGGAACTTTTCTCCTGGACCCAATCTCAAATTTTCTAGTTCTTCTATGATAATTTCCGTAGTGTTGCCATGCTGGAATTGATTTTTAAATGCATCTTTCATCACATCCCAAGTGGTAAAATGGTTTTCAGCAAACTGGCTGAACCACTTATCTGCTAATCCCTCTAATGTGGCAGGGAAGAGAATCAAAAAGGCATCCTCCCTACCCATTAAGCCTCTAGTCTTACATAATGCCAAAAACCTTCTAATGTGTTCATCCGGATCCTCCTGAACTAGGCCTTTGAAAGAAGGAAACTTCATATTTAATCTAGAGAGTAAAGTTTCCAAGTCTACCTGACCCACCATGCTCTTTACTTATGAGGTTGAAGATAGTGGACTGGAGGACCTTCTAACAACCTTCCTTCTTGTCTGCTTGCAGGTGACCCTCAATGTTTGGGACCGGGTTGCGGTCATGAGCAGCTCATAGCCCACTTAATATGAGACACTTGATAAGAATATTTACCTTTTGTTTGATGAAGTAGCACTGTAGTAGCACTGTAGACACGTGACCTCTGCTATACTTTGCACTTGGTTTCTCCTAAGCTCAAATCTCCTTGGAAGTCCCATCGGGCGTGCCAAATTTTGTTGGGGGATTCTTGGACAAGAAGGAGTTTGAGGGTTTGTAGGAGAAAAGGGAAGAGACAAGAAGAGAAAATACACCTTGGAAGCCTCTGCCGATTGATTACAGTAAGACAATTACAATGTTTGAAGCACAATACAAGCCAATACCTCTGTGCACAATCCCATAGAGTGCTCAATTACAAAATACCAAATATCCCAAAGTCTTCTTGCCGCCGGCCTCCTCTGCACCAAACCTCCACCTACTTCAAGCTTATCCTTGTGCACACCTTGCACCAAGCTTCCACTAAGGGGGAGGAATGAATACCTTTTGTCGGCACGTGCACACTGCAAGGAGACCTTGAGATCCTTGGGGGACTAGCTTAGCACTCTCTGCACAATCCCTTAGTCACTCACCATACACTCTTTCACTTCCACTTCTCTGCGTCGCACACTGGTGACTCTTGCACTTCCCTCTCTTGCTTCACTTAGACTATGCTTCTCTTGCTTACTCTAGCATTGGTCCAAGAATAGTCCTTGCCTTGATTTGAGTGTGTCAATCACGTACGCTCCTAACTGCAATAGTATCTTGGTGCTCACTTTGATGTCCCAAGATTGTCTTCACAAGTGGCAGCCAACGACTCACTGTTTTGTCCTTTAGTGACTTTAGACTAAAACCAAAAATTTTAATGGGGGGCCATACTTTCACCTGTGCGTACGTTGCCCCTTGACATACCTTCACATTTTCCTTTTAAGTCTTCACTTTTGCACATAAGAGGGGGTTCACCTGAACCTTTCAAAACACTTTAAAACACACTTTGAACCTTAGGGAAATTATAGAAAATACCTCTGCAACCTGCAACCCACTTTCTCCAATTTACCCTTTGTGGACCATTAATTGTGCACTACCTGTGCACTTTGACACCTACACTTTAGCACTTTGACTTTGCACTTGTTGACTTTGACCTTGACCTTGTTGACTTTGGCCAATTGACTTTGACCTTTTGACTTTGATTGTAGTTGACTTTGACCAACATGACTTTTATGGGCTCAGCATGATTATACTCAAAGTTACAAAAGGTGGTACATATAAGGTTTTAGTCAATTGATATGCTAATAGATCAAGGTAATGTGTATACATCAAGTATGTAGGCTTGGGCTTAATTGCACCAACACATGAGAGTATTATTTTGCACAATGGCAATTGCCTTTCCAAAATTCCTAGAATCAAGGGAAACATGGATTATCATGTCACTCTTAACAAGAAGTGGTGCCTCATCTGGATTAGGCTACGCTGGGATTTGAAGTTCATGTCTATCTGGCATCCACTCATCGAGATGAAAAAGTGAGTTCTCATGTGGCAAATCCTCCACTGTGGAATCTTGACCAATCTAAACGCTAGCAAAATTTGTGGGGCTCAGCCATGGGGCAATCGCGTCCATCGTAGCATTGAGCACCTGGGCCACATCTTCTTTGAGTGCCCGAAGTCACTTCGTCTATGGCAAACTCTAGTGAACATTTTAAGACTGCAGGAGCAAACCACCTAGAAACAAGTGCTTCTGGGCAAAGTGATCGGCTTCTGGATAGCTATATGGAATGCTATAAGAGGGGAGATCCTCTGGAAGATTTGGAGGGACCGGTGTGCCTAGAACTTTGGACAACTTCCTAAGGAGTGGTCGTTCGAGAAGTCTTTGTTCCTCCTTGGCAAAAGAATTTCCAACTGCAAGAAATCCCCACCTTTCAGGCATCATAAAGTGCTTTGCTTAAATTCGAGTGGGCCCCACATGAGGGGGACGTGAGGGTCATTAACCTCCTTTGTAATGCTCTCTAGTTTTGCATGTTCTACCCCTGCCTTGTGGGATATGGGGGGTCCCATGGGCATAGTCCCAATCACCTGTACTTTTTTTTCTTATTATTTAAAGTTCAAGAGAATAGGCCAAGGCTGAACTTCCCTTTTAAAAATAAATAAATAAATAAATAAATAAATGGTATGACAATATGTAGCAATTTCAATGACGGCCCTACTTCTTAGTGACTTGTTGACCAATAAGAAGAAGAATTTAGTCTAAATAGTTTCACAATATCGTTGACTTCAAGAGCACCGTCTAAGAAAGGAAACGATAACATATTGCAATGATATGTCCCTAAGCACGAACAATGGTCCAATTTTTTCGTTATGATGGTGGATATTGTTGAGAGATGCATATCAATCTATTAAACGTTGTGCAAAATATCAATCGGATCAGTGTCCTTTAGATAAAACTAAATTTCTTTACAGACCTTTTTTGAGAATTAAAATATACGACTTATAGAAATCTGCATATCCCCGCCATAGAATATTATAATATACTTTTCATTCAATTATATTCAAGGATGTGGTCGACGAGAAATCTAAAAGAAGAAAATTAATGGAACGTGGTCGACGAGAAATGGAATTAATCTGATAAAAGAAGAAAATTAATGGAACATTGGAAAACTTCAGTTGTATTGGCAGTACGGAAGCTATTGCATCATCTTCGACTATGATTTTGGACTAAAGAAGAAGACACAAGTAGTCGTGAAACCAAAGCGTGCATGCCTTGACTTTGTGCAACAAGGTAGGAAATCTGTCACTTTAAAAATCAGTTCCAAATGTGATATGAATATGCCAAACAATCAAGTCACACAGTTGAGCAACAGATGGCTTGCGACCATGCCAAGTGTCATATGGAGTGATAGATTTCACTGCTTTGGTGGGACACCTCTTAGGTACATATGCTGCACACATAACAACCTCAAGACGGAAGCCACATGGTAAAGCCTAAATTCTGACCATACACCTCACCATCTATATGAAATACATGTTTTTTATTTTAGCAACTCCATATTGTTGAGGCGTATTTCTATCCTACGCTCCCCCCAAAATGCATTAAAATCATAAGGCATGTATTCACCCCTTTAATCAGAATAGAGGGTACAAAATTTACATGCTGACAAATTTTCAGCCATAACCAGAAACTTCGTGAAGCGCATAAAACTTCACACTTTGCTTTTAACGCATACACCCATGCATGCTTGGATAAATCATCAATAAAACTCAAGAAGTAAAGCTCTTGCTTAAAATAAAATGTTTGCATGGATCCATGAACATCACTATGAACAAGTTGCAACTCAAGAGTAGCTTGAACTGAACCATCCTTTGGGAAGGATGAACGCTATTATATACACATACACATACATGCATATACATACACTCACATATACATATACACACATACACATACATGCTATTATATACACACATACACATACATGCATATACATACACTCACATATACATACACACACATACAGAACAAACACTAACATACACATACACATATACACACACATATACATACACACACATACACATATACACCCACACACACATACATTCACATACACTTACACACTTGTGCACACATATACATACACGCACATACACATACATGAATGCACATACACATACATGCATGTACACATATGCATGCATACCCAAATACACATACACTCACACACATACACATACATACACACATGAACACATATACACATACATGCATACATGCATAGACATGCATACACACATACACATGCATTCACACATACACATACACATACACACATGGACATAAACATACATACACATGCAATCACACATGAACACACATAGACATACATCCATACACACATACACATACACACACATACATAACAAACACAAACATACACATACACACACATACACACACATACACATGTACACCCACACATACACATAGATACACTCAGATACACATGCACACATATACATACATGTGCATACACGTTCATGAACATGCATACACACGTGCACACAAATACACATACAAGCATACACACATACACATACACATACACCCATTGCTTCCCATTCTTCTTCTGCATTGTGAACCATCTATTCAAAAAAGGCACTAATGAAGGCCGCTATAATGTTTGCATGGATAACTTCTCTTTTATCACCCACATTAGCTTTGGTAAATGAGCTTTTGGAACCTTGAATGGGACAAAGATTCCATGAATATGTGGAATTGTAAAAATAATCACGGGTTGCACTAACTTAGGATCAACACAACCTATCACATGTGGGAAAAGAGAAAAACACTGTCCCATGCTTTCTTATTAACGTTTGTAAATTCTTCTTTCTCTTCTTGTGTAGAAATTAATATTCTTCAAATTTGATATATTTGATTGTTTCTTTATTAAAAAAATGCCCTATCTTTTGACAAACTCTCGAAATAGGGTCTTTGAATTCTCTCTGAAATTTTCCATGACTCTCTTTGGTAATGGTTCAGCTGTAGGTTTCAATTTCTTGTCAAACATTTTGTATTTTGTATTAACCTGAGTGAAATATTCATTCATAAAATCAGCTATAAGTTACTATTCTTGGATCGTTTTGAGGAACACAAAAGTTTTTCCTTCATTCTCTTTCAAGGCACTCTCTATTTGTTCAAACATACTAGAAGTATTTGTCATCTTGATTCAATATTTTTTTCAGGTGAAATTAGTTCTAAGTTGCTATATTTTGTTTTATGTTTTTTTTATGAATTTGTTTGGTACCTTTGTGAAATTTGCATTTAGGATGTATGAAAAGAAATTGAAAAGCTTTCTAACATTTGTATAGATGTAGATCTAGACGAGACATATGATGGATCTACAGAAGATAGAAGGATTACAAGTGGATATGAAGTGATGCTTGGCAAGAGGGTCATCTCTTCGACGGCAAAGAATCAGCCCAAAGTTGTTATATCCTCTATTGAAGTTGAATATAGGGATTTAGCTCAAGTGACATGTGAGCTTATGTGGCTCAAGAAGCTAACAATCAAATTAAGGTTGCATGGAAATCAATTTTCAATCATGTGTGACAACATGAGCAGTGTGTACTTATCTACCAATCCCATGTTCAATATTAGGAGCAAACACATAGAAGTACACTATCACTACATCAATGAGAAGGTAGTGGCCAAGGAAGTTCAAGTACAACATATAAGTACCAAGTACTAGTGTGTTGATATGTTGACCAAAGCGTTGGATTCAATGAATCTTACAAGATGCAAGAAAGGCATTGGATTGTTGGAGCTAGGTTGATGGATTGAAGATCTCAGCTTGAGGGGGGTATTGAAATTCAAGCTTCAACTGTAATACATAAATGGACAATTGGATGCATGCCATGTGGAGCTAAAAAAAGCATCTATAGATGCTTTTATGTTCAATTCACCTTTAAAATGATAGAATAACCTTTCATTGAGTATATTTTTGAGATACTTGAGCACCATCTTAGCTGCAAGTAAATGTGGAATCCTAGGTGTGTGCATGAACTGAAAGAGAACTCCAACTATATTGGCTAGGTTTGAACTTGTAATGGTGGCATATTTCAATGATCCTACTACAAACCTGTACTGAGGTGGATCTTGTACTTCATTACCTTCCATAGAAGTCAATTTTTTGTTTATCTCCATATGTTTGCTCAATGCTTTGCATCTTGTAAGTCCATACTTCTTGAGCACATCCAAAATATATTTTCTCTGCATAATTCAAATGCCATTGTCCTTGTATATGACTTTAGTACCTAGAAAATACCTTAAATCTCCAAGGTCTGAGATCTTGAACTCCTTTCAATCTTCTCTTTGATAAACTAGAAAACTTTTTAATGATGATATGTAAGAATTAGTTCATTTTTATATACACATAAGTAGACATATGATTCACTTTCCTTCTTCTAGAATAATGATGGGTCTTCCTTGCTTTGATTATATCCACAACTAATCAAATAGTCCACATGCCTTTGATTTCATGCCCTTGGGGCTTTCTTGAGACCATATAATGCTTTCTTCAACTGCAAACATAACCACCCCTGACTTTTTCTTCAAATCCTAATAAATGATCCATGTATACAACTTCCTCTATCTCCCTATTCATAAATGAATTCTTCACATCAAGTTGATACATCTTCCAATTCTTGCTTGATACAATGGCAATGATAGCTCTGATGGTAGTCATCTTAGCAACATGGCTAAAGGTTTCCTCATAGACTATTCCATATGCCTACGATAATCTTTTGGCTATACATTTTATACCTAGCAATGCTACCATCTGAATGCTTCTTTACCTTATAAACCCACTTGTTTCTTGTTATCTTCATATCCTTATTTTTTGGTACAAGATTCAATGTGTCATTTTCCTCCAAAGCCTTTATCTCCTCCGGCATCGCTTCTTGGCATTCCCTATATGTTTTTGATTGTTCAAAGCATGTGGGTTCTTCAATAACATTGATCATGTAAGCATAATTTCTAGCCATAAATGAGTCATAATTAAGCCTTTCAACTAGATAGCTTACCTTATAAGACCTTCTTATCTCACCATTCCATTGTTTTGGATATTTTATATGATTTTTGAACTCTCCCCATCCTTTCCATGATTGTTTGCATTGAGCTTGATCTGTAGCCCTTCACCTTCTTCTAGTTCAATGAGTTTTTTCTTGATTTCACTCCTTGCATCACTAAATTTTCCTCAAATCACTTGGAATTAGTACATAACATGTGCAACCTTAGAGTCTCAAGTGTGAAAAATCTTGCTTCCTATTATACCAAGCTTCATAAGGTGTGGAAACATGTATACCTAATCTGATATCTCTATTCTTCATGTATATACTTGTGGTTGCTGCATCAACCCAATAACAATTGGGCATACCGATCTCCTTCATCATGGCCCTAGAACATTCTGCAATGTATATAGTCTTCCTCTTTGCCACACCACTTTTTTGTGGTGTTTACTTGCATGTGATTTTTCTTTTGATACCATTAGCCTCCAAGAAATTAGATAACTCATTGGAGAAATATGTATTCTCCCCCTCTATCTGACCTTACAAACTTGATGTGCCTATCATGTTCTTTTTCAACCATAACTTTGAGCTTATTAGAATAATGTATGACATCTAATTGATGATTCATACAAAAGAGCCAAGTCATCCTTGTGAAATCATAAGTGAAAGTTACAAAGTACATATTACCTCCAATTGAATTTTCCTTTGTTGGTCCCCAAACATTTGTATGGATGCAATCAAGTAGGTCACATAATTGCTCTTCTTGAATGGCAACCTATTATCCTTTTGCAATTTTCAAGACTCACACAAATGTTTAAGGTTTTGATTATATAGATTAGGTTGCCCTATCATGTCTTTGCTAATGTGTTGAGATAATATGAAGATAAATCTCTTTTCTCTCACATTTTACTCCCTAAAATTTCTTAATTGATCACGAGTTGGATTCCCTCTTATTCTAGGTCTAGCAGTTGTTCCACTAATGAGACCCCATAATCCTTTTCCTAGCATGGCTGATAATTATTTCTATCCAATTTCTTGATTTGAGTGTTATATTCTGACATGGTAAAGTCTAATCAAGGCTCTTAAATCCTTTTGATGCAAAGGAAATGAGAAATAACAATAGATTTTACCTGTGTACTTCAAAATTTCCCAACAAATGAGATTGATGCTCTTCCTCTTCACTAGTGGACTCTCATTTGCTAGATGTGTGCTTTTGAACTTGATCCAAAAGCTCTGCTTCCTTCACGTTCCTTGAATGGCTTCTCCTACTCTTGCTTCAATACATTTGTATGTTGAAAAGCTCATTTACCACTGAAGGAAGATGAGACAATCTCACTATGCAGCCTTGAAGCATAGTGGCCCCACAAGCACACTCACCAAACCATTGTTGACTCAAGCAATTGATTCTCTAAACTCTTTATGATTGAGCTTGTGATCTTTTGTATACCTTAAATATACTTAGTAACCTTGCCAATTCAAGTTATCTGACTCAAAATGGTTACACATATTGGGATTAACAATGCCTCCAAGACAAACAGGTTATAGCTTTCAGTAGGCATACACAAATAGACTACTTCTTACTTCTTGAGTTAATACTCTTAGAATATGCATAGATTCAACAAGAGCTTTCATAAAACTTTAAGGGACAAATATACCTTTCTAAAAAACAAACATTAGAATAAATGAGTGATAAATAAAACTAAAAACTTGTTTAACACCCATAGCTACCTATCTCATATACATATAAATCTATGAGCTACATATGACATCACAAAGATGAGTGAAATTTCTCAAGCAATGAGAATATTTGTGGATGATGTATGTGACTTGTAAGTCGAATTAATTCAAGATATTCTATCTATTGTCTTTTGATTCAATTTTTATTGTCCTGTTTTGTTGACCATATTTGGTGTTCAGCCTCCATTTCTTGCGTTAACGAACTCGACAATTATAAACTTATGTATATCCTGGTAGTAGTAAGCTACAATATGAGCTAGTAAATCATTCATTAGATCTGAGGGCTCATTATATCTTCTCCCTTCTTGGCATTTTGAGTGGGTTTTGGTAGTCATGAGGACTCATGTGAGTTTAAGGGAAAGTTATTGATTTCTATGAGTATATACTTGGATCTAGTTGTAGTGATGTAGTGATTTTGGTGCCTTTAAAGTTGGAATTTTTATTCTTGGAACTTGTCAAGAAGAAGTGTTATATTAGCATTCTAATGTAATTCCATTGTTGAATAGCAAGCATAGGGTTGACCATTAGAGTTTTTTTTTGTCACTTATTGGACTTATTTGCAAGGTGCAACTATATAAAATATGTTCTCATTAGTGAAAATAGAGAGAAGGACCTCTATGAAAAAGTAATAGGAGAACATACTACATCATCTATTTCCCAGTGTATGATTTTCTTGCTTTGATGAATGCATTTTTGGCTTATTCTTGCAAGCATCTAGGTCGTTCTTATCATTAAGAGCCTAATATCCAAAACCATTGAGTTGAGAATACCTTTGCAAATCCTAACATAGGATGAAAATTGCATCATCCAATAGCATGGGTGAATGCTCCATACGAAAGTTTCAAACCCCTTAGATCTCTCCTTTATTGAGTGTCCAATGTAATGAACGCACTAGATTTGTTTAAGGTTGAACCTAGTTAACTAGAAACTAGGACATTGGGTTACTTTAGTATACAACTTAGCTTAGAATAGTACCAACACAACACCATACACTTCTAAAAAATTCCTATTGGGTTGAGCTTATGCAAGAGCTTGATACGGAAATCTTGTATAAGAAAGGTAAAAAGAATTCAGTAGTTGGTGTGTTACCTCAAACTATGTATCAAATGAGCTTGATAATCTTAGAAAGATCAGTGGTTTAAGAAGTAACGGAAGAATATGTAGAAGACCCACATCCTTAATCGGTTATTAGAGGGACCATGATTGTTGAGATATCAAACTTAACATGTGATGATCCAGGATGACACCTATCACTTTATCATTTCTTTGAGATGTCTAGTGGTCACACTGGTTTATGTCACGGATACTTCATTGAGCTTCACTAGATTTATCTACCAAGAGTCATGACACATTTTTCTATCGCCAACTCACTCATTGGCAGACATTAGGATTTTCCTTATGTACAGTTATTTATATATTGCACTTGTTGTATTGTTGTTTTAGGTTCTTGTATATTGCTTTTATGTAATAGAAGAAGAAGAAGATCATTCTTCCTTGCCTCCATATGTGTGTGCTCCTTTCTTTGTGTGTGAGAGTGTGTGAGAGCTCTCTTCCTTATCTCCTTCCTCTTGACATGGTATAAGAGCTAGTGTGGTTGTACAGAGCTCATGGAGAAGGCCGACAATGAAGAGTACATGAGAAGGCATGGTCAAGGTGCACTTCACAAATGATCTCAAATTGCTACAAAACTTGGAGCCATCTCAACCTCATTTTGAGCTCGCAAGGTGGGGCCCATAGAGAAGCCAAGTCAATTTGCATGTAACTTGCGTCCTATTTGGTGAAACTTAAATATTCGAGATCTATAATTTCAAGTGATTTTGTGCACTATTGATACACAAAAATTGTGTTTTTCTAAGATCATAGTGCAACAATTTTGAAGCAGAGGCACTACTTGTAGTGTTTTTGCACTATTTACAATTGCTACATAAATGGAAAACACGGATGGAATGAGTCAGATTATAAGCGATAAGCTCAATAAGAACAACTTCAATGCTTGATGATTCAAAATGAAGAGTTTATTGATGGGAAAAGGGTACTGGAAATACATCGAAGCAGAGAACAAAAATCCCATGCAGTTACCAGAGAGGAATCAAATTGCAGACCACTATGATTGGGCACATAAAAGATGCCAAGACTCTGAAAGAGGCTTGGAATACTTTGCCCACATTGTATGAGACCAATACAAAGGCATGGAAATTGCAACTCAAGAACGAGGTACATACACTAGAGAAAAAGGGCATGTCAGTAAGTAACAATACCTTGAAAATCAAAAGGATATGTGTGTCACTTGCATCTATTGGCATGAATGTATATGATGATGATGAGGTGGAAGTGTGTCTTCTTGGTTTAGGAGTTGCATATAAGCAATTTAGAACATGTATTCAGGCCAAGGGAAATATTTCCAATTCAATTGATCTCGTATCCATGCTAATTATTGAGGAAAACAATCTTGGTGAGGATTCAAAATCCCAAGGAAAACCTAGTTATGAGTAGATATTCTACTATGGCAGAGGAAGAGGTAGAGGTAGAGGCTTCAGAAGTGTAAGAGGACACAAAAACCAAGACCAAGGTCAACAACAAAATCATGCAAGAGGTAGAGGATAGTTTTGAGGCAAGGGGATCCAAAGAGGCCGCAAAAATTTCCAAAGAAATGATTCAGGCAATGCTAGTAAAGGATGCTTGAGTTGTGATAAACCTAGACAATTTGAACATGATTCTAGGTTCACGAATCAAAATAACAGAAGGCAAACAAAAGAATTATGCATCCACAAATGTAGATGATTTCGAGAAGTTGTTCCTAGTCAAACATCACATGATCAATACAATGTCTGTTGATGTTCCAAAATCGAATGGTAATTTTTGGTGTTTTGATTCAGGTGCTTTAAATCACATGACCGATCATGTGGACTGGTTTAGTAGTTTGCAAACATTACTAGTTTTTGGATACATTGAAACAGGTGATGACACATCACATCCTATCGCGTTTATAGGAAACATAATAGTGTCTATGGAGGACGGGAAGGTGAAAAATCTTGCTGATGTATTCAAGGCTCCAAATAAAACAAAGAATCTGGTTTCTGTTGGACAAATGGTTGACCAGGGATTTCAAGTGAGGTTCAATGCTAATGGGTTATATGTAGAAGGGTACAAAGAGGATGCAAGATTGATTTCCAGATGAAACAAAGTGGGTACTATGTTCACCTTAAATGCAAAAATTCCTGAATTGAATGTAGCCATATTTGCAAAAGGTGCAAGAGTTGTTCTTGGTATAGATATCTGGCACAAAGGAATTGGATATGCAAACTTGTAGAGGATGAAATTGATGCAATCAAAGTAGATTGTCAATTGGCTACCAAATTTCAAGGTTGCAGATGTGCAAAAGATATTTGTAGCATGTCAATTTGGTAAACAATCAAGAGCATCATTTTTGCATGAGAAACTTGTTAATGAGAATGTGCTAGAAATAGTACATACATATGTTTAGGATCCTACAAAGGCCACATCTATGGGCACTTGCAAGTTTGATGTTACTTTCTAAGTATATTCAGACATTAAGATATGATGGAGGAGTTGAATACATGTCAAATGAGTTCTGCAACTTTCTTAAGAGTCAAGGAATTTGACATTAATTTTCATACAGGTACACACCACTATAGAATGTTGTTGTTGAATGCAAAAAAACACATATTGCAAAAATAGCAATAGCCTTGATGGCTAAGAAGAATATGCCTCATTGTTATTGGGTAGATGTTGTGCACACTACTATATACATCATGAACAAAACTCTCACTAATAGTGTACATAATCTTGAACCAAATGACAAAGAAAATGCTGAAAAATCAAGTGCAGAATCTCAAGTTTTGAGTGGACCACATGCATCACCAAGCAACAGTTCCAAGTCAAATCCATGGAGTGGAAGATTGCATGGAAATTTCAGTCCAACAAATTCATCAAATACATCCAAGAAAGGTAAAGAAAAACTTTTTGGTGGTAGTAAAACATTTACATGTTTTGCAGATGTTTTGATAGAGATTCAAGCGGTTCAGAAAAGAGTCTTGCAGAGGAACTTGGATTGCCCTCTGTGAAGACTCAAGGAGTAAGAAAGGCACATGCAGATGATATAGGGAGAAGTGATCGAAGATCAAGAAGATCTGGTAGGATGTGCAATTCAGTGCAACGATTGACGTATGACAATTACATGGCTCGTCAACATGCCTAATGACCAAGATAATACAAGATACTAAACCTTCTTGTTTTGAAGATGCAATTGGAAATGCAGATCAGGATAAGATATGGATGAGGAATGTTGATGGTAGCATTAGCAAGTATAAAGCACGATTGGTAACAAAAGGATGTGCATAGACAAATGGCATTGATTATGATAAAACATTCAACCTTGTAGCTAAATTGTCTATTGTCAGAGCACTTGTTGCATTAGCCATAAGAAAAGCATGGAGTGTGCATCAGATGGGTGTGAAGAATGCTTTCCTACATGGTGAGTTATAGGAGGAAGTATACATGAACCAAGCACAATGATATAAAGATTAAAAACACCTAGTATATGTTTGCAGGTTGCAAAAGGCTCATTAGGGTGAAAAACAACAAAAAAAGGTCGTGTAAGGATTTCAATTAGTTTTCTTAATCTCGATTAATGTTATCAAATCATTAAAAAAAATTCTATGTATGTTCATTTAAAACGTGTCTTATGCAAAAATATTAGTTTTGTAAGAGAGAGAAAGTTTGTGAAAAGTGATATGCCTCAAAGTCAGTGCTTATCGAGCATTCACTGAATTTCAAGTTTCCCTCTTGTTTTTCAACTTATATAATGTGTGTTTAGGATATTCTACACTTTTTTACTCTCCTCTCCACAGTAGACCTGCTTTTCTCTTTCTCATGAATCAGAATAATTTTGCCATGGAGAACCTCAATCCAAACACACCCACAGACCTTTCATCCAGCCGAAATCTGCATGATAAGTTCCATATCCACATTGCAATCAGCCAAGAGTATGCAACAACAAGAAAGGTATTCCAAAGAAGGCAGAAAACATATCGACATATGGGCAGATGGAGTTGTTTATCTGATTGGTTCTCAAACTGGAAGGTATCCATCTTTTCATAATCTTCATGATCTGATTAGATTTGTAGGAGATGGTGATGATGGTTTACATGGCTATTGTTCAAAGCTCTATGAGATTTCAAAGAACTATATGCAATACATAAACTATCTACAAAATGTACTACATCAGAGAGACTTACATAAGAGGGATGTAGAAAAATAGTGTTGCATTTGCCTTCTCAATTAGAAGCTTTCAAACAAATGAAAGAAACTCCTATAGGATAGAGAATGCAGACAAAACGAGTAAAACCTTTTTTAAATTTGACAGAGTCTTGCAGAAGAACTTGGATTGCCCTCTGTGAAGACTCAAGGAGTAAGAAAGGCACATGCAGATGATATAGGGAGAAGTGATCGAAGATCAAGAAGATCTGGTAGGATGTGCAATTCAGTGCAACGATTGACGTATGACAATTACATGGCTCGTGAACATGCCTAATGACCAAGATAATACAAGATACTAAACCTTCTTGTTTTGAAGATGCAATTGGAAATGCAGATCAGGATAAGATATGGATGAGGATTGTTGATGGTAGCATTAGCAAGTATAAAGCACGATTGGTAACAAAAGGATGTGCATAGACAAATGGCATTGATTATGATAAAACATTCAACCTTGTAGCTAAATTGTCTATTGTCAGAGCACTTGTTGCATTAGCCATAAGAAAAGCATGGAGTGTGCATCAGATGGGTGTGAAGAATGCTTTCCTACATGGTGAGTTATAGGAGGAAGTATACATGAACCAAGCACAATGATATAAAGATTAAAAACACCTAGTATATGTTTGCAGGTTGCAAAAGGCTCATTAGGGTGAAAAACAACAAAAAAAGGTCGTGTAAGGATGTCAATTAGTTTTCTTAATCTCGATTAATGTTATCAAATCATTAAAAACAATTCTATGTATGTTCATTTAAAACGTGTCTTATGCAAAAATATTAGTTTTGTAAGAGAGAGAAAGTTTGTGAAAAGTGATATGCCTCAAAGTCAATGCTTATCGAGCATTCACTGAATTTCAAGTTTCCCTCTTGTTTTTCAACTTATATAATGTGTGTTTAGGATATTCTACACTTTTTTACTCTCCTCTCCACAGTAGACCTGCTTTTCTCTTTCTCATGAATCAGAATAATTTTGCCATGGAGAACCTCAATCCAAACACACCCACAGACCTTTCATCCAGCCGAAATCTGCATGATAAGTTCCATATCCACATTGCAATCAGCCAACAGTATGCAACAACAAGAAAGGTATTCCAAAGAAGGCAGAAAACATATCGACATATGGGCAGATGGAGTTGTTTATCTGATTGGTTCTCAAACTGGAAGGTATCCATCTTTTCATAATCTTCATGATCTGATTAGATTTGTAGGAGATGGTGATGATGGTTTACATGGCTATTGTTCAAAGCTCTATGAGATTTCAAAGAACTATATGCAATACATAAACTATCTACGAAATGTACTACATCAGAGAGACTTACATAAGAGGGATGTAGAAAAATAGTGTTGCATTTGCCTTCTCAATTAGAAGCTTTCAAACAAATGAAAGAAACTCCTATAGGATAGAGAATGCAGACAAAACGAGTAAAACCTTTTTTAAATTTGACAGATAACATGTTGAGCAGTTTTAGTGTGTTAATGTTTTTTATGAAACTATGAGTCAAAATGACATTTTGAAACTATTGAAGCTCAATGAAAATGTATGCTTGAAATGGTTTATTTTTCAAAAACTCATGAAAGAAATGAATTTTTTGCTACAACCATCTGAAATTGAGGAAGTTTGTGATGGATTTGGAGTGAGTAGAAACGGTTATAGAGCAATTTCAAAAGTTTAGCATGAATTTCTTAAATTTAATAAAGTAAAATGCTTTGAATTGCCTAGACCTCATCATATAGGAAATTATTGGCATTGCTTGAATTAGAGTATCACATCTATATTTGGTGACTATGAACACATTCATGGTAACATGCCTTATGTGGCAAGAAAAAAAACTTTACATTTCACTTACAATGCACTTAATAATATATGGATAGATATATTAAGACTTCAGACATACATTGTTCAGTTCTATAATATAAAAAACATGAATGTTGTGGCATTTTGAAACTTTTAATAAAACTTGATGAAGCTAAAATTAAAAAACATCAAAAGCTGGAGAGAATAAGTATTGCACTAAGGAACAGAGCTTTGGACTATAGCCTTGGGAAATTGGATACTCCATCTCTTAAGGTACAATAAAAAATGGAATTATGGTGGGTTGGGTGCGCTCAAGTTCCATCTGAGAATCATAATACACTTAAGTGGTTATTCTCATAGATAGACATTCCAAATGTTATCGAAAGGTGTCACTTAGGAGAATTGTTGAATGTGAACCACTATGGAAGCTTTAAAATGGAGTGGCATTTGAGTGGAGACTTAAAGACTCTAAAATGAATGTTGGTATAAGCAAGAGTGCAAATTCTAAGTACCCTTGTTTGTACTGCATGCATAGTCCATGTACAAGAGGATGGATTTCTAGAATTGAGGTTAAGGAAGCTGCTTCAAGACAAAATGTTGATCTACATAATTACTCATATTCTGCCATCATTTGGGATCATGTACTTCCGATAGAATTGATTAATCTACACATATGTACATTGCATGCAGAGTTAAGGATCATTAAGAAATTGGTTCGTCTTCACTTGGATTATGCATATTCCATCAAGCCTAGAGCTCTTGTAGATGAATGCACAAAAAAGTGTGAATCTCTACTTTCGGAAATGGGATCTCATGGTGTTGATGTTCATCTAAGAAAAAGTCCAAAGCTTTTGCAAAATACAGGTGATGTATTATAGGATGTGTCAATGGGAGGTGCAAAACCAAGAATATTCTTCAGCAACAATGATGGAAAACAACTAAATGCAATGTGGAATTGTTCGAAACAATTTTGCGAGTTTACAACAAATGTAAAAAGCAATCTGGAAACAACAAAAAAGAAGAATGGAGGTTTGGGTCGGACGATATAAACTTTCAAAGATCATGAGGCAACAAGTAACAACTGATACCTATGTGATTGAATTCAAAAGGACAATTAGGGAGCTTATAGAAACCGTCACAAAGACATGGAGTGTCAAAGACAACTTCAAAAAACGTGGTGAGTTTCAAAGAGATTTTCTCCACCAATATACTTGATGTGTTTTGAAATAAATATCTCATGATATTTAGCTTTACGTTTTCACAACAGATTCTTCTTTTGCATGGTCCATTCTTTGCAAAAAAGGAACCACTTGTCACATGGAACACCCAAGGCATGGAAATTCTCATTATCAAGCAAGAACAAGCTTCTTCAAATGCACAAGAAAAGATTCACAAATTGTAATGCTTTTGAAGAGCTTTTTGATTCGTTCGTTAGAAGACAATTACAAAGGAGCACATGCTAGATATCATCACCAGATAATCTATATAGATCATGTCAATAAGGACTATTAGCTTTGAATCTACAAAGCTTTATTCCATCAAGTGCCTTCGTCATCATATCTGCTACTTGTTTTTCAGTTGGAACAAAAGAAATGTCAATCTCCTTTGCCATGAGCTTCTCCCTGATGAAGTGGTAATGGACCTCTATGTGCTTGGTTCTTGCATGGAAAATAGGATTTGCCGCTAGATGCAGGGAACTTACATTATCTCCAAATATGTGAGGTTTGGAACTCACTAGTCCCAAATCTGTATACAATGCTTTTAACCATGTTGCTTCTTGAGTTGCTATGGTCAGATGTCATTTCTTTTAGGACATATGGATTTACAAAAAAGACTGAGATTTCATTCGAGTTTGAAGGTATAAAATTTAGAATATCTTTTACACTTCTTCTAGCCAAAAAATACATATGGATGAATATACAATTTCCGAATTCATGAAATTTTTGAAATAAATATTTATTCTTCTTTCATCCTTTTGAATGAGCTTGACTCTGGCAAATCTCCTCTGTATCGAAGGAAATCCTTTCTCGTGTAGTCATCAATACTTTGAAGATCTGAGACCTCTGTAGCCAATGCATAGCTTGAATAATAAAGGAAACATCTAGCTCCAGAAGCATTAAGCCCTAGGGCATAGCCCAAAATCTTGAATGTTGTTGTTCTCTCAAGAAGAAAAACCCTATATGCATTAAAGGGTAGTGAGGAAAAGTCCATGTACCTTGAAAGAGTCTTCAGAGAGAATAATGCAAAATTAGGGTCCTCACCATACAACTTATGCACATCATAGAATAAATCTGGATTCAACTTTGGAAGATAGTGAATGACTGAATGTATATCCACTTTTGCTTTTCCTTTACTCTCTATGGATTTTCTTGTGCCCATGCCACTGCCAAGATAATTGTCCTTATCCAATATAGATAAGTGTGGAAAATGCAAGATTAGAGAGAGTAGAACAACTTTGAATGACTTGGGACAAGACTAAACTTGTATAAAACAAAACAAGGAGACCACCAATTCAAGCGACTAGGATCATCAGGAAATCTTGGATGGGGCTAATCGCTTGAATCAATCATTAATTAGAATCATTAGAAATCTACCATCACCTACCATCATATATTGTTGATGCATTCTTAATCCAAGCCTAGTGCTTGATTACTTATGATTGGAACTATCTTGGTTATGTACACTGTCAATAAGAGAAGCCATAGGAATCACTTCTTGTAATAATTATTTATCAAAACGTAATCACATCATGGTAAATGTAAAAGAGTGGAAGCCCTAGCCTTGTTTGGAACAAATCAAAAGGATAGTTAGGAGTGATTGATGAATCAAAGATTCCCCTATCTTGAGAGAACCTTTAGGTAACATCCCTCCAAAGTTTGAATTCAAAATCCTCTATATATACACTCAAAAAGTGTCACGGAATAGAGTAGAGTTTAAATTACATTTGGAGGAAGTTCTAAGCAAGCACCAATTCATTTGTGAAGCACACATAGTGCTTCTTCTTTTGAAGGCTCATGCTCATTCATTCCATGTACAATATGTGCACTACATATTGACATTTCAAGCTACACATTGGAGTTCGCTTCAATTACTGCTACAGATCTATGTCTCATTTTTCGTCAACTTTGATCATTGATTTCTCTATGTGTACTATGTCTTTTGATTTACTTGCTATAGGTATAGTTTTTTGGCTATTTGCATCATATCAATTTTCATCAGATTTGTGTCATTAATCTATGAGCTACATCTATTTGAAGTAACCTATGTATGCAAGTAGAAATCTCTTGAAATGTCAGGATGACACCTAATGTTACTAAATTAAATTCTCTCGGTATGGCTCATCAAAATTCATCATTTTGATTGTTGTAGACTCATCATATATCAAATTTGAGGTGTGCAAAATATCTCTAAATAATTCGTAGGAGGTTGGGAGCTCTGAGTGAAATTCGAGAGAGTTTCCCATCCCAAAATAGCAAGTTTTCAATCAGCTGTTTTATGTCAAGTTATCTATTTTGATTATTCAAGATTAGATTTATGGTACAATGCACTAAGGTGGTAATTATGAATCATTATCAATAACAAGGTGTCTTCTTAGCATCTTTGAAGCTATTGTCGCATGTGTAGAGCAGGTTTTGCAGCACCAGGCACATGTTTGGAGTGTGTCTGCCATCTCTTGTCAAAGTGGTATCAGAGCATAGTTGAGTCAACATGGGAGATGGTTTCCTTTCAACCATTGACAAATTGGATAGAAACAACTACCTAGCTTGGTTAGTGAGGATGGAGGCCTATCTTCAAGGAAGAAATCTATTTGGATACATATCTAAAGATGAAGTCATGCCAACAATGAGAAGAAAAGGGCAACCATCACATGAAGAGCAAGAGAGGATTACAACTTGGTGTTCAAAGGATGCACTAGCCAGGTCCTATATTCTAAACACAAGTTTTTTATTTTCTCTTACCTCATGTGAAATGATGCAAGACCTCAAGAGAGACCTGGAATGCACTTGCTGCCTTCTTCTCTTCAAACACTAGAACAAGGAAGAACCAATTATGAATGGGTTTAACTACCGTGAAGAAAAGTCCCAAGCAAAGTGTGATTGGTTATGTCATCAAGGAGATTTCAAATCAGTTGGGAAGCATTGGAGAGGCGATTGAAGAAGAGCAAATCATAACGTAAATCATCAATGGCATCAAAGCTGATGATAAGTGGGAATCATTCACAACTGCCATGGATCTATACATGGACATGCAAGTACCTGATATCAACACATTGATGGGCCAACTCTCCACACATGAAGTAAAGATAAAGAAGAATGGTGAATCCTCAAGAGGTAATCAATCTTTTTCCTTATACTCTGATGGAGCTAAATCTAAGGATAAATCAACAGCTAAGAAGAATGAAGATGAAGGTAGCTCTTTCCAAGCAAAGTACACAAGTAGAGGAAGAGCTAAAGGAAGAGGTAGAGGAGGAAAGCAAGGTAGGGGGAGACCCCAAACATCTCAACCTTGTAATATATGTGGTATTCTAATGACACTACTGAAGAATGTTACAAGAACCCAAGAAATTCTAGAGGAAGAGGATTGAATAGAGATGGCTATGGATCAAATGGAGGTAGATACAATGGAGGGTACAACAATAAATATTATAACAACAATAACAACCATCAAAATGGATTTAGAGGAAGGAAGGATTACAATAACTACACTGAGGATCAAAGTCAAGAAGATTCACTCTTACTCATGAACCTATTATTGAAGCAGGGTAAGGATGATGATAATGTCTTTTACATTGATTCAAAATGCTCCAATGATGCATCAGGAAATGTAGCATTGCTATGACTTAGAAGACCCCAGGAATAAACATGAAGTGCAGAGATGATACAAGGCATTGAGTGGAAAAGATAGGTAATGTAATTGTGGAGAAAGGATTGCAGGTTAGGTTTACAAGACATGAAGCATATGTGGAATAACCAAAGCAAGGATTTAGAAGAATAGCCAAAGGTGATAAGATAGGAAGACTATTCACTTCTAAAGTGGAAGACACCAAGAACATAACATTGTTTAGCTATGGATCTCAAACACTCTTTGAATTGGAGGTATGGCATAAAAGGCTTGCTCATATTTGTGAGAGAACCTTGACAAAAATTTGTAGGGATCAAAGTGTACTTGGATTTCCCAACATCACAAAGCAACATATGATCTACAAGTGTGAAGCTTGTCAATTTGGCAAAGCACATAAATAACCTTTCAATAGGAAAGGCTATCTCCATCAGGAGTTATTAGATCTTGAACACATAGATGTGTGGGGTCCAAGAAAAGAGTCCTCCTTCTCGGGTTCAAGACATTATGTATATTTTATTGATGATTGTAGTAGGTAGACGATTTTGTACTTTATGAAACATAAAGATAAAGTTTTCAATTGTTTTCAAAAGGCATATTTATCTTGTAGAAAACTAAACAAGTAGATGTCTCAAGAGACTTAGATTAGATGGTAGTGGAGAATACTTCTCAAATTAATTTGATGCTTTACTACAAGAAAGAGGCATCAAAAGAGAGGTAACTACAAGATACACACCTAAACTCAATGGAGTAGGTGAAAGAAGGAATACGACTATAGTAGAAGGAGCTAGATCTATGCTAAATGAAAAAGGTTCACCTAATTGTCTTTGGATAGAGGCTGTATCAACAACTACATAACTTAATAATACACTTTCATCAAAGTATTTGGATGGTATGATTCCATATGAAGTATGGAAATGAAGAAGACCAAGTCTAGAGCATTGTAAGATCTTTGGATGTCTAGCAAAATTGGATCCCAAGAAAGAAAAATTTTTCTTTATTGGTTATGATCAAAATAAAAAAGGATACAGATTGTATAATCCCACTAACAAATGTTTCTTAGTTAGTAGGGATGTAGTCTTTGATGAAAATAAGTCATGGTTTGATGATGATAGGAAAGTGAAGCTACCCTATGACTTGGAAGAAGACTTTCCATCTCTTCCAACCAAGGAACCTAAGCATCTTCAAGATAGTGATTTTGAAGATGACACAATAGATTTGGGGAAAGCTAAGGTGGAAGACCTAGCTCAAGGATCAAAAAGCTCTCTTCAACCAATCAGAAAGCCAATAAGAGAGAAGAAGAAACCAGAGAGATATGGATTTGATACCTCTTTGGTCACAAAGCATTCAATCTATATGGCCAAGGATCTCAACCATGAAGAACCTACATCTTATGGAGAAGCTCAAAGCAAAATGGAGTGGAGAGAAGCAACGGATGAAGAAATAGAAGCTCTCATGGACAATGACACTTGGGAACTTGTTTCACACAAACCATCAATAAAGGTAATTGGATCAAGGTGGATTTATAAAGTTAAAAAAAATCCAGATGGTAGAATTAATAGACACAAGGCAAGGTTAGTAGCCAAGGGGTCTGCTCAAACCCATGGAATAGACTATGAAGAAACCTTTTCACCTTAGCCAAAATGCCTACCATTAGAGTACTTGTTAGGATTGCTACATCTAGGAATTGGAAGCTATACCAATTAGATGTAAAAAATGCATTTCTCAATGGGTGGATTTTGTAAGAAGTTTATATGGTACAATCACTAGGTTATGAAGATGCACATCAACCAATTTATGTGTGCAAATTAAAAAAGGATTTTTATGGTTTGAAGCAAGCTCCAAGAGCTTGGAATCACATATTAGTGACCTACTTGTAGGATCAAGGATTCAAGGCTAGCAAAGTAGATACATCCTTATTCATCAAGAAGAATGGATCTGAAGTTATTTATCTCTATTTATATGTTGATGAAATCATAATCACAGGGAATGACATCAATGGAATCAATCAAGTAAAAGTGGGAATGAAGGATGAATTCAAGATCAATGATCTTGGACCACTCACTTACTTTCTTGGACTTGGACTTGTCTATACAGATTCTGGTATATATATCACTCAAAGGAAGTATGTACATGACATGCTTTCTAAGTTTAAAATGGAGAATGTTAAGTGTGTAGGTACAACCATGGAGTTGAACCATAAGCTTAGTGCTTATGAAGGAGAACCCATTGAAGACATTACAAGCTATCAAAGCTTGGTAGGAAGTTTGAACTTTGAAACTCTCACAAGAGTGGACATATGTTATAGTGTTAGCATACTCAATAAATTCATGCACAAGCCAAGGAAGCCACACATGGAAGCAGCCAAGAGAGTGCTCAAATACTTGAAGGATACCATCAATGAGGTGATTTTCTACCCCTTCCCTTCAAAACTTGATCTCAAACTCTTCTTAGATTTAGTTTGGGTTGGATCAAAGGATGATAGGAAGAGTACATCAGGTTATTTATCTTTTGCAAGCTCAAAACTCATCTCATGGTCTTCAAAGAAGCAACCAATAGTTGCTCTATCATCTACTGAGGCTGAATATATAGGATTGGCCAATGCAACACAAGAAGCAATGTGGTTGAAAGGTCTATACTCTGATTTGGAGCTGCATACTCTAACTTCTCAAAATGACATTTTTTTGGTGATAACACAAGCTCACTTCACTTAGCAGCTAATCTTGTCTAGCATGCTAGAAATAAGCATATTGAAGTCCACTATCACTATGTAAAAGAGAAGGTTTTGAGCAAGGATATTAAACTATCCTATGTGTCTACTAATCTTCAATGTGCAGACATGTTGAGAAAACCATTGGATGGTATCAAGCTAAGCATGTTCAAAGACATGATTGGATTGCTAGAAATCAAGAAAGAATAAAGACTCAATCATTCTAGGCTTGAGAGGGAGTTGTTGGTGCATTCTTTATCCAAGCCTAGTGCTTGATTACTTATGATTGGAACTATCTTGGTTATGTATACTCACAATAAGAGAAGCCATTGGAATCACTTTTCGTAATAATTGTTTCTTGAAAAGTAATCCCAACAGAGTAAATGTAAAAGAGTGGAAGTTGTGACCTTGTTTGGCACAAATCAGGAGGATAGTTAGTAGTGATTGGTCAACCAAAGATTTCCCTAACTTAAGAGAACCTTTAGGTAACATCCACTAGAACTGGGTTAGGGAAAATAACTTGTTCCCGAGTTGCCCCACTTACTTGCTTTAGTAAACAGGTTCTGTTGTTCACGAATTCCAGGTTCAAAAATCTCTACCGCTGGCTATAGTTGCTTTCCTGAACGTGTTTGCACGGCTGTTGTTCGGGTATCGACTGCTGATATGTACACCATATTTGCCATTGGGTGTTGTCGTTCCTTTTTCTTCTTATCATACTCGGCCACATCCTTACAGTACCAACGGATATGCCCTATTTTACCACAAAAATGACATTTAGGTGGTGGAAGAGATGCATCTTCACCTGATTGTCCTACATTCCATCGGGTTTTTCCAAATTTATTTGACCGTCCTCCTCGATAATTCCTGTATCCCTGGTACGGGGTATTCCTTATCTGCGGTGGTACATAATGACTAGCCGATTGCCCTTGTTCTTGAATTATGGCATTAACAGCTACTTTGCTCTACACCTTTGCATTATACGGACAAGTCTCTGTAGTGTGGTCCGCTATGTGACAAATGGTGCAATATAATTGATTCAGAGCGCATGCTGAGCTGTTGTGACCTGGATTTTTGAATTTGGTACAATAAATCTGTTTCAAAGGATCCTCGCTGGATTGCCTGGACGCTTTCAGCCACTCTAGATCTTCAGTGAATCTGCACACTTTATTTTCTCATTGTAAAACCATTGCAATTATGGCATCCAGGGTCATTCCTCCCACACAACAGATAATCATGATCTATTTCAATTGGGGATTTAATCTGTTTATAAACCACTGAGTAATAACGTCGTCCGATAAATTGGCATGCACTAGTGGTAACTGCCATAGATGGGTCTGAAATAGCCTGGCATAATCGTGTACATTCTGATGCGGCTTCAGCCTATTATTCTGCTAGTAATCAAAAATTTTTGTTGGGTTTGTCTTTAACCGGAATCGTTGAAGAAATGCATCCTTCACATCATCGTACTATTGGAAGTGGTTCAAATCATATTCGGTTAACCAGCGAGCAGCTTCATTAACCACACTTGACTCGAACACGATGGCTTTATACGCAGGGTCTGCTGGGTAATTCAAAATTGCATAATTAATTTCAAATGTCTGCACATGCGCATCGGGATCATCTCACGGAAAACCTCCAAATTTTATGTACGTGACTCCGGCTAGCACGGGACGCTGTGGAACAATCTGTTGCTACTGTTGTTGTTGTTGTTGCTATTGTTGTTGTTCCTGTTGTTGTTGTGAGCCACTCATGGTACTATTATTGTTGGCGTTGTTGTTGTTACCTGAATTTTGGGGAGATATCTCTTGATATTCCTGGACTATGTGGTCAACCTACTCACTTTCCGGACCTAAGATATCGTTGAACTGATTGCTTAGTTCAAAATCTTACAACCCTTCCTCAATTTTAGTGTGGAAGTTGGCTAAACTTGCACCGAAAAATGGTGGGTGCAGTAAATTTCCACCGAACATCACAGGAGTTTCACCAAAAAGCTTCAAACTGTCACCAGGTAATATCGAACTCTCACCGGACCAAGCTGCACTGTCATCGGAAGCGTTCTCACTAGATAATGCGAACTTATCACCAAAAGCGACCGGATTCTGAGTGGATGGGGCGGAATTGTCTTTGCATTGCACCACAATACAACCACAAATCACAGTACTTTCTTTAGAAGGGACCGGACTCTCATCGAAACGCACCGGATTCTCATCGTGCGCTACCGAACTGCCACCGAGATTGCCGCTGTCGGGAAGTTGCAGTCATAAGGCTGGTGGATCAGTCAGCCACTAAATCCCTCGGCACACGCAGGGTGTATGAGACAATTGTAGGTGTTTTAGGTATATTTTTCTTTCGTCTAAGGTAAAAGAAATTCTAAATTACTCTTAAATCTAGGAAATATGGATTAGGTAATTGTAACACTTTAAACTTCTAAGAACCGTAAGGCTGGGCTGCTCTATATCTATCAATAGCTTCTTGAGGTATAGGTAATATCAAAGTTTCCTTAGTTAATTTTTCTTTTATAATTTCTTCTTCTTGGATTTCTAAATGATTAGGTTGTATACGCCTAATTAAGGGTGGTGGAAATGAATCTATGTTATCTTGGGGTTCATTGGATGCAATTGAAAATAATGCTATAAATCTATTAAGACAATAATCGTGAGATACTGATATTAACGATTCATGTGTAATAATATCCTTAACTACTTCTACTTCAACTTCTACTTCTAAAGGTGCGTTATTTTCAGATTGAATTAGATTTTCAGATGACATGGACAAGAAAGAGAATGCAAAGTGAAATTGAATTAATGCTAATGACAATAGTGGATGATTACAATGCTTTAAAGCAATGATATAATTTCTCTATAAGATTGCTAACAACTAGCGAATCCTATAAAAAAGCTTAATCAAGGATAATTTCTATGGATTTATATCAGATTGTCGGATATTTGATTTGTTGAAATCTTCTCTTTTGTCAGGATGTTCTTCGATACTTTTGCTTTCAATGTCTGAAAAAACATTAGGATATTAGTATACTTCAATAATAAAAAAAAATCATTAATCTCATACAAATACACATGCTCATTCATTGCTATATGCACTTTACATGCATAACATAATATCACTCATGCATACATATGCACTTAATATACTTATGTATGCATCACATACCATACATTCATATGTATTTATTTACTTATGCATCCACATGCATACATAAACATATGCACACACACCTAAATACATATAACCATGCTAGTATATTAACAGTAAGTAATGTACATGAAAAACTTTTTAACATGCACACATCTAGGTTAGTGATCCAATCAGTAGTTAAAAAAAATAGCCATGTTTAAAAGGAAAAACTGAAAAATTGGCTAAAAGTTTCCTACGTAATAACAAAACACCCTTGAGAAGAACTGACAAGAATGGCACATGATTCTCCATGATTATATAAGAGTACTCTCCTATGATTGTGCACTATATTCTAACAGAATTAGGTCCATTGCATTCACAGTATTCTCAATATCATTTGTCCTATTGATCTGTAACATTCAATCATCTTTCACACTCTAAACTCCTTTAACTTTACGAGCTAGCTTTAACCACTCCGAATGAAATGTACCACGTTAATCAATGCACTCATAGGTATGAGCACCAAAAATATCTCTGTGCCTACATCAAGTTAGCATGCATACGGAATCTGCGATATGTATCAAAATAAGCCAAGCTGGCACTCATGCCTGGAGTTCTAATGACATTGCTGATGGCTAGACCAACAAATCTCCTTCATGCTGCGTGCCTTTGACCATTATCTTTGCAAACTCTGAATTAGCGCTCCTGAAAAAAAAGCATTTTTCCCCTTTTACATGGATAGCACACAACTTTATCATCAAATAGTCTCACAAGATATGCCTCAGCGGCCTAATCAGATCACAGAGTAATTTCCTCCAAATCTTTTCTTTTCCTCTCTCTCTGTCTCTCTTTCTCTCTCTCTCTTTCACTCTAAAATCTATCGCACATTCATCTGCCTCTCTCTCTCATTCTCAAAAGGTGCGCAATGCAGCTTGAGCGACGCCACGAGGAAGGGACAAACGGCGAAAAATTTCTCATTGTTTATGTCTTCATGCCACATGTGACCCGTCTACACCTGTCTGTCAACATCACTGGCCAGTGTTTCTCTCTACCCTAGACAGCATCGCCGCCAACAAGCTCTTGCCCGGTTTCTTTCTCTCTCTCTGACGTTGCGAGCCTGCGAGACTGCCGCCAGGAGGACTGCTATTCTCTTTCTTCTGTTATTTGTTCATCAACACAGGCCAATCTTTGCAAATCATCGAGGCAGTCTCTCTATGACCCCATCTCTGTACGGTAACGCCGACAACACTGTGAGAGGAAAAAAAATTACACTCCTCTGTGCGTGTTAGTAGTCACAACCATCATGATTGAAGACCTATCTCCCCCCTTCACCCTGTCGGGCTTATTTGCATCAGCAATCATCATCGACAACCAAATTCCCTCCGTCCTTGCTGAAAATAAGTTAGTGCGCATGTTCTCTCTCCACTCTCCAACTCTTGCTATATGCGTAGTCAAAGCTTGTCGTCAGAAGAAGAGAAGCATAAACTCTTTCTCTAAACTCACGTAGACAAAGCCTGGCCAGGAAAAAGAAGGAGAAACAATCACTCTCATGCCTGAGCAGAAAGAAAAGAAGGAGTTACCTGAAAAAACATTAGGAAGAAAACAGAGTCTCACACATATATTTATACATACACAACACATTTGTATACCACACCTTTTGATCTTGCTTTAATCTTCAATCACACTTTTGCCCAATAACTTTCACCACTCTTCTAATTAACTTTTCTCACATAACTCACTTACTCCATTCTTTTCACCACTTACTTTTTGCACTTTAAATGCATACTTAATTTAGGCCACTCTTTTATCTTGCACACATAATTACCACACTTTTCAACTACTTACTTTAGCTACTTTAGTTACACACTTAATTCACACCACTCTTTAAACACCACTCATATACACCATTCATTAATTATCCACTTCATTTTTATTTATAATCCAATTACCTTAATTTTAATAATTAAATATTTCTTTTAATTTAAGCTTAGGTTAAGAATTTAATTAATTAATACCTTAGTATTTAAATGCACACTCATGATTAAAGTAATTAATTATATCATAGATTAATTTTCAATACATAAATGTTCATTTTAAAGATTAATTTAATTAAATACATGTTATTTTAACCCTTAAAATTCAATAAAACCCTTGAAAATCTACTTGAAACCCATCAAAAACCCATTAAAACCCTTTGAAAAATAATTAAAAACCTAGTTAAAACTCTATCATTAACCAGGAATTAATGCTCTTAACTAAAATACATATGAATAAATGGAAACCTAGGGTTTTAAACCATAATTCAATACTTCTATGGCCTAAACACACATTATTTAAGCAGTTTAGGGTAAACCATAGTTTGAACTTTTGTTTTCTTCATCCATTTGATCGTGCAAATACTTAACAAGAGTTTAGTTCCAAGAAAAAACATTGTAATAATGAGAAATTAGAATTAACCAATAATCATTTTTTATTTTTCCTGATTGTCAACGGAAAGGTTGAAAACTTTCCGACATTCGCCCCGACCAAACCTGCACATCGACCTCGATGGGCCAAACCTGCAGATCATAGAAGGGAATATCAAATTCTTTGGAAAATTATTCATGACTCAAATGCAAATAGTTTATTAAAAATGCTTCTATCATTAGTACATCTTCTGATAGCAAAGAAAGCTTATAAAATTATGTAAGCTTGAATTTCAACCTTTGTTCAATGCATGAGTTGGAAAACAGGTTTTAGAAAGAAACTATAGAAGTCATTTAAATAGTGTTCGTACTAACTCTTCTATTAACTCTGTTCATAAGTAAAACATATGTTATATAAGTCTTCTATCCTCATCTCCTAGCCACTTGCCATTAAGATACAAAAAACTAACTCCCCTCTAGCATACATCCGCCTTATATAGCCCGCTTTTCAATTCAGAAGTGATTTCGAGACCACAACTGATTTATTTGATTTTTTTCTTTCATCTCTTTTTTTTTTCATCATAATTTTTCTTTGTGTATTTTTTTTCCTCTTTTCATATGCAGCAACCATTAATGTACTGCTTTCAATTTTTCTTCGCAACTTTTTTTATGAAGGGGAAAGGCTTAACCCCTAATCAGAGCAAAAGGATCTAGAGGTAAGCTAAAGCAGGAACTAGGATCTCTTTTAGCTAAATGGGTCAGATTTAAGGAAGCTTACCTATATAAAACAAGCCTACTTCTACTAGGAGTTGCAAGTTAAGGGTTCCTTCAACTATTCATAGACAGCCATAGGTCTCTAATCCCTATCTTCTCTTCAAGCACATCCCTACTTTAGTGTAAATTCTACTTTTCATAATTTTAAGAAGTTTCTTAACATATCTGAAGAATGTACATATCTAATTATGATAATGCAGGGAAAAACAAAACTTAAAACATTAATCAGGGTTAGAACTGTTTCACCTGATTGACATAGAATTCTTCTGCAACATCGCCTTTCATCCAAATATCGCTTTGATTGCTTAAATTTTAAACTGCATGTACTATCTTCAATCTCCTGCGCTTCATCTTTATCATAAATCAGTCTTTAATTTATTGGTTCAAAAAAAAAAACATCTTCAACTCCTGCTATCAAGCAACAATGTATAGACTTACAAGAAAAATTAGTTTTCATAAATAATTTTTTATTTTCATACATGTAAAAGAAATAAAAAACATATTTAAAAGAAAATTTAAACATTATTTTTATTAAAAAAAATCATTCTTCATTTCCTTCATCATATATTAAATCATAAAATTCTTCATTTCTTTGTTTACATATTTTAACTCTTTTACCTGCAATTAAATTTTTAAGTGGAGTTCCATCTAACTCTCTTAAGGCATACGTTCCATTTTCATAGATTTTAACCACCACATAAGGCCCAAACCAACGCTTTTTTAATTTTCTACGAGCATCATACTGTATATCGAATGTGCTATCATATATCAATACCCAATCATTAATTTGAATCGGCTTTGGCCGTAACCTATGTGATGTATCAAAATATTTTTTATTTTTAAGCCTAGAACCTTTCAATTTAGCTACAGCTTCATTTAACCTTTCATTCCCTTGCTCTAGTTGCTGAATTCTTAGAGCTAACAAGTCTTCAGTAGATAGATTATCTTCCCAAGGAAGCATTGTCCAAGTAAGAATTTGAGTATTCATTGGAAAAATTGGTTTTTGGCAGTACATGAGTTCTGCCGGCATAAACCCTGTCGTTCTAGTATAGGTCATTCTGTCAGCCCACAAAGCAAATGGCAAAAATTTTGGCCAATTCTTAAGTTCTCCTTTGCAAGCTTTTGAAATCGCCTTTATGATAGGAGAATGCCCTCTTTCAATCTTTCCGTTAGCTTCAGGGTTATATGCAGTCGTAAGAGCTAAACGAATTCCATGACTAGCAAAGAATTCCCTAGCCTCTTGCACATCTAATTCGCCCCTATCGGCTACTATTTTTTTAATATACCCAAATCTTGAAATCACATCTTCAAGAAGAAATTTACATACATTGAAAGTAGTTTTTGATCTTAGAGCTCGGCCTTCAACATGATTAGTAAGATCTTCTCGAGCAAGAACTATCTATCTCATTTTGTCGATACCTTTGGGCATAGTTACTAAGTCAACTACCCACTTATAGTGTATGCATGGTGGATACGTAGGATGCAGTGGATCCCTATGCTTAACCGATGAATAAACTTGACATACATAGCAAGAATCCACATATTTCTTTACATTAACATAAATACCTGGCCACCAATAACACTCTCTAATTTTTTCATAAGTGGCAACAAATCCTTTATGCCCGGCCCATAAAGTATCATGCATGCTCTTCATGACTTGCATCTAAAGATTCTTAGTACCTAGTACTCTTTGTGGCATTTTGATCTTCCCCCTTGCATGTCTCCAAATTAACCCATCTTTTAAGAAAAAGTTAAATGCTCTTTTTCTAATATTTCTAAATCTATTTGAAGACCATGAAGGTGATCTAACTAAAGTACTAAGATACTTTCCAATCTTTAGCCACTCTCCTTCGTATTCATCTGAATTAAATTTTTCATATACATAAACTTGGGAATCGTAATTTATCGTATTAGTATCTACTTTGGCTTCATTATTCTCATCATACCTAGCTCTTGAGAGCATATCAGCAACAGAGTTAGACTTTCCTGAAATATGGATTAAAACTGGATTTATAAATTTAATATAAGAAATCCAGCGAAGCATTGCAATATCCGGTGAAGAACAGTTTGTGATCATTCCAATTAGCGGTAAACAATCTGTCTCCACAATCACATTTGCTCCTATGAAATATTCTTTATCAGACTTTAGAGCTGTGACTAAACACCAAAGTTCTCTTTTAATTTGCGGGTAATGTCTTTGAGTGTTACGCAAAATTTTCGCTCCAAATCTCACGGCATATCTTCTACCCTCTTCATCGTCTTGACTTATGACCCAGCCTATCCCAATAGGGCTAGTGTCAACAATCAAAATAATAGGCTTATTATTCGTATAATCTACTCGTTTAAGGATTGGAGCTTCTTCTAATAACTTCTTTAATCTACGCATTACTTGAGTATGTTTCTCTGTCCATAAAAATTTTCTTTTCTTCCTTAATAAATCATAAAGACAGTCAGCTACATGTGCAAAATGTGGTATCCATATAACATAGAAGATACAAGCTCCTAAAAATCGACGAACTTCACTCACATTTTGACATATCTCCGAAATCTTACTAATGGCATCAATTTTTTGAGGGTATGGCTTTCGTCCATAATAGCCACAAAGATGACCTACAATTAGGACCTCATTAACACCAAAAGTAGATTTTTCTATTGATAATGTTAAGCCAACTTGAATAAATCGCTTAAAGATCTTTTGGCAATCAAGGATATGAGCCTTTACAAATTTACAAAAACCATCTTTATCCAGAGTGCTATCTTTCTCTTCTTCCAAGCAACCCTTAATGGGAATGTCATCTATAAAAGGCATAGTAATGTGAGGAATAAAATCGTGTAAAACCAAATTCATTGCACTCATCATGTGTGCTACTGAATTGGTCGCACCTTGAGGTAACGTACACATCCTAACTAATCTCAAAGGTGTTTTCATGGTAGTAATGTCTCTACTCTCTAATGCCAATTGAAATTGATCATACCCAGAGTAGAGATCACCCATTGAATATATAGAATTGCCTGAAAATGCTTCCACAAATTCATCCACAATTGGACCTGTACCCACATTTCTAATGGTCACTTTATTAACTGGTTGAAGATCTTGGATAAACCGAAGTTTTCCACTCTTCTTGGGCACAGTAAACCAACGGTTTGAATAAGGAGCTGAAGAGGATTCTAAAATATGCATATGAATCTTTTCTTTAAGTAATCTAATCAGCTCCGGAAGATGAGCTTTAGGTACAGGAATAGGGCACAAATTCCTAGGAATATGGGGAATAGTGAAAATAATCATCGGTGAAACTATCCGAGGATCTCCACATCCTATCTCAGAAGGCTCAAGGGAAAATGCTCTTCCATGCTGCTTAATAATCTTCAAAAAATACTCTTTTTCTGTTGGAAGAAGGAAACCGCTAGCATCTAATTTAATTTGATTTAAGGATTCTTTAGTAAATACATGGCCAATATTTGTCGGATTTCTGAGGATTGGCTCATGACTTACATTCTTTATAATATCATTACTAAATTTTGGTAGTGGTTGTGCTACGGGTTTAACCTTCTTACTAACAGTTTTGAAGTTGGTCTTCACTAAGGCATCATACTCATGATTAATACTAGAGGCATATTCTTGAATTAATGCATACATATCAAGTGAAGAGATAAGAATATGGGAATTAGACTTACTTTGATAACAAAGTTCTAATTCTTCTAATGTTGAGAAGCAATGTGTAGTTTCAATAATATGATCAATACTTTCATCCATTAACAAATCTCCTTTGATTTTCAAATATTATTCATATTTTTTTATAACTTTTCTTGGAATTTGTTTAAAATGAGAAATATTTAAAGTAGCAGATGGAAAATAAACAGTCATTTTATCTAAGTTCTGTACAAGATTTTGTGAGATTTCGAACCAAAGTCCACTGTCATCTCGCTCAACAGTGGCATTTATTCGAAATCCTGATCTAAGTGTCTTAAAGGAGTTTTTGTTAGAGACCTACGATTACGAGGATGGTTTATACAAAGCGTCATAAATTGGACCGATTTAAGGCCATCACGAGAACGCATTCTTGCGAAAGCACTTCCATCATCCAATACTTTTGTCTCCATTCTTTGTTCACAAATGAATGGCTGCCCCAAAATAATTGGGTACGAGCAGTCATCATGAACGAAGAAATTATGTTCCTCTTTAACATCTCCAATAGTAATAGGAACATTTGCACAAGCTCTTAGTAAATAGCCAGAAGCATTGTTGGTTGCCTTCATTTTCCATCCATGGTCCCTATCTATGGGCCATTTTCCTTCGTTATAAATCTCCCTTGACACTACATTGATTTCTGATCCTGAATCGATTAATGCTACTTGCGGTTTATTATTATTACCTATCTTAACCATAGTTTCAATGGTACCCCTAGCCCAATGTTTCTGAGTATAATGGCTGTTTGGGTCATCATTTCCTTTTTCCAAATGTCCAATAACAGGACCCAAATAATTTTTACGATCAGAAGATTCTCGATACTCAGATTCATTAATTTGTACAACACTCACTTTCGGTTCATCCTGTTCTTTCCTTTCCTCCATTTCTCTATCTTCCGTTCTATACTCTATAGGTTCTCTTCCTCTTTTAATGATATTCATGAAATCTTCCTTCACATCTGTTCTTGAAAATGCTAACCATTCCTCTAATGTCATGGTTACCTCTGCCTTCATAATTTTTTCATCCATAACCTTCCGAATGTCTATTTGTTTCTCAATTTGCGAGATCAATCGAAAAGTCGGAGGTTTCTTTTTTGGTTTTTCTTCCTTAGTACCTTCTTCACGTATGGGTTGCGTTTCATTTGGTTTATCCTGACTTCTATCTTCACTTGTAGTTTTCTTTTCTAAATTTTCTCCTACTTTCTTTCCTTTACCCTTATTTTGAGGTTTCTTTTCTTGTTCCTGTTGTTTTGGTTCCTGACTAGGCTCCATCATAGGCGGTTCTTTAATTGTATCAGTAGTTTCACCCTCTTTTCTAGCCCTAGTTGTTCGTTTAGACTGTCCCTCTTCATCCCGTTTTCTTTTCTCGTCTACATTAATTTCATGAGCATATACTGAGAACATATCTACTGGTTCATTCCAACATGTCTTTGATCTAATATCTGAGCTCGTAGCATATAAGTTCTCAACTGATAACTTTCCTCGACTAGCAGTATCATAAACTTGATTCCAGCTCACAATTAGAATCATCACTATCCAGCCGACAAGCATAAGTATTTTGGCTTGTGGAGGCTTCAAAGAAGGTTTTCATACCCCCTTTTCCATAGTTTGATGCCAAAGGCCTTTTTGTTACATAGTCACAGATCTTTCAATCTACTTCTGTGACCCAATTCTTATCCTTGGCCTCTTTGAATAAGTTGCATGTCCAGTGTGGATGCTCCAAATCATCACACCACAGACATCTACGTGCTTGGTTAAATGGTCTTCTAACTGACATCTGATTCCTAGGATTTTGTTCTAATTCTTTTGGTTTCTCCTGATCTCTCAATTTAAGCTCTTGCATACTCTTTATAGTAGCTATTTTAGTCACCAAAGTCTCCACATGTTTGACAAGTGATTCTACTGATGTTTTTAACATTGTAATTTTTGAGTCATCCTTTCTAGGGTTATGAGAAGTGGGGTCATAATCTATCTTTCCTGGTGCATCTCTTTCATATATTCTTGGAGTTTGCATCTGATTTCGCTCCTGTCTTTGGGCTAACCTATGGACAGCTGCTCGAACGTTATCCCAATTTCCAATAAGCCCACTCGTAGTCGCTCCATCGTCAAGCATCGGTTCTAGCTCACGTCTAAGAGAAGGATCTAGCATGTTTAGGAAATTTCGTAATTTATCTGGTTCTAGAGCTGTTCGGTCTGCTTGAGGCATTTGATTAAATTTTATATCAAACTCAGTTAAACCCTGAGTAATATGTTGGTCTAACTTCGTAGTTCCTACCCATTGCATGAATGTGGCTCTATTATTCTTACTGTAATCTTCATGTGAAAATTAAGTAAGAAGCCGAGTTTTGAAATCCGCCCAAGTCATGTTTGGTTGAACTACTCTCAATTGGATTCTCTCTCTAGTGAAACCATGAGCAATTCGTATAAATGTATCTTTTTTATTGTCTTCAGGTAACCCATATTGTTCTATCAATTGTTCATAATATTTAAGATAAGATGTTACATTTATTCTAGTAAACTCCCCCCTATCCGTTTTAATTGCATCTATGATCTTCCAAATGCGCTGCTCTTCAAAGTGGTCAGCCATAGTAGATAAGTCTAACTTTACAGATAAATATGAAATATAAGTATATAATTCTCGTAATAGTACGTCTATTTCTTGATCCTGATACGACTCCGTGGTAAAAGAAACAGAAATATAGAAAATATTCCTACTCCTTTGCCAACAAAAATAAAGAAAATTTTCCTACTGCTTTGCAAAAGAAAATTTTCCTACTATTTTGCAAACAAAAAGAAAATTTCCCTATGATTTGGCAATAAAGAAAATTTTTCTACAATTTTGTAAATAGAAATAAAGAATCCTTTCCTACTACTTTAGAAAATAAAAATAAAGAAAACCTTTCCTACTATTTTGCAATAGAAAAAATAAAGAAGAATTTCCTATTGCTTTGCAAACAAAACGAAATTCTTCCTACAATTTTGCAATAAAGAAACTTTCCCTATTACTTTGTAAATAGAAATAAAACAAGCTTTCCTACTATTTTGCAATAAAAGTATAAAAACTATTCCTACTTTTTGGCAAACAGAAATAAAGAAAATATACCTGATCAACCTTTGATGAAGAGGCTCTTTATGAATGTGATCTGTGCAAAATTTTTATATGCATGTGCAATCGTTACTTTTCACAAAAGCTGATGGATAAAGGTGACATGACGAGGAATAATCAGCTGCAGCTACAAAGGATGTCGACGCTTCTTCTTCAATCGCCAAATTGCCTATATATGCATATGCAAAACAGAAAGTAAATATACCTTTATACCTACAGTGTCATGCCGACCTTTCACGTCGGGTTCACCAAATTGTCGGGAAGTTGCGGACATAAGGCTGGTGGATCAGTCAGCCACTAAATCCCTCGGCACACGCAGGGTGTATGAGACAATCGTAGGTGTTTTAGGTATATTTTTCTTTCGTCTAAGGTAAAAGAAATTCTAAATTACTCTTAAATCTAGGAAATATGGATTAGGTAATTGTAACACTTTAAACTTCTAAGAACCGTAAGGCTGGGCTGCTCTATATCTATCAATAGCTTCTTTAGGTATAGGTAATATCAAAGTTTCCTCAGTTAATTTTTCTTTTATAATTTCGTCTTCTTGGATTTCTAAATGATTAGGTTGTATACGCCTAATTAAGGGTGGTGGAAATGAATCTATGTTATCTTGGGGTTCATTGGATGCAATTGAAAATAATGCTATAAATCTATTAAGAAAATAATCGTGAGATACTGATATTAACGATTCGTGTGTAATAATATCCTTAACTACTTCTACTTCAACTTCTACTTCTAAAGGTGTGTTATTTTCAGATTGAATTAGATTTTCAGATGACATGGACAAGAAAGAGAATGCAAATTGAAATTGAATTAATGCTAATGACAATAGTGGATGATTACAATGCTTTAAAGCAATGATATAATTTCTCTATGAGATTGCCAACAACTAGTGAATCCTATACAAAAGCTTAATCAAGGATAATTTCTATGGATTTATATCAAATTGTCGGATATTTTATGTGTTGAAATCTTCTCTTTTGTCACGATGTTCTTCGATACTTTTGCTTTCAATGTCTAAAAAAACATTAGGATATTAGTATATTTCAATAATAAAAAAAATAATTAATCTCATAGAAATACACATGCTCATTCATTGCTATATGCACTTTACATGCATAACATAATATCACTCATGCATACATATGCACTTAATATACTTATGTATGCATCATTTAATATATGCATCACATACCATACATTCATATGTATTTATTTACTTATGCATCCACATGCATACATAAACATATGCACACACACCTAAATACATATAACCATGCTAGTATATTAACAGTAAGTAATGTACATGAAAAACTTTTTAACATACACACATCTAGGTTAGTGATCCAATCAGTAGTTAGAAAAAATAGCCGTGTTTAAAAGGAAAAACTGAAAAATTGGCTAAAAGTTTCCTACGCAATAACAATACACCCTTGAGAAGAACTTACAAGAATGGCACAGGATTCTCCATGATTATATAAGAGTACTCTCCTATGATTGTGCACTATATTCTTACAGAATTAGGTCCATTGCATTCACAGTATTCTCAATATCATTTGTCCTATTGATCTCTAACATTCAATCATCTTTCAAGCTCTAAACTCCTTTAAATTTACGAGCTAGCTTTAACCACTCTGAATGAAATGTACCACGTTAATCAATGCGCTCATAGGTATGAGCACCAAAAATATCTCTATGCGTGCATCAAGTTAGCATGCATACGGAATCTGCGATATGTATCAAAATAAGCCAAGCTGGCACTGATGCCTGGAGTTCTAATGACATTGCTAATGGCTAGACCAACAACTCTCCTTCATGCTGCGTGCCTCTCGACCGTTACCTTTGCAAACTCTGAATTAGCGCTCTTGAAAAAAAAGCATTTTTCCCCTTTTACATGGATAGCACACAACTTTATCATCAAATAGTGTCATAGGATATGCCTCAGCGGCCTAATCAGATCACAGAGTAATTTCCTCCAAATCTTTTCTTTTCGTCTCTCTCTGTCTCTCTTTCTCTCTCTCTCTTTTAGTCTAAAATCTATCGCACATTCATCTGCCTCTCTCTCTCATTCTCAGAATGTGCGCACTGCAGCCTGAGCAACGCCAGGAGGAAGGGACAAATGGCGAAAAATTTCTCCTTGTTTATGTCTTCATGCCACATGTGACACGTCTACACCTGTGTGTCAACATCGCTGGCCAGTGTTTCTCTCTACCCCAGACAGCATCGCCGCCAAGAAGCTCTTGCCCGGTTTCTTTCTCTCTCTCTGACGTTGCGTGCCTGCGAGACTGCCGCCAGGAGGACTGATATTCTCTTTCTTTAGTTATTTGTTCATCAACACAGGCCAATCTTTGCAAATCATCGAGGCACTCTCTCCCTAACTCTCTCTATGACCCCATCTCTGTACAGTAACACCGACAACACTGTGAGAGGAAAAAAAATTACACTCCTCTGTGCGTGTTAGTAGTCACAGCCATCATGATTGAAGACCTATCTCCCCCCTTCACCCTGTCGGGCTTATTTGCATCAGCAATCGTCATCGACAACCAAATTACCTCCGTCCTTGCTGAAAATAAGTTAGTGCGCATGTTCTCTCTCCACTCTCCAACTCTTGCTATATGCGTAGTCAGAGCTTGTCGTCAGAAGAAGAGAAGCATAAACTCTTTCACTAAACTCACGCAGACAAAGCCTGGCCAGGAAAAAGAAGGAGAAACAATCACTCTCATGCCTGAGCAGAAAGAAAAGAAGGAGTTACTTGAAAAAACATTAGGAAGAAAACAGAGTCTCACACATATATTTATACATACACAACACATTTGTATACCACACCTTTTGGTCTTGCTTTAATCTTCAATCACACTTTTGCCCAATAACTTTCACCACTCTTTTAATTAACTTTTCTCACATAACTCACTTACTCCATTCTTTTCACCACTTACTTTTTGCACTTTAAATGCATACTTAATTTAGGCCACTCTTTTATCTTGCACACATAATTACCACACTTTCCAACTACTTACTTTAGCTACTTTAGTTACACACTTAATTCACACCACTCTTTAAACACCACTCATATACACCATTCATTAATTATCCACTTCATTTTTATTTATAATCCAATTACCTTAATTTTAATAATTAAATATTTCTTTTAATTTAAGCTTAGGTTAAGAATTTAATTAATTAATACCTTAGTATTTAAATGCACACTCATGATTAAAGTAATTAATTATATCATAGATTAATTTTCAATACATAAATGTTCATTTTAAAGATTAATTTAATTAAATACATGTTATTTTAACCCTTAAAATTCAATAAAACCCTTGAAAATCTACTTGAAACCCATCAAAAACCCATTAAAACCCTTTGAAAATTAATTGAAAACCTAGTTAAAACTCTATCATTAACCAGGAATTAATGCTCTTAACTAAAATACATATGAATAAATGTAAACCTAGGGTTTTAAACCATAATTCAATACTTCTATGGCCTAAACACACATTATTTAAGCAGTTTAGGATAAACCATAGTTTGAACTTTTGTTTTCTTCATCCATTTGATCCTACAAATACTTAACAAGAGTTTAGTTCCAAGAAAAAACATTGTAATAATGAGAAATTAGAATTAACCAATAATCATTTTTTATTTTTCCTGATTGTCAACGGAAAGGTTGAAAACTTTCCGACACCGCTGTCTGGCTGAACTGAACCTTCTGCAACTGAACTGAACTGTCTTGCACTTCTACCACTAGGGGGTGTTCTTAATAAGTTGGGAACTGCCCAGGGATGTTGATCTCTGCGGTATTTGGGGTAAGATTCACCAGAACGTGTTACCGGCATATATCAAAGGATTCTTCTTCGAGCCTTAACCTTCTTCTTCAAATAGCTACTCCATTTCCCACAGACGGCGCTAGTGTTAAACTTTTATTGTTTAATCTATTATCAATCCTGGGTTCTTGGGATGGTTAGGGGTCTGTAAACAGAGGCCCTGTTTGAATTTTCCCAAATCTAGAGATTCAGAATATACTACTTCATAGCAATTAAGGCATTCACTATTTTGAATATGTTTACAGAACACTTCAATACCACACAATTAACTGTATAACTTCTTCACGTATCGCGTTAACCTGTTAATCTTTAATACTTCATTAAGAATTAATTAACTATTAAGCTTAATCAACAGATATAACGAGTACTTAGATTACACAGGATTTCGGCAATACTGCACTTCACTCCAGGCTCTTGCCCAGGCGAATAGTCCGACGACACCTTCTGCGTTGTGCGAATCTTCTTTCATTAACTCGAAAAGAGCTACAACTTTTGCGCTACGCCCTTTCAGTATGCATGCAACTTTTCAGGGTATATTACAAAATTTATGAGTTCCTTTCCAGCAGCTCACAACACACAAACATGGATACTTGTTGATGCAAGAGCATGATGACATCCCAATGTGAAATTTTTAATAGGTTTCAACACCATCATTCCCAACATGTACCAGAATAGAGAAAGCAGAGAGGAAATTTGGTTTCAAGGGACTCTACAACATGCCTCTTGCAAGGAAGTTTTGTTTTCTTGAATGTGGATGGGTGAAAGTGTTAATTTTAACTCACTATGGATGGGAATGATCAAATTTGAAAAAACCCATTTTTTTGGGGAAATATGATTATTGATTTGATGATATGGCTTTCTACTTTTGGAGCGCTTTTTAAAATATTATTTTTTCTAAAAGAAAGCTAAAAATTTAGTTAAAAAAAGTGACTTCTAATATATTTTAAAAATGTGCCATTTTAAGTAAATATACACTTAAAATGAGACTTAAAAAAATAATTTTTTATCCTTTCCTCTCTCCCTCTATAGAAGAAGAAATAGATGAGCTTGGTAAAATCTAAACAAAAAAGCTCAATCCAACCTACTAAAAGTGCCCTATTAAATGCTCTTTATCCCCTTAAACAAGAAGAGAATTAGGCTTAATCCTTAAAGCTCAAGGATCCTTAGAAGTCCCATGCAGGGTTCATTTCTTTCTCAAATGTATAAAAAATCAATTTTCTATCTCATATTTGTCACCAATAGGGGCTCTTTTATGTTGAGTGGTCTGCTGTATAATCTACTAGTGTATATAACATGCTTCAATTCTATATTTTTTATCTACCACCAAAACTTACCAAAATGTCAAATAATGCTATAAAGAAAGTTTTATTACTGATTGAAGAGCACATTGCCATTTCATTAATAGAAAGAAAGTTTTTAATTCACTTCAAGTCCAAATGCCCCGCCATTAGCCATATTGCTAATACTATAGATACATATAAAGCTAGTTAAAGGTATTCTTATTTCTCTTATAGATACATATAAAGCTAGTTAAATCTATTCTTATAGTATATGATAAAAAATAGGCATCAAACGCTTATTGAAAATAGTATAGGATAAAAAATACGATAAAAAATAGTATACATACAGTATAGCTCCTAGTTCGAAGCAAAAATGAAAATAGTGATGAGGGGAAACTCTCAAACTATGATTGGAAAATCGCATGATTAAGGCTTTTCCATCTGAAATTTGTGGATTAGTGATTTTATATGCACATCATTTACTCTTTTCTTTAGCCCTATGTAGATAAACATTCCACTCGTCATTTTTTCGGATTTCGATGAAAGTGCATTAAACATTCCACTCATCATTTTTTTGGATTTCGATGAAAGTGCATTTAGTTAATGAATACAGCTTCTAACCTATTTATGAGGAAAATCGTACATTCATATATTGCTGATAAAATACTCATGATACTCACCAAATGTGCTTAAATAACAAAACTATGATTGCATCACAATAGTACCATAGCTTCCCCAACTACTTTGCTATTGATCCATGATGAATACCATCAATTCCTACATCCGCAAACATGATCGATTCATCCTGCAGGTCTTGAAATCGCATCTTCTCTTTCATGTTTTCTTTTTACATATGTGATCGCTCATAGGAGTGTCCATGACTCATTAGAAAATTAATGAATCTTTGATATGGTTCCTTTTTTTGTTTAATATAAATGGGAGAAAAACTATTTCTACGTACCTTTTATTGATAGCGCATAACATTAAGTTGATAAAATTGAAATAAGCTCCGTCAGCTCATTCGAAGATAAAATTTTAGCTTCACTGTATCTCAAAAAGTTTGATAGAACTACCCTTCCAATCTGTGCTAAACCTATGGCAGACTTTGTGAGGCACTTGAACTGGCAAATGAAAACATGTTTATATGTTTGGCACAAAAGGATGAAGTTGCCTCCACAAGCCTTGTGATAGTGCATTGGAAGGCCGAAATGAGTGATTTTGAGACTACTATCAGAGGGGTATTGACAACACCCCAGATGAAGTGGTGACCTACGTAGATACCAATTGTTGGAGTTCAAGGCCTGTGCAAGCACACAAGCATCATAAGTAAGAAGAAGAAGAAGCTTAGAGCACAACACAACATTGAATTAATTACCAACTAAATGTACAAAGATTAGTGACCTGTTAGGGTTATAAGCATGTATACAAGCTAGAGGTGCCCTGATGGTCCTAAGTGTGATCACACACATCACCACCAAAATATATCCCCCCCCCCACACACACACACACACACACCCCACGTGTACATATATGTACAACTATATATATGCAAGTACCTACCCAGCTAGATATCCAAAAGGTTATGCAATTGTGTATATGCGTAGTTATGTGCATCCATCTACATGTATTTCTATGCATGTTTTGTTGTGTATTGCAACTATTGAGAACGTATTTGTGTATATATATGTATGCATTTGTATATATATATATATATATATATATATATATATATATATATATATATATATATATATATATATATATATATATATATGCACTTATCTGCCCAACAACATATGCAGGTGTGTGAGCATGTGTATGTTTGTAGCTAAGTATATGCATCCTTTGTATTTCAATACCATGCATTTTTATGTATTGCAAGTGTGCTAGCAAGTATGTGTATGCAGCTATTTCATGAACTATGTGTGAAAGTGTTTGTATATAGTCGTGCATGTGTGTAGTTATGTGTGCAACTATTGTATATAAGTGTTTATGATGCAATATGTATGAATGATTATATGCATGCATACATGATACAGGTATCATTGTATATATTTATGTATTTATAATCAATAAGCAACATAAATGTATTGTTTTTTGTTTGTATGTTTGTATTTGTGAATTTCTCAAGGTATGTTGAATTTATTGTCATCGTAATGTCCAAGAAAGAGGCAAGAACAATCGTAGCCTCTATGCTTGAATGGAGTGCTCCTTCAAGAGGAGTTGATATTAACTTGATTGAGTGTTTGGATATTTGAGGAGAAGAATCAATGCGTTTTTATGCATATAATAGAGAGATTGAACATGCATCATAATGAAGCTCTATAGCACAATTTTTGCAAAGCTTGGAAAGGCTAGTTTCCATGGATACACCATATATTGATTGAAGTCAATAGTGTAACGAAATGTGATTATTGTGAGAAGTGGTTCTTTAGGTTCATTCAAAATAGGAAGTACTGGATGCATCAATATACAACATGACTCATTGGTAACTCATGTTGTATCTTCATTACATAAAATAGCTATTATAAAATGGACTTGGCAAATAGACAAAAAAATGCAAAATCAATCCCAAAGCATATGTCTTACTGTAGATGCAAATATGGAAAGAATAATAGCAATTTCGAACATAATGGGTTTCATTGCACAAAACAACTTCTTTATCTCTTGGTATGAAGGTATGTGCGCATTTTCACCCACAAGGAACATGCTTAATTTCTCAAGGATTTGAAGCACTCTCTAGAAGGAAGTAAGTACGTAGTAATTGAACATTTAAATGCAATTTGAGCATATGTTATTGAAGAAAAATTAAAACGTGCAGATGATAGCCTATTTTTCTCTATTATGTTTGATGAAAGTACTAGAGTTGCATCTTATTATTTATTTTGTCTACTTTTCACATAATTCTAAAGGCCAGGCGATTTTTGAATTCATGGGCATCATTTTTACAAAAGATGGAAAATAAAAAAAGATCTATGATGCACTTAAATCTATTTTGATTGCGAGATGTTTTGATTTTCAAAAATTAATTGGAATTGCAATCGACAGATAATCTACAATGGTTGGTATTAAAAATAAGCTCAATATCAATTTTGAAGAATGATTTTTTGCACATCATGAATCAATTGCATTAGCAAATGCATCGCAAAAGGATTTGCACATCTATTAAACATAGAAAAACTTGCAAATAAGGTATACTCTTGGATATGAAATTCATCCAAGAGAAATGAAGAGATAACAGAATTGTTAGAGCTTATGGATTTTGATGTTAATCATGTTTTATAGATTCACTCCATTCAAAGGCTTTCTAAAAATTAATGATAACAAAGGAATTGTTAGAGCTTATGGAATTTGATGTATATCATGTTTTATAGATTCACTCCATTCAAAGGCTTTCTAACAAGTAATGATAACAACTGTTTCTCTTTTGCCTGTCGTATTAATTTTATGGAAGAAAGATAAACTACAAGATTGGTATGTAAAAGATGTAGCTTTATCCCTCTCTTTTGTTTGCATCAATTGATACAGTTATAGATGTTACAATTAAAAAAAGTTTATATATCTTACATGAGCTCTAATACCTTTGGACATGGTTGTTTCTATTGGACAAAATTTTTAATTTGTCTGAGATATAGGTACCTTGAATGGAAATATCATGACCTAATTTATGATGCTACTATATGTAGAAATGTTGCTAATACAACTATCATAAATTAATTGTGTATTCATATGGATGGAGTTTTGCAAAGATGTATCTTAATGTGAAAAAAACTATGTAAAAGCTATTGTGGAGGGATTAAATTCATCTTTTGTCAATTTACCTTTACTAAATGCATCAAAATTATTTACTTCTATCTATTATGCAGATGATGCTATATTGATTCATGAAGGGAATGCAGAGCTATGATTGGAAAGATTATTAAAAGATCATTCAGACTTTCGAAAAATGTTTTTAGCATGCATTGTACTCTTAAGAAAGGATTTGAAGAAAAGTTTTACTCTTCCGTGGATAATGTGTTTAATAATTTGAAAGGCTTTTTATGAAAGAAGCTTGGAGATTAGTTCTCATCCATGCAGGATTGGCATGTAAGCTTTCCCAGTTTAATGAAATTTTGTCATTCCATTCTCGTGATTCCTGCAAGTGCAGTTGCATGTGAGAAGGGTTTCTCATGAGAACTTCTTGTCACAAAAGGTAGGGAGTGTTCTGCAACCTATGGGGATTGAACGCCTATCCCCAGTCAAGAGGTTGAACGGCTACCCCCAGTCGAGAGGAAACTGAGCTAACTACCACGACATGCATGATGCGTGCCGCTTCAAAGTTCAAACCCAAGTGAAGCAGATCGTGACAACCGATGGAAACAAAGATAGCCAACATTATTGCAAAACGCCAGTTTGCAGCCCACTTGCTAGTCCAACAGCATTGAAACGCTAAAGCTCTAAAATCGCGTCATCGTTGTTGACAAACGTGTACAGGAGTGAGCAGATAAGCTCCGAAGTGTGGATATGTCGGTGGAGTCATTGTAGCCTCTTCAGTGCTCCGCGTTAATGGGCACTACTATGCATAGGCACGTTGCAATGAAGACAACAGAGGCATCTCAGAATGACGTAGTGAATGGCATAATGTTTTCAGAGGGCGCGACTCGCGAGTCGCGAGCCTTCCTCTTCATCCAGGGAGAGTCGACTCAGTCGAGACTTCTCACCAGTAGAGATGCTATTAGCTAACAGCCCTGCGATACATCATACGATATGTATGGGGGCCTCGTTTGTCGGAGAATACGAGAGAACTGCCAACTAAGTCAGGGTGGCCGTTTTATCCATTCCACAAATGTTATGCGCATTGCGTGGTCTTTGTGAAAGAGCGCGCTAGCAGTCGCACGTTTCTTGTGTGCGCATTGCAAGAAACAGAATAAGCAAAAAAGCATCTGAGAAAAAAAAAAAAAAAAACTATCCTACATCACCCACGATCCATCTCGATTTTGGTCGGCGTATAATATGGGAAATATGTACATCCCGCATGAGAAATTCCAACTTGCATACGTTTTTCTTGGGTCCTCTCTCTGCCTCCTATGCGTTCACTCTAGAGAGTCCGCACACGCTAAAGGACAGAGCTACAATGGCGGTTGGCAAATCCCTTGTCGTCTTTATGTAGAACTGCACTAATTTTCATAATTTGTTTGGAGAATGAAACATAATAGATCAAAAAGTTTAAGAAGTACAATGGCTCATATGAAGGAATAGAGGCCTCCGCTATACAGAATCATATAATCAAGAATGATGACAAGTCGCTTTATTACGTGTAGAGCAAGAATAGAAAGGAGAATATTTCTTGAAATACTTCATCTCTCACTAGGGATTCATTCATACTGTTTAGGACCAATCAAGCCAACTAAACCACATATGGATGATAAAACACTACATGAGTAGCGATCATCTATATCCGATTGCCATCCGCAGAATGCCACACTTCTCCCTTCTATTTACAGCTTTTATCTCAATTCACTCATTGATAAGCTTTTTCTTTCATCACAATCGCATATCTCTCAGCTCAATTATGATTTTCCTCGCTCATCCGAGTGTTACTATGAGATTTTCTCACTTCTAACATTTGAACCTCTTATTTTAGACTCTTTGTGTCTGTACGACTGTGGATGTGCTATAGTTGGTTATATGCTCGGTTTGAAGGGCTTTTTGATGTCTTGTAGCAACTATCTAGTTGTCTAAAAATAAGTCGCCTTAGTTTCCTCTCCCTCCATGTAAGAACCAATTCTATCACTTTCCTTAATGAAGCATTAGTCACCCTATCTGCATGTAAGAGATAGGACCATGTAAGAACCTATTCCGCTCGCCTTTCATTTGACAAGAAGCTACCAAAGGAGATCACTCGTCTTATTTTAAGGGAACCAAAGGTATGCTACCAAATTTGCGTAAGCAATGGTCAAATTAACTCGCCTTAAAACATGGCGCCCTATTTTCATGTAGGTTTGCTATCCCACCCATCTCATTTTTCCAAAATCACTCACCCTCTTTTTACACGCCATTTTGAGGTGCATAGTTCACGTTAAAAGCTAATTTTTGCTCTTTTCAAACATCATGGAGAATAGATAGGCCCACTCATTTTAGACTCTTGGTGTCTAAATAAGCAATTGTTGGGCACTCATTTGGAGATACACATGTTTTTAGATATAGATATAATAAAAAACTTGTTGTATCTATTATACTTTATCGAATAATGGAATATTATATGGATTTTAATGTCTTGAGTGTTTTAATGTGATTTATGTTTTGATTTAGCAAGTGAAGAATCATGAGGGCATGAACGTGCATGGACTTATTCAGATATCTTTGAAGATAGTTAAAAGATAGTACTTTAGATAGTTTTTCAAAAATAGTAGATCGCTTAGAAAGCAATGATTTTTTAAATAAAGTAGAGTTTCATAAATGCATGCTTTTCAAAGCAGTACCCTCATGTATCTTCTATTCAAGATGTAATGAAAAATACCTATAAATACACACGCTCTGATAGACTCATCCATCTAAGTATATGGGGGGGGGGGGGGATTGTACCCAATCTTGTGTTCAGTCTCTTGTCTCTTTCGCTTCTATTTATGTTTTTGTGAGATTTTTTTTCTATCCTATCTCTACATATGTGTCATCTACAAGGTCCGGTCAATAGTGGTTTCAGATCCAACACATATCTTTGGAGACGTGTACGTATCAGCATCTGATCGTAATTTGTGATGTTCGCTATGATTTGACATTCATTTTGATCGTCCGATCTAGTCCTAGGTTTTGGTTCTATATAAGACCATGGACCCTACCCATCATACCGAGGACTTTGGTACATAACCCCAACCTAGGGTACTGATCGAGCAAGAATTAGAGCTTTTGCGGCACAAAATCCAACATGCCCAAACCAAGATTAAGGAATGTGATGCAACACTCCAACAAATGCGGAGTGATGACAACAATCTAGTTAGGTTGGTGAAGGCCATTATCACCACTCAAGAGGAAGGCACACATTCCAAGATTTGTGCCAAAAACTTCCAATTTCCTCAATTTGATGGGAGAAAGGATGGCCAATTCATTCTTTCGTGGTTATGCCAATTTGATGACTTTTATTTTCACAAATCATATTCTGAAATTAAAAGATTGAAATATGTTACGAATTATTTGGTGGGTAAGGCCTAGTTATGATTGAATGTTTTGTGGCATAACATGGACCACCTCACCACATGGAGCACATTTCAAGAAAAGATCGAGGAGTCCTTCCTTCCTCCCCAGTTCCACTTACATGCTCATCAATCATGGATAACTTTTGGATGGAAAGAATGAGATATTGTATCTATCTACACTGAATGTTTTTGGCAATGACTACTACTTATTACTTTGGTTGAAAGGGTTCCTAAAGATACCTTGTAGCAAAAGTATGAAGGTGGCTGGATATGGGAGTCCAACCCAAGCTCAACACACTACATCCTACGAACCCCTATGAAGCTATTTCTTTTGCACATGATGCGGAGACGGAGTTTCAATCCATTGCCAAGTCCATTTGCTTACAACAAGCATGCAAATGATAACAACCAATCAAGCCCAATTTTTCTTTCAAGCGTCCTTTCACTACTTTTTAGCACCCTCCTACTTTTGAACACCCTCCTTAATCTAATTTCTCACCAATACACAAGACTAGCCCTTTATACCCTACCAAATCTCCAACTCTTCAAACTACGATGATGGATGCTCAACAAAAGAGGCCTCGTATCACTTGCTAGGATTGTGGTGAGTTTGGTCATACTAAAGCTAAATGTAGGTTGCAAACTAACGATATGCATGGAGATACTTCATGAAGACACTCAACCTGATTGGATGGAAGAAGCATTTGAAAAGGATCTAAGTACCTTAGGTAATGAAATTTCTATTCATTCTTTAATTTTCATGATAGGTACTATTAATGGTTCCTACTATTCATTCCTTCCTATTCATGACATGATTCCTACTTATGCATCTAATTTGCTTTCATAATTTTCACAAATATGGACTACTTTCAATATTTCTACACCATCTAATGAGGATCATTACACTTTTGGTAATGGATTCTTGTATTTCCATTACAAGTTATGCATTACACAAGGTTTTAAAGAATTTGTTATGAAAGAGATGTATGAACCGCCATATATGGGTCATAAGGGCTTACAAAGTATTATTTGTAAGGAGAGAGCTATATATAGAGGCATTTGGTTGGGAAGAGAGTTATCTGTCTAGCACGTGGTGGTCGTAATACGTAGTTCTCTTGCATTGGACACCAGATTTTATACTCAAATTGATATAGGAAAGATAGTATGGAACATCAGACCCTGAGATGATGATTATCTTTTAGTCCTCAAAAAGTCTTGAAATTAGATTTGATCCTCAAGGGAATTAAAAACTTCAAAGGAGAAGTTTGAATTCAAGGAGGATAAAAGTATGATCTCAAGATACTTCAAGATTAAGTATGTATGAAGAAATGAAGTAAGTAACTTCCAAGTTCTTCTTGAAAGACTTCAAGATAAAGTGTTGTTGATTCGAAAATATTTCAAAAATTTCTAAAGAAGTCAGACTTTGACTTTGAGTTCACTTTTTCAACCAAGGATTCGATTGACTAAGTTAAGCATCAAGTTCCTAGTGTAACTTGGTAAATTCACTATTTTGACTCAAAGGAATGCACAAGAATTTCATTCCTAGTAAGGAGTTAGAAAGATTGAATATGACCTCAACTTAGTCTCAAGAGAAGCATTATTTGAACACAAAACTCATCAACAAAACCTTAGTGGGTCGACACACTAAAGTTGGTTACCACACTAGTATCTTGTGATTAAATGATTTTTTTATTTGCTCTTAATCTTTTTGAGAATCCACATTATTTCTCTTAAAGATAGAAAAAATGCTTCAATATCCTGTTGAAACAGATGTTTGCGAAGTTAAAGTCATGAGTCATCTATACTTTGACTCATAGCAAGTTTATGTATCTTCGAAGGTTGAATTGATTGAACAAAGTTTCAGTTTTTTCTTTCCGCTTCACGAATCTTTGGAAATTGGCTCAGATACGGTATCTGATTTCTTTTCCAAAAGATCAGGGTTAGCCGGTTAGAACTAGATCACTAAATTGAACATCCTAGATAAATGTTATGTACAAGAACCTTTTCAATCTTCAAAGATAATAAGTCTAAGTGGACTTATTTATTTGAGTTTACTTCAAGTTATAGCATAAATGATTTCCTAGATTTTGGTACTCTAGAATAGAGAAGTTAGGAATTGATCATTTGATTGACAATTCCCAAGAACTTCTAATTCAAGTCTTTGAGAAAAAAGTGTCCTAAGTTGGACAATTTTCATTTTCATTTGAATTGGTCGAGTTATAGTATGGTTCACTCAAAGAAAATGGTAAACTTTCTCCTACAATATACATATGATTTTTAATCTCATTCGGACAAAGTAGTCCTCAACTCGAATGAAAGATCCAATAATTGTTGGATATGATTTAACCATTGTACAAACAACCAAGTTAGATGTTTGGGACAACCAAACTTCAAGTTATCCAAAACAATTTCAAATGAATCAAGATTTCTCAAAGTCTTATGAGGGATAAGAATGGCACCTTCATTACTAAGTCCATGCACTAGTCATGCCCATAAATGAACTAGTAATTTGAATCCACCCAATTCACATGTTTGTGACTAGATCGCATATCGAGAAATTGTGAATTGGCAAGGGATGTTTTTTAATCCACCCTTCTTATTCATTCACTACTTTGTACTCTGACTAGTTTATCAAAGTACAAAGCAAGACAGTGTTTTGCATCATTTGGGCAGGGATGCCACCATAGAGATGAGACATGTTCTTCCAGTTCTAGAACATGACCATGTTCTTTCAGTTTTAGAACATGAGGCTCGGGGGTTTCCTACAGTATATATATAGCTCTATTTTCAAGGACGAAAATATTTTTCCAAGGGGGAAAGAATGTAATAAAGTAACTCTATGACCTAAGGGTCTGATCAGTTCAGACGAATCTAAAGTTGGACACCGTTTGGTCATCTGTGTGTATGACCAAAGATCTCCAATTTAGACTTACTAGGCCTCGTGCTCTTGTGAACAAGTGATCCACTTATCATAGTTCTTAAGTCTCAAGGATGTGAAGGAGGAGGTCTTGGGTTCAATCCCCATGGGGGACATGGGGAGAGTATTTTTCCCAAAGAGATCTAGAACCTTCTAGAAGCATCCGCTTGAGTTAACTCGAGTTAACTAGGACACTTGGCACACATGCAGTTACATGGCCGACACATGGATGGTTAGTATCCAACTGTAGGTTTCTTTTTAAAACTCCATGATACAAGCTTAAATCCTACAAATGCTAAAAAACCTAATGTACTGCTTCTATCATCCTTGGATCTTTCCCAATCCACGTATGAGTATAGCTTCATATCCAAATCTAATCCATAGGGATAAAAATATAAATTCATTTTTTGTGCGTTTGAGATACTTGAGTACTCTCTTAGGTGTGTCCAATGTGGTTTTCTTGGAGATTGCATTGTGGAGAATGAGTTCTCCTATGCGCAACAAAAACATGTAGTGAACCCTTGTAAATTAGGTATCTTACTGCTCTCAATAAAAAAGTCAAATGGACCTGTGCCTTTAGTAAATCAAATTAGACAAAGAGATCTTTCTAATAAGCTATAAATAACTTAATTTGGACAAGTTTTTATTAGCAAATGCAACTCATGAAGATGAACTACCTGTCCACACAAGTATGCTGAAGAATTGAACTTCACTCTTGGATTGATAACTCCCTGAATATATATCCTTTGAGGAAGATATTTGAGATAGAGAATGTACACACGAATAGATTTCCAAAAGCTAAAAAGCAAGTACTTTGAATGCATTTTGTTCAGGAAATGCAACTAACCACAATAGACCATCTAGACACACTAGTATACTAAAAACCTAGACCTCACTCTCTAATAGATATCTCACAAAATAGGAATTCTTTGAATGATATATTTGGGACAGAGAAAGTAAATGCAAAGACCTTTCCAACAAGCAAAAAAGCAAGCAATTTGGATACATTTTGGTTGGGAAATGTATTCAACCAAAAATGGTTAAATTTGTTATGAGCCTATCTTGTAGAGCTTGAAGAGAGCTTTCCAATGGTATATGAGATTCAGTCATCAGAGATCGGAGTTGGGAGAAAACCCTAACCCTAATTTTCTATTGATGTAGGGTTTTGATCTCATATGATAGCTCTCGGCATAAGGATCATAAAAATCTTGTCAGAACATTCATCAAGGAGTCAGAAGTGCGGAAAAGTAGGTCAAGAAGTTATTTTTAAAGTTAGCTAAAAACAACTTTAAAAATAAAGCAAACTCACCTTAAAATAAAGCAAAAGCAATTTAAAAAGCGATGAGATTAAAATAAAGCACTTTTTAGTGAGTTCTTTGCATGATACACTCAAGGCTATATAAAGAAGTGTTTGGGTCACTTCTAGGACATCACACACCAATTGGCAACGCCAGTTTCTGGTCCCTTAGTAGAGGTGGTGCTATAGCACACATGGGGCAGCCATGGTGCACTCTAGGAGCATGTTGAGGAGCAGCAATGGAGTACTTCTTGGAGAAGAGTGTGCTCACACTCTTGCTTATGGAGAGGACTTGCCCATCAGTAGCTTGGTGGTGTGGATTGGCCATCCACATGATGTATTTGAAGATTGTCTTCTACATGAAGATTTCAGGTTACTTCAAAGACATTGGATGGTGGTTAACATAAGTTTTGCATCTTATGTTAAGAATTTAGGTACATATTCCCTTTATGCACATAGGTACTACTTGGAGAGGCAGTGGCATCCATATTAGGAGGAGTCCTATTTGGCATATCTAAAGGAGAATGAGTACATGCATTCTACATGCATTTGGATGAGGTGTTAGAGAAGGTAGTTCACATGAGTATGAGGATTTCTGACAGCAAACTTGTTAGCATTCTTTGCCACTTTTGTAAGTATGTGATCTGTCACATACGTACCTGACGTAGGGTCTTCCATACCCTAAAATCAGATGAGGATTTACTGATTATCAGTTTTAAACTGATCCTTCCTCTTCTTGTCACTCATATTCACTCTTCTACAAACTATTAGGATACACATCTCATATATCTTCAGATTTCTGTCCATACATACTGAATATTCTTGTTACATTTGTACATTCACTCATCCATCTACTTCTATTCACATAGAGTAGTTGAGAATTTTGACTCCCACATTGTAATTTGACATTTGTACATATGATAGTGTGAGTAAGCAATGGCTTACGTAACACTTTACACATGTTGTCTAATCTCTCTCTATCTTTGTCTCATCATTTATATGATTAAATGTGATATGTTCATGTTTTGTTAATATTGGAAGATTGATGGAATCTATGTTGTAGATGATGGACCTATGGAACTTGGACCTATGGTATTAGTTATGGGCCTACTAAATTTCCAACATTTGGTATCAGAGCTTTAGTGTTTTGTTATTGTTAAATGTGTTAAAACCCTTTTTTACTGTTAAGGTTTAATTCACAACTAGGTTCTTGGGATGGTCAAGGGTCTGTAAACAGAGGCCCTATTTATATTTTGCCAAACTGCTGATTAGGATTATATGACTTCACTGAATTGAGCGCTAACGTATTATCTTCCAGTACTACTCTGCATACGTTCGTTAATGCACTTCCATGTTATAAAAGTTACCGTGTAACTCCTTCACTTAGCACAATAATCCAATTACTTAATACTTCATTAACTTCACTTAATGATTAAACTTAATCAACGAAACAGACTCAGTTACATAGAGTTCTGCAACAGCGCTCGCTTTCGGCTCCTCGCCCACACAAACAGTCTGACGAGTCCCCTTCTGCATCACATGACTTCTTTTATTAATTTTGTCAAAGGGTACTATGTTGCGCTATGACTTTACATCATGCGTGCGGCTTTTCAGGGTATATTTTACCAGAAATATGAGTTCCTTTCTAGCGGCTTACACTGGCACACATGGTGGACTCGAACCCAAAAAAAATGGAATTTACAATTAAGGCTCATCAATGATGCCCTGGATATACAGAGTTTGAGCTAATTTAAAGGTTCGGGTAATCTTTTGCTTTAAGGAATCTAGTATATCTTTCAAAATGGCAGGCTCAATAAGTTGTGCATTAGTCCTAACAGAACTGGCAGCAATGACCTGACTCATTAATAAATCTGTCTGTTTCTGTAAAAAGGATTCTTGAGGGTAGAACTCATTCATGATGGCAGCAAATCTTCTGAGCTTCATTTCCACTACCTCGGCATCAATTCGAGAAAGCCTTTCTGCTTGAATGCCCAATTGCTTTTCTCGTCTTTCCAGCTCTTGAGCTTTAAACTACATCATCTTGAAAAAGTCTTCTCTCTCCTTTTGCACTCCTACAAGTTCTTTCTTCAACTCTACGGTCTTGGTGACCTCCTCAGTGAACTCTTGATCCCTCTGGAACAATCTCTCAGTAACATTATGTAACTCAGCTTCTGCTTTAAGCACATTGGCCGCAAGTGACTGGGAAGCTTCTTCTAAAACGCTGAGTGCATCCCTCGTACTCTGGAGCTCAGTGCCTGATGCGGTCATTGCATCGGTCTTGTCTATAAGTTCTTCCTTCAAACTGGTGATTTTGGTGTCCCATTGAGCAATCAGATTATCCTTTTCAGCTAATTGTTCTTGGAGTTGCTGAATTTGAGTCTGCAATGCATGATTCTTGGCTTTAACTGCAAGTACTTCTTCTTGGAGAGAGGCAATATCTGCTTCGAGTAGGTCAACCTTACTCTGCAACTCCTGTTGAATGGTCTGAGTTGTCAGCTTCATCTGGAGGGGCAATTGTTGAGAGAATTGGATGAGAAGTTGGCCCATGGATGCCAATTCCGTAAACATTATTGCGGGAGGAGGAAGAGAAGGAGAAGGGTGTGATGATAAGATAGAGAGTAGGTGAGGTGAGGATGGTGGAGAGTAATCTAGAGAGGATAAGAGATGAGGTGATGCCCCACGAACGGTAGTTGAAGGGGCACCAGGAAGAACTTCAACAGCATCAGGAATGGAAGGTGGAGGAGGAGGAGGGAGAACAAAAGTCGGAACTAAAATGATTCCGGTCTCTATCTGTGGTTCCGCCAAGGTGACTTCAGTAACTACCTCTGCATTTCTAGTCATTTGATTGACTGCATCTACTTGGGCATTGACTGCATCTGCTTCGGCATTGGTGGTTGGTGAAGAAGGAGATGGACAGTCTGTAACACCGGTAGCTTCTGGTATCTCCTTCACGACCTCAGCATCCAGTTGATGAGATTCCTCCCGGGATGAGACTTCAGCTACATCTTCCATGATAACATCTTAATCCGACTGCTTGAGAGGGGAAGACGGGATGGACTCTACCTGTAAGGAGGTGGCGGTGTCATGGAATACTTCAACATCTTGTACTGCGATGGAACCCTGTACCTGACTTTGTGATGGGATAATTCAACGATGTTTGTATTGGAAGAAATGAAGCAGATCTTCACCATCGTCATCGTCAAACATCTGGGTAGATTCTTCATGTAGCAACCTGGTAGTCGTGGGAGGTGGTTGCGCGGCTTGTATTCTCGAAAGGAGAAGGGTGAGGAGGTGAGGCAATCGGGCACGAGGTATATTGTTCTTGGCGAGTTGTTTAGTGATGGTTATGCATTCAGGGTGAATGCGTCGAAAGAAAAAAGATGTGAAATTGACACTCTCTTGTAAGGAAGTATCAATCATCGAGTAAAAGGGTCTAGAAATGCCATACGTGCGTTTTTTGTAGGTTTAACGTGGCTACAAGAAATTGCAGAGCAGTACGCTTTGGTTCGGGTCGGCAAAGGATGGCAAACTCATTAGATGAGTGCCGGGGAAACAATTCCTTCATGGTTGCGATTGGAAGAAGGGGTCCATCAACCAACCCTTTCTGAGGGAGACGGAATCCCTCAGCAACCGTGTTGAGAGTAACTACAAAACGGGGGTTTAAACACGTTAATGGCCAACATTTCTCTGTAGCAGGCATGGCGGCGATGGCAGAAATGATCTGCGTATGGAAGGGGTGACACTCCACTAAATGCCAAGGCAATTCAGCGAAGGCCAACAATCCTTGAGCATGCAAATACTCACTCACATCCGGAGTGGAACCGACACAGAAGTTTACTATGTTAGCAAGAGCTTCCATGGCGCACACAGAGATAAACGAAGAAACAGAGCACACATGGGTCGCAAACACACAAAAAGACACAATAGCGACGAACAGCGAAAGGAAGAAGCTTAAGTAGAAACACTGCAAAGAAGTAGGCGGCAAGAACCCGAATCATAACATAGTATTGGAAATATACCGTCATAATGGCGACATGCATGTATTAATAGACGCAGCGACATAGAGGTGGCTATTAATCATGGTTAGAGAAGAAAATGGGAAAATTCCGGTCGAAACACAAAGAGCAGAAAAGAAAATCAATTGACAAGCGAAAAAGAGTAAAAATATCAAAGACACCTCATGAGTTGGTAGACGGCAGGTGATAGGGGCAAAGCTTCGAGCCATTAATCACTTTTGGAAGAAGGACACTAGTTAAGGTTTCCAACCGAAAAGTTGCGGATCCCACTTGTTTAGAAATACGGTAAGGGCAGAACCAATGCAATTTAAACTTTCTGACAGATCTCTTAGACTTAGCGTTATAGAAGAGGACCAATTGGTTTACTGTAAACACTGGGGTTTTGAGGAAATGATCATGGGTTTTGGCTTGTCTCAGCTGCACTTCTTGCAGCGCCAGAAAACTCTCCAGACGGTGTTCATCCAGGGATCGTAAGGCCTCAAGACGAAAGGGAAAAGATTCTTCTGGTAAGAGCTTTGGTTCCAGAGCCACACGCAAACTGGGAACCACCAGTTCCATCGGAGCAATGGCTTCCAATCCATATTCCAACTTAAAAGGAGTTGTTCCGGTCGCCACTTTGTATGTAGTACGATAAGCCCATAGTACAGCAGGGAGAAATTGGTCCCATCTCTCTGGGCAATCTAACACCAGTTTCTTCAAGATGTTTAAGAGAGATTTTTTGGTACTCTCAGCAAGTCCATTTGCTCTTGGGTAATACGGAGAACTGAATTGTGCACAATCTGAAATGTTTTCATATGCACTTGCATTAATGTATTTGCAAAGTGCGTACCTTGATCAGTGATGATCTCCAAGGGTAACCCGTAACGCAGAAAGATATCTTCATTAAGCATTTAACAACCGGAGCCTCCATAGCTGATCGTAGAGCCCATGCCTCGGCCCATCTAGTTGCGTAATCTATGCATGTAAGAATATATCTATTATTGTTGACTGTCGCCGGAGGTGTTATCGGTCCGATAAAATCCAAACCCCATTTCTTAAAAGGTTCAAGAGGCACCATGGGCTTAAGAGGAAAGTAATGTCTCTGTAAAGGTTGACCGGAACACTAACACTAATTGCACTGTTGTATAGACTTGGTCACATCACGATACATCGTTGGCCACCACAATCCACTCTGCATAATCTTCCGATGAGTCAGATCCACCGCAAAATCTCCTCCTATTGGGGCAGTATGCGCCATGGTAATGACTGAAGCATATTCATGTGGGGAAACACATCTGAGTAGTACTCCCGAGTGATCCATATAATATAACTGTCCAACAATCAACCGAAAGCGTTGACTGTACGTGGCTAGTCTTTGTCTAGGAGCGGAAGACATCATACCAGGCAGACATCCACTAGTCAAGAACAGAAGCAAGGTATCATAGTAAGAAGAGGGTAATGGTAATTCCTGTGAATCATCCTGGATGGTCTCCGCCACATAGATGGCTGGTGTTGTATCATAAATTCCCTCCGGAGGCTCACCGGAATCCAACCGAGAGAGAAAGTCAGCAAGCGTGTGTGTTGATCGTGGAGGGTGTACGACGGAGTAATCAAATTCTTGAAGCAATGATGCATGGTCTACATGGAAGGTGAAGCATCTGCCTAACAGATAATGCTGAAATTTTTTTACAGAATAAACCAAACCAAGACACTCGCATTCAGTAACTGAATAGTTACGTTTTGCAGGGACCAATCTGCGGCTTGCATAATATACCAGATGAAACCATTTATCCGTCTGTTGCATTAGCATGCTACCAATGGAACTGTCGCAGGCATCCATAAAAACATGAAATGGCGATTCCCAATTCGATGCTTGTAAAATGGGAGCCTATGTTAATAGTGTTTTCACACGGTGAAAAGAAAGTTTGACACTCTTCGTTCCATTCGAACTGACACGGGCTACTGGTTATCAAACAATTAAGTGGTATTGCTAGATGAGCAAGCCAACACAGATGGCACCCATGCCATTGGATTTGCCCCAAAAACCGCATCACGTCTTTAGGTGTTTTAGGAACAAGAGCCTCCAAGACGGCCTTCACTTTGTCAGGATCCACCTGAATGCCTTGTTTGGAAATAACATGCCCGAGCAGCTTACCACACGACATAGAGAACACCGATTTATTCCGGTTCAAACACAAGCGATATTCCCGACACTTGGCAAAGCAACATTGTAAATGGTACAGGTGTTCCGACGTATCACTGGATAACGTGAAATCATCCAGATACACTCTCATAAATGTGGTGAGGTAAGGAGAAAGAATTTCTTGCATGCAGCGTTGGAATGTACTAGGAGCATTGCGCAACCCAAACCACATTACGGTACATACATAGATACCCCAGTTGTTAATAAATGTAGTCTTGGGTATATCCTGCTCTGCCATTCTGACTTGATTGTAACCACTGTATCCATCTAGAAAGGAGTACATCTCTTGACCGGCCATGTCCTCTAACATGGTATCCAGGAATGGCAACGGAAATGGATCAGGTACAGTTGCAGCATTAAGCTTTCGGTAGTCCACACATATTCGCAGCTGCTTGTTTTTCTTCGGAACTATAACAATGGGAGAGATCCATTCTGCGTGCTCAATAAGCACAATAAATTCCACCTTCAATAATCGATCAAGTTTGGCTTTAACTTGTGACGCATAGTTAGGATTCATCCTGTAACTAGGTTGTTTGATGGGTCTTGCATCCGGTTTCAACACCACTCTATGTTGATAAATCCATGGGTCCAACCCCTTCATGTCCTTGTAGACCCATGCAAACACATTAGCGAACTCTCGTAGCAGCTGCAACAAGTGCTCTTGGAAGGTCTCAGAAAGTCGTGCTTTTATTTTTACTGGTCGTAGATTGGTTTGGTCACCTAAATTGCAGGTGAGCAGCTGATCTTCCGGTACATAGAACTCGCGGGGCCTTTCCTCATCGTGTCTGGACTAGAGTAATTGTTGAAGCATTGTCTCATCCAAAGTCTGTTCGGTATTCAACTCGTGCTCTCCGATCAGCGAGACCACCGTGCAGGCTGCCGGACTCCAGTTATCAGCCACCGTTTGTAAATCTACAGTGCCAAGTGCCATCAGATCCTTGTTGGCTGTAAGGAAAGCTTCCTCTTCATCATCAAAGAGGCCATCGAACATGTGTACAGGCTCCGCTAAATACAGTTGTACTACTTGGGGTTTATGGAGGCAGTGGCATCCATATCAAGAGGAGTCCTATTCGGCATATCTAAAGGAGAATCAGTACATGCATGGTACATGCATTTGGATGAGGTGTTAGAGAAGGTAGTTCACATGAGTATGAGGATTTCTGACAGCAAACTTGTTAGCATTCTTTGCTACTTTTGTAAATATGTAATCTTTCACACACGTATCTGACTTAGGGTCTTCCATAGCCTAAAATTAATTGAGGGTTTGTTGATTATCAGTTTTAGATTGATGCTTCCTCTTTCTGTCACTCATATTCCCTCTTCTACAACCTATTAGGTTACACATCTCATAGATATTCAGATTTCTATCCATACATCTGAAAATTTTTGTTACATTTGTACATTCACTCATTCATGTATTTTTGTTCACATAGAGTGGTTGAGAATTTTGACTCCCACATTGTAATTTGACATTTGTATATATGATAGTGTGAGTAAGTAGTGGCTTACGTAACACTTTACACTAATCTCTCTCTATCTTTGTCTCATCATTTGTATGATTAAAGGTGGTATGTTCATGTTTTGTTAATATTGGAAGATTGTTGGAATCTATGTTGTAGATGTTTGACCTATGGAACTTGGACCTATGGTATTAGTTATGGGCCTACTAAATTTCCAACATGGAGCATCACTTATACTCACACATGTACGTTATGTGCCTTATTCCCTATGAGCTTGATTTCAATTACCTAGTTATAGGGGAGCAGATGTTACACATTCCTCGGTGAGGATTTAGACATTCCTTGGTGAGCATCATTTTCAGTTGTAGTTGGGACAGCTTATGCTTATCAAAGGTGCTAGGATTGGGCACAAGTATCCACTACAGATACTTCAAGTGAGAGACAGTCTCATCTTAGTGGGATTTCAGTCTTATGTGCGATGTGAGACTCATCATATCTCATTTCCTCTAGCTACATATAGATCTATCAACATTCATGATGCACATTTATGGCAAGATTCACAAGCTCAAATGGATGCACATGTAAAGCATGCTTTGGATGCTCACAATGCTTATGTAGAGAATGATGGTACACTTGGAGTGGTAGACCAGGATAGCTCTTATGATACACAATGTATAATAGAGCATATTAGCTCTTGTGATGCACAACTAGATACATCCCTGGTTGAGAGGATGGCTGATTTGGATGCTAAGGAGTCAGCAATTATGTAGCTATTCTTGGATTCCCTCATTCCACATATTGACACAGAATGGCATGACATCTTGATCTCAATAATGGTGCTTTGGATGCCTTGGATATAGGCATGGGTGACATACTTCGATTAGCCAAGATAACACATGTTTCATTAGCATTCATGAGTCTCATATACAAGTTGTTATGTTCCAGACTAGACATTGTAGTTCTATTGGAGCATTTGCATTTGGAGATATGAGTCCTTCGATGATTGAAACAGGCATATGGTGATTGGAAGCTTTGCAAGAACTTCATTAGTTCTTGCATCAGTTAGATGTCAACTCAACTCTTGTCGATATGAGTCTAGAGCAGTTTGAGGTGAATGGATACACCTTGTTTGAGGTAGTTGGTGTAGGCTGATCAGTATGGGTTGAGATCCGAACTCGATATGAGTCTAGAGTAGTTTGAGGTGCATGGATACACCTTGTTTAAGGTATTTGGTGTAGACTGATTGGTATGGGTTGAGATCCAGACTTTTCTTGTACATTATTGTATAGTCCTACATTATTCTTTGTATGTGTTACCACTTATGGTCACATTGACCCTTAAGTGGAAGATGGTTGAGGATGTAAGGATCATATAACCTTACCTCTATATTAATATATATACATCATTTATAGAGCATTGCCTCAAGAGAGATCATTATGTGGGTTTTGAGGTTCCCACACATGTGTAAGCATCTCATCTCTCCTCTCTTTCCCTTCATCTCCTCCTTACTCCTCTTGTTCAACAAACCAAAGCCCTTCAATTGTGTCATTGCTTGAGTCAATTTTGAGATAAATGTGGTCAATGAGTCAAATTTTGAGTCAAACTTTGCATCCATGGGTGAAACTATGTGTGATTCCATGTCAAAAAGAAATTCTTCACAATCAGGTTCCATCTTCCTATGTACATTTGCAAGCAACAAAAAGAGAAGTGTGGGATACCTAGAATTTCTTTTTCTCTACTTGATGGGTCCACAACAAGCCGTTCCACCAACTCCAAGTTTTCACCAACTCTTGAGACTTGGCAAGATGCCATGGAATGTTTCATGTTGGGTTCAATGTCATGAAGGCACACAGTCGGGGGGGATCACCTCCAACTTCCGGTTCCCAAATGTTGGTGCATGCAAGGTGCTTCCAAATGGATCAAGTAGTAGTTGGTGACTCAAAGAAGATAAATGAGTAGTTGAATTGATTGTTGTAACTTCAAGAAACTCCAAGAATCTCTTAGAGAACAAAACTCATCATATCATTAAGAGTGATGAAATATAAATGCAAGAAGATTGAGTATATCGATTTGCAAAGAAACATATCATATCCTCATGAGTTTTGGAGATAAAAAAACTTCACTTTAGCTATACATGTTTAGGTTCAGTTTCCACATTCTCTTCATTTGTTGTTCCAAAATTTGAGCTTTTTGCTATTCCAATTGAACACATAAATTGATGCTTCTGAATGATCGTTGTTTTGACATACATTGAGTTCTTTTTTGATGATGAAGTCAATTGGCTAGGCATAATTCAAGAACTTTGCCCAGTTTATATCATTGAATCAACGTAAGTGAGAATACCTATGCATTGGAAAATTATCTATTTGAAACTCATCAGCATATGTTATTGTATGATTTGCATTTCAAAATGTTAATTACAAAACATTGCACAATTGGATAGTCAAAATCATTTCATTATGAATAGATAGATAAGTGTTCTCATCACATGATGAACATAAATAAACCCATATTGTAAAAATATGGTTACAATTCTCTTCAACGAGGATTTAGAAAACTAAGAGAGAAATAGAATATGTAAGAGAAAATAAGTTATGGAGTGTGGTAAGAGAGCTATGTAACGGCGATGGGAAGATAAGAAGCCCAAATCCTAACAAGATAAGAAGCCCAAACGAGATGCAAGAAATGGGTCAAGAGTGTGAGGAAAATTTTACATGGATAGAAGATTTCATCCTTTTTCACTTTTTTTTCACTCAATGTATATCTCGTGATGCGTATCAATGATGAGATAAAATGTCATGGTACAGTGACCAAATCAATCACTCAATAAGTCTTTGTTATTTTAATTGTACGTAAAACAAATTTGGCAAAATTTTGGAAGTTAAAAATCATATAAGAACTCCAAGATATGAATACAATTGATTGTGCATAGTTTAAGGAAAACACCAAGTAATTCAAGCCAATCAAGATAAAGCATTTATCAACTACAATGTGCACATAGTGATATCAGATCTGGATACCTATGAGTCTAGTCTCCAATCTCTGTGATCCCATTGATTTCTTTATCTTCAATTAGTTCACCATCCAATGTACTTCAAATTTCTTCTCTGGTCTAATCTGCATCCGATTAACCAAATGCAAGGAGAAGCTATTCAACAACATCACATATCTAATCACCTCTTCCTCTAACCAATATTGATTCCTTTGAAGTAGCTGAAGGAACACTTATCTGCAATCCTTGCTCTCATCTATCTTCTATCTGCCCCCATGTCGAGAGGCTACAACACACTCCTTATGCATATCAAAGTGATCTATTTCCTTTCATTCCTCAAACTCCAATAGCTTTTGACCTTCCAAAGTGGAATGGATGATAAGAAGCCTTACCATCAACAACTAGTTTTCATAATTCCAAAGAAATTAGAGATTAAATTCTCTATGAAATTCACCCTGCCAAACTTGCACATCGCCTTCGATGGGTGAAGCAGTACCGACTTTCTATTTCAAAGATAAAATCATCTTGCATGTGAATGATTAGCTTCAAGAACATATTTTATGTGCATGGGAGAGTAAGAAAAAAAATCCAATGCAAGGCCATGAAATGTAGCCCTAATAGATACATACTCTTAATGCATTGGAAAATGTAACGGTGCTATTGGAGTCTGAGGTCTGCAAAAGCACATGAACAACACAAGGAGGAAGAAGAATCTCGGAGAACAACACATAATATTGAATGTATTACAAAGACAATGTACAAACATAAGTGACATGTTAGGGTTATAGGCGTACATAAAAGTTGGGGGGAAACTCCTTATGAGGGCAAAAAGTGCCTTGGTGGTTTTACTATGTTTACACACATCACTGTTGAAATATATCAACAAATCCCCCCTAGGAGTGATGTAGTGAACAAAAAGCTCGAACTCATGTATAAGGACATTCCAAGCTGTGTGCAATTAATCCACAAAAGGAAGTAAGCCCAAAGCTTTACAAAAAGTTTCAAATGTCTCCCTACATAGAGCCTTTTTGAAAAGCTGTGCAATATTCTCCTGTGTGGGCACATATGCCAAACTAATCTTTCTAGTAGAGAGCCTCTCCTTGACATAATGATAGTGCACCTCAATATGCTTAGTGCGAGCATGGAACATAGGGTTTCTTGCAATTTGCGATGTGCTCTAATTGTTAGTGAAGATAGTGGTGGCAGAAGACTAGCCAACACCCAAATCAGCCATAAGGCATGTGAGCCACACACAATCAACACTCGTTGTGAAAGATGCCCTATACTCAACCTCACAGCTAGAAGTGGCCATAGTAGAATACTTCTTGCTCAAGCAAGATATTCAACATCTACCAAGCAAGAAGAAAAAAACAAGTGGATAGACGAGTGTCATAGCCACTAGCCCAATCAGAGTAAAAAAAAGGATGTAAATCTGGCAGTAATGATCCCCATTGGGAGAAAACAATCCAAGTACCTAGGTACCACTCAAGTAGCGAAAGATGCACTTAATTTTTTGCCAATGCTTAACACCTAGGCAATGCATAAACATGCTCACATGAGAGACAACAAACTAAATATCAAGTCGAGTTACACATACATAAATCAAGCATCCAACAGCTTGCTGATAGAGAACAACATCAACTGCATCGCCAACATCATGAAGACTCAATCGTAATCTTGTCTCCATAGGAGTGGCAATAGGTTTGTAGTCTTCAAGGCCAAAATGCTACAATTATGTGTCAATATATTTTGTTTGGTAAAAAGCTATTCCATTGTCAACTTCCATAAAGTGAATGCCCAAATAATGATTCAAATGCCCAAAATTAGACATCTAAAATGAGGCATACAAATCAGCCTTAAAATTCTCATCAAGACCAATGAGCAGCATGTCGTCAACATAGCATGTCGTCAACATAACATGTCTTCAACATAGCATGTCATCAACATAGACAACAATGATAAGAAGCATATCAATTTCATACTTAGCATATAAGGTGCTCTAAGTTGGATTGTTCTCAAAACCATGTACAATCAAGTAGGCATATACCTTTCCATACTAAGCATGTGGTGCTTGCTTCAAACCATATAATGCCTTTTTCAAGCTACACACTTTGTTTTCATGCCCTTTGTGTAAAAGACCACGAGGCTGAAACGTACACTTCTTCATGTAAGTCACCATTCAGAAATGTAGTTTTAATGTCCAACTGATATAGATTCCAACCATGATGAGCTGCAAGTGCACAAATGGTATGAATAGTATTCATTTAGCATGTGGGAGTAAAGGTCTCATCAAAATCAATGCCTCTTTCTTGAGCATAATTTTTTGCAACAAGCCTAGCCTATTACATGTCAATTGTTGCATTAGACTTACACTTCAGCTTGTATACCCACTTAATTCTAATGGCCTTCTTTCTAGGAGCCAGATCACATAAAGCCCAGGTACCATTCTTCATAATGGCATCATATTCTAATTGCATACGAGCCATCCAATTTTCTGAATTTTTTGCTTTATCAAAATAAACAGGGTCATTTTCATCACAAAGACTAGAGGCAGCCATAGCATAGAAATCCGATGTAAAACAAGCACTATGAGAGCCTGAATGAGTATGATATGAAAAAGGTGCATCTAATTTGCTATCTCGCAAAGTCTACACCAACCATTTAGGCATACTTTTGGCCTCCTTGATATGAGTCCTCTCATCAATAAGTGCATCATGTAAATTTCAATAAAAAACAAAATGATCTTCATCATCATGTGGAACCGGTAAAGGTTGAGAAATTGCCTTGATTAGACCTAGATTTTCCACTTTTAAACAGAGGCACCAAAGTGTCATACACATCTTTGGAGCTAACTGAGTTCTCCTTAGTACATGGAAGTAATGGTTGAATTGCATCTTCCACAAAAACAACATAACGGCTAACCAAAATTTGTTTAGTATATGGATGGTACCAACGATAGCCTTTGCTTTCATAACTATATCCAACAAAAATACGTTTCACCACTTTATCATCCAAGTTCTTATATTGTTGTTTAGGAATTAATGCATACAGCAGAGAACCAAAGACATGTAAATGAGCAAAAGATGGCTTGCAACCATGCCAAGCCTGATATGGAGTGATCGTGTTCAATGCTTTAGTGGGACACATGTTAAGCACATATGTTGCACACATAATAACCTCAAGCCAGAAACTATGTGGTATGTTGATATATTTTGGTAGTGATGTGTGTGAACACACTAGGACCACCGGGGCACTTTTTTCCCTCTTTAGGAGGTTTTTTTCCCTCGGCTTGTATATATGCCTATAACCCTAAAAGGTCACTTATCTTTGTACATCCTCTTGGTAATACATTCAATATTGTGTATTGTGGTCTTCTTCTTCCTTTTTTTGTTCGCGTGCTTCCACATATCTTAAACTCCAACAATTGGTATCATAGTAGGTTGCCACTTCATCTGGGGCACTGTTGACACCGCTCCAGTCATAGTCTCAGAATTGGATGAAAATTGGTGAACATACTCAAGGCTATTAGGAGTTCAAAGTTTCTTTTCACTATGGTGTGGAAATCGGGATCTGAGCTCATTTTGGCCTTTGAATGCACTATCGTAGTGCTTGTGTAGGCAGTTTTGTCTTTTTGTGCAAAATATATATATAGTTTCGGTTTGCCAGTATATGCACCTCAAAGTCTGCTATAGGTTTAGCAAATCTCGACAAAGTAGTTCTATTCAACTTTTTAGGTACAATCATTTTTTTGCATCATGGTATTTTATTTACTGGCCATAGGTGAAAGTCGTGATGTATTCCATATGTTGGTTGTTGAGGATAACTTGGATGGTACCAATTACCCATTATGGGCTTATATGATGAGTCATATTTTGGTTGCAAAAGGATTATGCAATATTGTGTAGGGTGTCAAAAAAAGTTCTATTACACCTGTAAACAGAGTCACTAAAGGTGATACAAATGGCATTGAAGATGGTGATATTCTTTAGGTTTCTATTTGTGCTACGATTTCTGCTACACCTACTGTAGAGCAACTTTGTTGGGATGGAAGAGATGCTTATGCACATGCATTGATAGCCTAGACTATCAAACATGCCATTATTCCTCACATTTGCTCTTATAGAACAACAAAGGATGTTTGGGATACACTTAACACTTTATACTAGGCAAGGAATGAGGCTCCTATTGCTTATGTCCAAAAATAGTTGGAGAGTGAGCACATGAATGAAGGAGATTCCATGTACATTTTTTTACAAAGATCAAAGATTAGAAAGAGCAGTTGATTTTTGTTGATGAAGTCTGGCCTGAGACTTCACTTGTGCACATTGTTAAGAATGGTCTTCTAGATTCGTATTAGATTTTCTCTTTTAATCTTTGTTTGATGATGAAAGGAAGGTAGGATAGGTCCATTATGCATGTTGTAGATGAAGCTTTCTTGGCTAGCCAAAAGGGCAAAGGTAAATGGAGCTCATCTACTAGTAAGAAAAGATCTGCTAATTTCTACAGAATCAAAGAAGGATGACAGAGACGATAATAAACAAAAAATTTAAAATTGTTTTGCAAATACTACAAAGGAAATGATCATGTCATAAAGAGTTGTCCAAAACTAGTTGCAAAAGAGGCAATGAAGAAAGAGGCTCAATGGTTGTTGGAGAAGCCTCTACAACCAAATTAGAGTCTGCAAATCTCATGCATAATGAAGAATGGGTGTTTACTGCTCTTTGTAGTTATGAACCATCTTCTCATTAATAGTGGATCTTTACAATAGGCTTAGATGTTTGGTACTTTGATAATGGGGCAACCAAAAATATTACCTCGTAGCCTAGTTTCTTCACTTAACTTGAGCCTACCCCAACAAGGAATACTATCACATGTGCCAACAAGTCCTCTTATCATGTTATGGGAGTTGGAAAGATCATTCTAACTTATAGTGATGGTAGTTCATTTACATTGTAGGATGCTTTATTTGTGCTAGGGATAAGAAAAAAATCTATTTTCAGTGTCAAGATTAGCCAAGGTCGACTTGGTTGTGAAATTTGTTGATGATAGATGTACTGTTCATGATCTATCAAATGGTGACATCATTATTGCTTGTGGAATTTTAAGTTGTTGGTTGTATAAGCTCATAGAATATGCCAAAATTTTGAATGATTCAGCATGTGTAGTTCAAGATTCTCAAGCTATTTTAGATGCAAAGCTTTGGCATGCACACTTTGATCATTTGAATTTTGCTAGTTTGCTACACTCATAGAAATCTGAAATGGTGTCCTCTTTCCGCAAACTTGACACACCTAGTAAACATGTCTATGAAGGCTGTATTTTGGAAAAAAATGCAACGTTCCTCCTTCACAAAAGATGGTTCGATTTAAGCTACTAAAAATTGTAGCTTGTTCAAAATGATGCTTGTGGTCCAATGCAGACACCTTCTTTTGGGAACTACCTTTACTTTGTGACTTTCATTAATGATTTTTCCTAGCATGCATGGGTCTATCCATTGAAAGCAAAGACCAAAGTGTTTATGTGCTTCAATCTGTTTTTTATTTTGGCTAAAAATCTATCAGCATGTAAAATGGACACCCTCCATTCTGATTAAGGGGGGGAACATATATCTTCTAACTTTAATGCATTTTTGGTTGAACGTGGGATGAAATGTCAGTGTATAGTTCCATATACACCTCAATCAAATGGAATTCTTGAAATGAAGAACAAATCACTCATAGAGATGGCAAAGTTTATGGTCAACAGTCACGCTTTACCACATAGTTTCTAGTTTGAGGCTGTTATGTGTGCAGTGTTTGGCATATGCATTAGTGCATGAACAACAACACAAGAAATTGAATGATGAAGCAGTGAAATGTATTTTTGTTGGGTAAAGTTCTAAAAGCAAAGGTGATTGACTATATCATCCATAGACTAAACACATTATGGTTAGCCGTGATGTTTTTTTTGTAGAAGATTCTATTAGCCATTACTTTCATGTTAAGGAGATCGTTTAGCTCCAAGGATATGTATGATAGTTTGCTACCTCCTTTTATAGTTGGATAGTCTAGTGTTGGTCCAAGTGAGGAAATTTCTTAGCCTTTACAAGTTTCACATGATGATGTCAATCATTCCATTTCTAATGCAGATTTACATGATGCACTTATTGGTGAGAGAATTGATATAGAGGAGGGAAAAACTATGCCTAAATGGCTAGTGCAAATTTTGTGAGAAAGCAAATCAGATGCATCATCTCATATCGTACTCATTGAGTCTCTCATAGTGCTTCTTTTGCATCCGAATTCTATGATATGGTTGCCACTAGTCTTTGTGATGAGAATGAGCCACTTTCATTTGATGAAGCACAAAATTCAAAACATCGGATGGCTACTATGCAATTAGAATATGATGTTATTATGAAAAATGGCTATTGGCACTAAGTGGGTATACAAGCTGAAGCATAAGCTTGATGAAACACTTTACAAGTATAAGGCTAGGCTTATTGCAAAAGGTTATGCTCAAGAAAGAGGCATTGAGTTTGATGAGACCTTTTTCACCTACATGCCAAATGAATATAGTTTGTAGCATTTTTGCACTTGCAACTCATCACAGTTGGAATGTACATCAATTGGACATTAAAAGTGCATTCTTGAATGGTAACTTGCATGAAGTGTATGTTTTTTAGCCCCATGCTTTTGTGCAGAAAGGGCATGAAAGCAAATTGTGCACGTTGAAAAAGGCATCATATGGTTTGAATCAAGCAACATGTGCTTGATATGAAAAGATACATGCCTACTTGATTGCACATGGTTTTGAAAATAGGCAAATTGAGAGCACCTTATATGTTAAGCATGCAAATGATGTGCTTCTGATCATTGTTGTCTATGTTGATGACATGTTTCTCACTAGTCCTCATGAGAAGCATATTGTTGAATTTAAGGCTGATTTGCATGCCTCATTTGAGATATCATATTTGGGGCATTTGCATCATTATTTGGGCATCCAGTTCATGCAAGTTGATGGTGGAATAGCTTTGTGTCAAACTCAATATATTGACACATTGTTGTAGTGTTTTGGCCTTGAAGGCTGCAAACCTATTGCCACTCCTATGGAAACAGGTTTATGGTTGAGTCTTCATGGTGTTCGAGATGCATTTGATGCTCTTATTTATTAGTAGACTGTTAGATTCTTGATTTACTGATGAATTACTCAACCAAATATTCACTTTTTTGTCTCACACATGAGCAAGTTTATGCATGACTGCTAGATTTATCTCAAAGGGGGATCCCTACTGCCAGATTTACATCATATTTTTGACTCCGACTGAGCTAGTTGCTATGACACTCGTATGTCCACCAGTGGTTCTTGCTTTATGCTTGGTAGCTCATGCATATCTTATTTTACCAAGAAGAAAACTATTTTCGCCAATTCTATTTGTGAGGCTGAGTATACGGCAGCTTTCACAGTGACTGTTGAGTGTGTGTGGCTCAAATGCCTTATGGTTGATTTGGGTGTTGGTCAGTCCTCTACCACCACCATCTTTACTGATAGTTAGAGTGCATTGGCAGTTGTAAGGAACCATGCATTTCATGCTTTCCCACATTTAGCCAGAAATGCATTAAAATCAGAAGACATTATATTGCCCCCCTCGATCAGAATGGAGGGTGCCCATTTTACATGCTAACAAATTTTTAGGCCAAGCCAAAAACTATTTGAAGCACATAAACACTTTGGACTTTGCTTTCAATGGATATACCCATCCATGCCTAGAAAAATCATCAATGAAAGTCATGATGTGAAGGTAGATGCCAAAAGAAGGTGACTGCATAGGACCACAAACATCACTATGATCAAGCTAAAATTTTTAGTAGCCCATACTGAACCATCTTTTGAGAAGGATGGACATTGCATTTTGCCCAAAATACATCCTTCGCAGGCATGTTTACCACGTGCCTCAATTTTGGGTAGAGAGGACACCATTTTAGATTTTTGTAGGTGTAGCAAACAAGCAAAATTCATATGACCAGACCGTGCATGTCAAAGCTTCACATCTGCCATATCCTAAGAATCTTGAAGTGAACATGCTGAGTCATTCACAGACTTTGAAAAAACTATGAGCTTATACAGTCCATGACATGAAAGGCCAGAAGCAATAATGATGTCACCATTTGACAGATCATGAACTATACATCTTTCATTCATAATTTCCACAACCAATCCAATCTTGGCTAATGTTGAAACTAATAATAATATATTTTTCTTGATGCTTGGCAAGCATAATTCAAGCTTGCAACTAGGCCTTGATAGCTAGAAAGATCCTCAATTAAATAACTTTCATGAGCATTTAGCTTCCGATTTACCTCCATGGAAGTACCTGAAACCTTTGTATTTTCCATCTTGCACTTGGTAAGCAAATCTCAAATGTACTTTCTCTGAGTTAGGAACATACCTTTCTCTGTATATATCACTTCCAAACCTAGGAAGTATGTGAGAAGGCCAAGATGAGTGATCTTGAACTCTTCTTTTATCTAAGATTTGATACCCTTGATTCCATCTGCATCATTACCTATAATGATTATAATATCATCTAGTTTATGATTCGAAGCTCTTGGAGCTTGCTTCAAGCCATAAAGGCTTTCCTTAATTTGCATACATATTTTGCATATGATTGATCTTCAAAGCCAAGAGGTTGAGCTATGTACACTTCCTCTGAAATCCAACCATTTAGAAAAAAATTTTTTACATACATTTGATATATCTTCCAATTTTTGGAAGATGCAACACCCATGAGTACTCTAATTGTGGCCATTGCCACAAGTCAGAATGTCTCTTCATAGGCAATGCCTTGGGTCTGTGCAAACCCTTTGGCTATAATCCTTGATTTATACCTACCAATTGAGCCATGAGAATTCTTCTTTACCTTGTAGATCCATCTTGAACCAATGATCTTCATGGATGGTTTCTTGGGAACCAATTCCTAAGTTTGATTTTTGTGTAGAGCTTCTATCTCTTCTTCTATGCCATCTCTCCATTTTGGCTTCTTCTTTGCTTCTTCATATGTAGATGGTTCTTCTCAGTTTGTATCCTATGCTATGTAAATTGAATGCTTAGTGACCAAAGAAGTGTCATAACCATACCTTTCTGGCTTCTTTTTCTCTCTAGTAGACCTCCTTATGGTTTGTTGAGATGAGTCTACCACATCTCTCATCTCTTGCACTTTTGCTTTGCCTTTGGAGTTCCAAGAGATGATTTCTCTTCTTGGAGTCTTTTGATCTTCTTCATAATGATTTGATTCTTCATGTGTATGCTCATTTCTCTTTGACAATGTTGAAAAGTCTCCCTATAGGTCATAGGGAAGTTTGAGTTTCCTAGAATCATCCTCAAACCAAGACTTGTTTTCATCAAACACAACATCTCTACTTACAATTAAGCCTTTATTATTTGGATTATATAACCTATAACCTTTGTGATTAAGATCATAACTAATGAATATGCATTTCTTGCCTTTGGATCTGATTTGCCTCTTATTTGTGAAGGTATGTGTGCATACACTATGCACTCAAAAATTTGGCAATAAATAAGGCTAGGTCTTCTTCCATTCCATGCTTCATAAGGTTTCATCCCATCCAATGCTTTTGATGGGAGTCTATTGATTAGATAGGTGGTTGTGGATACAGCCTTTGCCCATAGGTAAATTGGGCAACTTCTTCTCATTAGCATTGACCTTGCATCCTCCACTATGGTTCTATTTCTTCTCTCTATTAGTCCATTTTGCTTTGGGGTATACTTGATAGTAATCTCTCTTTTGATTCCTCTCTCTTGGAGATAGGAATAAAATTCATGGGAGAAATGTTCTACCCCTCCATCTAACCTTAGCCTCTTCAAGGTTTTACCTATTTGATGGACTAGCTCCAATAGATCTCCATGAATTTATCCCTTTTTTGTGAATGGTGTCTATGAGACTTACCAAATTGATTAGCACTACTATTGTAAATCATGTGTTGTTTGGAGATATTTGGTAGAAAAAGCACACTTTGATCCCTACTAAACTTCTTCAGAGCCCTTTCACCTATATGAGCTAACCTCTTGTGCGAAATTTCTAATTCTCATAAGTTTTTACTACCATGATTGAACAATGCAATGTTCCTAGTATCTTGGATCTCAAGTGTAAATAGTCCACCTGACTTTTCTCCTCTTGCTATCCTCTTGAATCCTTGATGTGGATCCTCAAAAAATGCTCCATTAAATCTAACCTGCAATGCTTTCTGAAAAATCTTACCTACACTTATGGGATTTTTGGTGATAGTTGGCACATACAATACCTTGATCAATAGGTTCATGTTTCCATCTGAATTCTTCACATTGTCTATCTTCTTTACTAGACGCCTTGTCTGATCTCCTATTTGGACTTCATGTCTATTCCTTGGATCTTCCAAGCCTGAGAGTAGAGCTACATTCCATGCTACATGATTTGAGAACTCTAAGTCTATATAGAATACATGTTCATCTCCTTTACCTTGTTTCATGGTCATCTTCATCAAAATTGATGAATCCTCTTGAGTTTGATCATCTGCATAGTTTTGGTAGTCTCACCTTCCTCTATATCCTCCTTGATATTTAATGTTGTTGTAAGATTTGTTGTTGTAACCATTGTTGTTTTTGAATCTACCTCGTGTTTTACCTCTTTGATTTCTAGGATTCCTAAAACAATTCTCAGTAATGTGATTAGTTAAGCCACATATGGCACATGGAGAATAGCTTTGAGTTCTCTGCCTACCTTTTCTTCCTCCTCTGACTCTTCCTCTTGAGCCTCTACCTCTACCTGTAAAGTTTGCTTGAGAGGTATTGCCTTCATCATCAGACTTTTTGCCTTTGCCTTTGCTATCTTTATTCTTGTTCTTATCTGCATAGAGAGAAAATGATTGATTACCTTTTGATTTTTCTTCATTCTTCATAAGATTTGCATCATGTGTGAACAATTGTCCCATGAGGGTGTTGAAGTCGAGAACTTGCATGTCCATGAAGAGGTCCATGGATGTGGTGAAAGCTTCCCATTTGTCATGTGCCTTTATTCCATTGATCACTTGCCTTACTGTCTGCTCTTCATTAGTGATCTCTCCAATGCTTCCAAGCTGATCTTCTATGTCCTTCATCTTGGTGACAACACTTTGCTTGGGCATCTTCTTGAGTGTGGTGAACTCCATCCGTATTTGATTCTTCTTTGTCTTGGTAATTGATGAGAAGAATGCTTCAAGAGCATTCCAAATATCCTATGAGGTCTTGCAAGTCTTGATGTGTGGAAGTAAAAAATAGAGATTGAGTTAAGAATATATGACCTTGCTAGAGCATCCTTTGAACACCATATGGTTAACCTCTCTTGTTCTTCTTGACTTGGTTGTCCTTTGCTTCTAAATTTGGTATCATCCCATCTCCCAATATGTAACCATAGCGGTTTCTCCCTTGAAGCTAAGACTCCATTTTGAGTGACCAAGCCGAGTAGTTACCTCGATCCAATTTGTCTATGGATGAAGGAAATCCATCTCCCATGTTGATTTATTGTTGCTCTAATACCACTATGAGGAGATGGATAGGATAGGTTCCAAAGATGAGTTCATTTTGCACAAAACTTGCTCTACACCTACCAAGTTAACTTTGGGAATGCTTAATAGTCTTTTTTAGCTTCACAAGAATGCATTTGGAACTACTAAGTGCTTTGGAGCATTATTCCCAAATGTTTGCATCAAAAGAGATAACTTTTCTATGCAAGGATGTGAAGAAACCTTCTATTTTCGGAATAGAAGTGCTTAGTAATTTACTCCGAGCTCACAACCTGGTATGAATTCAACAAAGAGATTTTGCACATATCTAGTTGGCATGTTTAGCTAATTAAAGGAAGTTATTTCATCAATTTAGCCACACCATACACAGAGAAATGATTCTAACAAGGTCAGGGGGGTCATCCCAACATTTCAAGATCTAGAAGGTGTGCAAACATGGTCACCTTCTATGATTCATATCTCAAGATCCTTTAAACCAAACTTAATGAAAATTGACATGTAAGTAGAAAATAGTTTGATCTAACGAACCTAATTTAAATAATTGCAAATTCTTGAGTATAGGTAGAGAAAGCGATTCTACAAAATCACTATAATGATGAAGATGCAACAAAGAATAGTAGACATAGATGTATTTGAAGAGATGTATAAAAATGTATATGCTAATGAACATATGATACAAGGGAAATATAGTGGACTACACATAGGTAGTGTGAGCTCAATGTATGCTCACTGAAGTAACTCAATGCCTCTCATAATGTCTCACATGTCCCATGACTAAAACTATGTGTATTTATATATATATGTTCCAAGTTTGAATTTGCATTTTCCCTCATCCAAAAGTGTTCTTAAAATTTAGGGATGATTTGAACTGATTCTTCCTACCACATGGGTCATGGCTTCAGCTCCCTAACTTCACAAGATTCCTCATTCTCTTTGCTTTTACATTTATCCAATGTAACTATTCCCAAAATGACCAGCATAGGTTCACATGAAGTTCTTTCTTGTGAAGAGATAAAATGATGTGTAGCTCTGAATGATTAGCCAAACACTTAGCCTTGCCAATTGCACCAACATTTTTCATTTCACACTAGAGTGGGAGATGGTGCATTGCCTCAAGGTTGAACTTTGAAATTGGAAAACTATAGTGGGCACTTGATCAATGTCCTTTTTTAGTCTCATTTTGATATTCTAAGTTCCTTAGGCATTGAAGCTCGAATGGCGGGTCTTGACTATAATCTATGTGCATTTATCATTGTACACTAGAGTGGGAGAGGGTATATTGGTTCAAGGTTGGAGCTTGGAAATTGGCATATTAGAATAGGCCATGGGCACTTGCTTGACATTGAATCTCATTCTCATTTGTACATTCTACATTTCTAATGCATTGAAGGTCTGTGAGTGACTCAAGAGTCTGGACTATAGTTTTTGTGTTTTTGTTATTGTGCACTAGAGTGGGAAACTATGCATTGGTTCAATGCTAGAACTTGAAAGTTCGGAGACTGTGGTTGACACTATACTCATGTTGTTTCGCATTATCATCTCGAGATTCAAAATATTTTGAAGCATTGAAGCTATGTTAACTATTCTTGAATATAGTTATGGTGTCTTGTTTGTAAACTTGTTTGAGTGTGTTGTGAGTTTGTAATGTTAGCTCATGCATATCTTGGTTGAGTAAGAAGCAACCTACTCTAGCCACTTTTAGTTGTGAAGCTATGTAAAGGGAAGCTTTCATAGCTTCTATTAAGTGTGTGTGGCTCATATGTCTTTTCACTTGTTTGGGTGTTTGCCAATCTTTTGCCACCACTATCTTTACTAACAAGTACATTAGATTGGTAGTTGTAAGGGACCATGTGATCCATGCTGGCACAAAGCACATCGAGGTGCAATAGGATAATAATAGTGTGAGGCTCTGTGCTAGAGGGTTCAGTTGGATTCATGTTCCCATAGAAGTATAATGTTTTAGACCTTTTCACACCAGCTATTACTAAAGAAAGTTTTAAGCATGTCATAAAGATTTGAGATTACTTTATTTTTTCGACTGATTTCATTCCACATAGCTTGGCATTTCCACATAGCTTGACACTTCCTTTTTCATTGCATCAATCCCAAGGGATATTTATTGATCTGTTTTGGTAGTGATGTGTCTGAACACAGGACTACCCTATCACTTTTTTCCCTCTTTAGTACGTGTTTTGCCTTGGCTTTTATATATACATATAACCCTTATGGGATACTTACCTTTGTACATTCACTTAATAATACATTCTTTTTTGTGATCCAAACTTCATCTTCTTCCTCATGTTGCCTTTTGTGCTTTTCAAGTCATATAACTCCAACAACCAAGTCCTTTAAGTTTCACATTCAGATTCCAAGAACCTATCTAAAGCAAATTTTGTTTTTTTAATAACTACTGATAACATATTCATAATGCAAAATGTTCTTTGATTATGTTCTATAGACCAAATTTTTCTTTGAATATATTTTACTCTTTTTATTAAAATAAAGAATAAGAAATATGTGGGATCGAATGCTTTGATTATGCTCTACTTCTTTCAACTCAGAATTTCAAAAAGACTGCTCCAATACTTATCTATTAAAATAATGTGTAGAATACAACAAATTTTGAAATGTAGAGTAATTCATAGGTGATGATATAGTTATGATAGGTGATGATTTGAGTGGAATAGAAAGGATTAAAAGACATATGCAAAAGGATTTCAAGATTAGTGATCTTGGAGAACTCATATTTTCCTTAGGTATGTAGGTCATACACAAAGATCAAGGGGTGTACTTGACTCATAAGAGGTACATTCAGGATCTACTATTGCAGTTCAAGATGGATAATGCCAAATTTGTAGGTACACCTTTCGAAATGAATCGTAAGCCTAGTATTTATGATGTAGAACATATTGAAGACATAAAAGAGTAGCAAAGCTTGGTACATAACTTAATCTATGTGACACATTCAAGGGTAGATATCTTATATAGTGTACGAGTGCTAAGTCAGTTCATGCACTCTCTGAGAAAACCACATATGGATACAACTACGAGAGTACTCAAGTATCTCAAACGCATAATCAATGAATTTATACTCTATCTTTATACATCAGATTTGGATCTCCAACTATAGTTAGATGCAGATTAGGCAGGATCCAAGGATGATAAAAGGAGTACATAAGGATTTTTAGAATTTGAAGGATCTAAGCTTGTTTTGTGGAGTCCCAAAAATCAACCTACGATTGCACTATCCTCAAATTAAGCAGAATAAAGAGAATTGATGGTAGCAACTCAAGAAGCTATTTGGCCAAAGGAATTATATGTAGACTTGGGACTTCTTAGTTCCAAACCTCACATATTTGAAGACAACATAAGCTCAATGCATTTAGCAAACAATAATACATACCATGCAAGAACCAAGCATATAGAGGTTCATTATTACTTCATAAGGATAAGCTGATGGCAAAGAAAATTCATGTTTCTTTTGTTCCAACAAAGAAGCAAGTAGTAGATATGATGACTAAAGCTCTTGATGTAGTTAAAATTTGTAGGTCCAAGTCAATAGCAGGTGTTGAAAGTATCAAGGAATGAAGACTTAATGTTGATTTAGCTTGAGTGGGAGCTTTTTGATCATCAAGCTTGCATCATGCTTGAAATTTGTTCTAGATCAAGACATTACTTGTAAGAGAACAATAATGCTATGGTATTTAGCATAGTTTCCATTCCTTGTGAGTTTTTGGAGGCTTAATCTTTATTCTTCTTGAAGAATAAACATTGAAAACTCAAAAAATCACACCTTTGGAGGTTGGTGATAAATCAACTACCAGAATCAAGTTTAACTTGATTCTCTACTTTCCTAAATGATAGGAAAAGTCATTTTAATCACAATAAACTCTAGTTGTGAGCTAATTTGAATCAAATCTTTTGTGGAGGAGTCATGGAATCTTGAAATAGTCTATATAAAGACTCAAAACAACTTGTAATATACGTTCGATCAATATTCTCCTAAAGAAAAAGGGCAGTCCCAGTGGTGGTTATGGAAACAATTTCTACAACTAGAAGCTCGGATTTGTAGTAATCAAGCTTCTTGAAGTATTCATAGTGGTATCAACACTACATCAAGATGTGTGATGGTTTTCCCTCAATGATTGAGAATCTTTCTAGGAACAATTTCTACAACTAGAAGCTCAGATTTGTAGTAATCAAGCTTCTTGAAGTATTCATAGTGGTATCAACACTACATCAAGATGTGTGATGGTTTTCCCTCAATGATTGAGAATCTTTCGGCTTGGCAAATCAGAATTGAAGCTTATGTGCAATGTAGAAATCTTTATGAAATTGTAGTAGGTGATGAAGTTATGCCTTCTCCAAGATTGCAAGGAGGACCTACACAAGAGAAGATTGAGAAGATGGCATTGTGGTGTGCAAGAGATGCTCAATCTACATCATATATCTTGAAATCTATCTATGACTTCTTATTACCATACATTAGAGAATGCAGGAAATCACAAGCGACCTAGGATGCAATTGAACATTTCTTCACGACTAGCACCAAAGCTGGGAAGAACCATTTGTGGAATGAGTTCAACCAAATGAAGAAGACACCAAAGCAAATAATTACAGAGTTTGTCACCAAGGTCAAGGAGCTTTCTCATCATTTAGCTTCAATTGGCGAGTTGATTGAAGAATAGGCTATCACGAGGAAGATCCTAAATGGAATTAGGAATGATAAGCAATGGAAATCTTTCATGACAACATACCATTTTATCATGGATATCAAGGGTACAAACTTTAACATATTCCTTGTACAACTCTTCATTCAAGAGGCCAACGACAACTTGAAAGAAGGTAACTCGTATCATGGTAGCTCTACAAGTGCTCTTTGTGGAGACAAGAAAGATAAAAACAACAAAGGAAAGAAGAAGGAGGATGATGATGAAGAAATCTCTCAAGCCAACTATGTAGGCAAGAGCAAGTGGAAAGGGAAGAAGAAAGGAGAAAAACATGAGAAAAGTAAAGAATAAGAAGTTCAACCTTGGGCCATCTATAACAAGACTAATCACATCACTCTAAATTGTTGGTTCAATGGAAGGACTCCAAAAGAGGTCGTAGAGGTGGATTTGGAAACACAAGAGGGAGAGGTGGATAAAACTACAACAACAATGATAGAAACTACAATAGAAGGGACTAGAAAAATGACTAAGAGGATCAACCACATGAAGATTCATTACTCCTTATGAATTCGAGTCACAAAGAACTTAAAGAAGATGAGCATGTGTTCTACATAGATTATAGTTGTTCATACCATGTTGGAGGAAATGTTGCTCTTCTATCTAGCTTGGAGGAACCCAAGCATAAGCATGAAGCACAAACACCAAATGATATAGAGAACACAGTGGAAATGGGTGTGAATGTCAAAGCCTCCAATCGCAAGAAAAACATTCTAAGTAAGGTTCTCGATGTACCCACTATCACTAAAAGCCTAATAAGTGTAAGCCAAAAAGCTTAAAAAGTCTTGAAAATTAGGTTCGCCTAACATGGATCTTATGTGGAAGATCCATGTCAAGGCTCCAAGAAGATAGCCAGAGGTGAGAAGCATGGTAGAATCTTTACTTTTGAATTAGGAGAAAGGAGGAATATAGCTCCATTCAACTTTGGGTCTCAATCCTTGGGTGAGCTTGAAGTGTGGCATAAAACACTTGCTCTTGTGAATGAAAGAAGCTTTAATGATATACCTAGGGATCAAGGTGTTCTAGGGCTTCCAAGTATTTCAAAGCAACACATGATCAATAGGTGTGATGCTTTTGAAATTGGGAAGGAAGAAAGACAACCTTTCAACAACAAAGGCAACATCCACAACAATCTCATGGATCTAGTACACAGTGATGTGTAGGAACAAGTCAAGAATCTTCATTATTAGGATCAAGGTGTTATGTATCTTTTGTTGATGATCACACTAGATGGAGATTTATGTAAATTATCATAAATAAGAGTGAACTGTTTGAATTATTCTAGAAGTAGCTAGCACATATGGAAAATCATACAAGTATATTTTTGGAGAAACTTAGATCTCATGGAAGGGGAGAATACTTATCCAAAGAGTTTGATGAGTATTTATAAGATAAAGGCATCAAAAGGGAGGTTACTACTAGATACTCTACTCAACTAAATTGTATTGCGGAGAGGAGGAACAAAACCCTAGTTCGATCAGCAAGGACTATGCTTGAAGAGAAGAGGCTACGACCTCATCTATAGGCATAAGCTATATCTACTGGAGTGTCTTTGTGAGCCCACTTCCATCCAAATCTCTTCAAGATATGACTCCATACAAAGCTTGGAATGGTAGAAAACCAAGTCTAGGTCGTTACAATTTTTTTGGTTGTTTAGCATCTGTACATGTACCTTCACTAATCAAATGGAAACTAGATGAAAGGGCAACCAAGGCTGTGTTGATAGGCTATGATTCAACCCAGATGGGATACCGGTTCTAAAATCCATCAACAAATCAATTTATCGCAAGCAAGGATGTTGTATTTGAATCACATAGATCATGGTATGAAGAGGATAAATAAAAGGTAAATCTACCCTATGATCTTGATTCAAATTTTCATCCATTAGGAGGCAAGCATGATACACATGTGCACGACTCTAGAAGCAAATTAGATGATGATCTAGATGAGAAGCAAAGAGACAACATGCTCTGGAAATCAAGAGGAAAGGCGAAGATGAAAGAATGTAGAGAATTCTCCAAACACACTTCTAGAAGGTCAACAAGGAAGATAAAGCAACTTGAAAGGTATGGATATGATTCTACATTTGTAAAAACGCATTCCATTTGTTTGGCCAAAGACTCAATTTCAAAGGAACCCTCAACATAGGGAGAAGCTAAAGGAAATGCTAATTGGGAGAAAGCCATGAAGGAAGAAGTAGAAGCTCTAAAAGAAATGGATAGATGGGAGTTAGTTTGAATGCAAACGAATCAAAAGGTAATAGGTTGTAGATGGGTTAATAAACTAGAAAGAAATTCAAATGGATCAATTTGCAAGTACAAGGCAAGATTAGTTGCTAAAGGATGTGCTCAAACTCATGTGATCAAACTCATGGCATAGACTATCAGGAAACTTTCTAACCAATTGCCAAGATGAACATTGTCATAACATTTCCTAGTGTAGTAGTTGCAAAGAATTGGAGGCTACTTCAAATTGATGTGAAGAATGATTTTTCACAATGGGTGGATCAGTGAAGTGGTATACACACCACAACCCCTAGGGTTTTGAGAACCCTAATTATCCTACTTATGTATGCATGCTAAAAAAGGCATTGTTTGGATAAAAACAAGCTCCTAGAGCTTGGAACTACACATTGATGACCTATCTACAAGATTAGGGCTTCAAATTAAGCACTGCAAATCGTTCTTTATTTATCAAGAAGGTTCAAAATGAAGTTATCTACTTAGATGTATATGTAGATGATGTAATTATGACAAATGATGACTTGAATGGAATACAAAGGATCAAAAGACATATGAAAAAAGAATTCAAGATTAGTGACCTTGGAAAAATCACATTTTTCTTAGGTATGTTGTTCATATACATGGATCAAGGGATGTATTGACTCAAAGGAGGTTCATTCAAGATGTTATATTGAAGTTCACATTGGATAATGCAAAACCTACACGTACACCTTCAGAAATAAATCTTAACCTTAGTGTTTATGAAGGAAACTATTTTGAAGACATAAAATAGTACCAACGCGTGGTAGGTAGCTTAATCTATGCTACACATACAAGGTTAGACATCTCATATAGTGTAGGGGTGCTAAGTCAAGTCATGCATGTTGAAGATAAATGTACAAGTTCATTTTCACATGAGCTATGCTTGGATAAATTTACCAAATATAAAGATAAAGGAAAAGAAGAGAAAAGAAAAAAAGAAAAAAAAAAGTCTAGTCAAAATTCATGATGAATAAAAGATACAATATCTGCCTTGTAGTAAGTGGCATGTAGTGAGCAATCAAACGAAAGTGGTGAGTTAAGAAGGAGTCACAAACTTCTTCACATGCTCATTGGTTATAAAATTGGATTGGAAGCACGTTCTAAACAAGGAGAGAAAGAGGCAAGAGCTCCCAATAGTTGGATCTGGTCATTTTGTCATTTTGTCTTCCCATAGAATCCTTCCAGCCGCACATCATTTTGTACATAGCTCTAGTGTGAAGCTCATATCTCAGTTTATATGTGAACATTTCTTGTGTTTAAACACTCATTGGAAATCGTATCGCATGTACTTTCTTTGTGTCATATATCTCCTTCAATCTTACATAATCTGTGAGATATTACTCAAAGGGTGAAGTGCAATTTTTTAGCATACCTGTGTAGATAGGTAGTCTATTTTGGCTGGTTACATTTCCCAACCAAAATGTATCCGAATTTCTTGGTTTTTAGCTTGTTGGAAATCTCTTTGCATTTACTTTCTCTGTCCCAAATATATCATTCAAAGGATTTATATTGTGGAGATATCTATTAGAGAGTGAAGTCAAGTGTTTTAGTATACTAGTGTGTGCAGGTGGTCTATTTTGGTCACTTGTGTTTCCTGACCGAATCTCCTCCAAAGTACTTGATTTTTAACTTGTTCGAAAGCTATTCTTGTGTATATTCTCTATCGCAAGTATCTTTTGCAAAGTATATATATTTATGGAGTTATTAGTCTGAGAGTGAAGTTCAATTCTTTAGCATACTTGTGTGGATATGTAGTTCATCTTCATCAATTCTATTTCCTAATCAAAACGTGTCCAAATTAAGTTATTTATAGCTTGTTAGAAAGCTCTATTTGTCTATTTTGATTGGCAAAAGGCCTAGGTCCATTTGATTTTTGTATTGTGAGCAGCAAGCTATCTAAGGTGCAGTTGTTGTCCAAGTGCTAGACATACAAGGGTTCACTACACGTTTTTGTTGCACATAGGAGAACTCATTCTCCACAGTTGGTATCAAAGAAAAATTGGTGCTGAAGCTTCATCAATAGAGTTACAGTTAAAGCAAAACAAAAGAGGAGCTACAAAACAAGGGTAGGCTTCACAAATGCAAGAGCAAAGGACAATATAATCATTCGAGGTAACTCACAAAGTTTTTGATAGTCTTCAATGGCTGACTTGGGTTGACAAGTAGAGAAATTGGATAAGGATAACTATTCCATGTGGAAGTTTAGAATGACCAACTACCTAATGGGCAATGGCTTGTGGGGTATTATGAGCGGCGATGATGGTCAACCTCAAAATCAATCAAGCTATGGCCACCGAGGTCCAAAGGGCAAGCAAAAGAATGGGAAGAGAGGAATAGGAGAGTCATGTTCCTCATTTCACAAGTCATTAATAATGCCATGGTAGGGCATATTCAACATCTAGAGAAAGATAAGGACTCTTGAAAGGACTTATTCAACAAATACCAAAGCTAGGAAACTTCAAATCAAGAATGAGGTGAACACAATCAAGAAAAGATTGAGTCAATCCATAGCTGAATGTACTTTGAAGATTAAGGAGCTAAGTGATGCTTTAGCTTCTATTGGCACAACGATTGAAGAAGAAGATCTTGTGTATTATGCTCTCAATGGATTGAGAGAAGATGAAAGATGGAAGCCTTTTATAACTTCCATTAACATTTAAGATGCATATCCAGGTTTTGAATAACTAATCTCTCATCTTGTCACAAAAGAGCTTAGCTTTGGTGGCCCCAAAGGAAAGGATAGCCACAACCAAATGTTATATCCAGGTTGAGGTAAAGGAAGGAACTCAAGAGGAGACTCAAGAGGAGGCTCAAGAGGAAAAGGAAGAGGTCACAACAACTCCAACTACAATCAAAACAATTCAGAAGACAACAAGGATGCATCAAATGCCAACACACAAGGAAGAGGTCGAGGTAGAAGTAAAGGAAGAGGCCGAGGCTCCTACAATTCTCATAAATGTATAACATGCTATCATTGTTGTAAACTAGGACACTATGCTAGTGATTGTTGGCTAAAGAATGGAAGACCAAATGGAGGCAATCAAAGGAGCCAAAGCAACTATGCAAGCAGCTCAAGTGAAGGAAGCAAGGACACACTACTTGCAATGAGACATGAGTACAGAAGCTCTTGTGAGGATGACAAAAAATGGTACATTGATTCAGGTTGTAGTAACCATATGTCATGCCAAGGAAGTTTCTTCACTAATCTACAGGTACCAAGTGTAAAAGGATGTGTTGAAAAGGTGATGATACTCAACACATGATTGAACATATTGGAGATATAAGGCTTAGAGATACAAGCAGAGCAAAGGTACTATCTAATGTTCTTCATGTTCCTACAATTTCAAAGAACTTGATTTCAGTAGGAAAAATGGTAGAGAAGGGTTATCATGTCATATTCAATGAGAATCGGTTCTTCATAAAGAATCCAAAGGAAGGCTTCAAGGTCATTGCTCGAGGTAGAAGAGAAAGAAGGATGTTCACTTTGGACATCCAACATCCACATGGAAAGGTCATGTACATTTAATGTGGGAACAAGAAGATTTCAAAGCTGGACTTAGGGACACATCAACAGTCCAAGGGTGAAGGACATGAGAAAACATGAAGTGGTAAGAGGCCTTCCAAAATTTAATAGCATTGGAGTACATGAGTTATGTGAAGCTTGTCAACTAGGAAAGCAAATGAGGCAGCCATTCAAGAGGAGTAGTTATGTGGCCCCAAATGTCTTGGAATTGATACATACGGATGTATGGGGACCAACCTAAGAGGCATCAATGGCTGGTAATAGATTTTTTGTCACCTTTATTGATGATCACTCAAGAAAGGTATGGTTGTCTTGTATGAAGCAAAAATCAGAGGTGTTTTTTATATTCAAAAGATTCAAAATTGAAGTTGAAAAAGAAACAAGAAGGTCTATCAAAATCTTAAGGTCTGATTGTGGAGGAGAATACTTCTCCAAAGAATTCTTAGATTTTCTACAAGAGAATGGGATAAAAAGGAAATTTACTTGTAGGTATACACCATAACAAAAAGGATTAGCTAAGAGGAAAAATAGGAAAATTGCTAAAATTGCAAGATGCATGCTCAACGAGATGAAGGTACCATTGTACGATTGGGTTGAAGCTACCACAATCGCCATTTACTTTCTGAATAGGTGCACAACATCAAGAATACATCACTTGATCCCAGAGGAGGTATAATCCGGTAAGAAGCCTGATCTTACACACCTCAAAGTGTTTGGATGTGTTTGCTTTGTTCACATTCCACAAGAAGTTAGAACAAAGATGGAACCAAGGTCAAAAAATTGCATTTTCATAGGCTCTAGATGGAGCAAAAAGGATACAAGTGTTACAACCCTAGAACAAAGTAAGTAAGAGTCTCATGAGATGTGGTCTTTGATGAACTAAGACCATGGTATGAAGATAAAGGAAAGGAAAAGATTCTTGAAGAAGATTGTGATGATTAGGCAAGAACAAATCGAAGAGAACTTCAACAATCAAGCACAAAGGTTTCAGGTCCAGAGGCATCTACATCAAATGAAGAATGTTCAACATGGAGGGGGAGCCATTGTTTGTCTCCAAATTCAGCTCATAGTAGAGCCAAAGAAGCAAGTGCTACTCCAAACAGTGAGATAGATTCAAGTGAAGAAGAATATGAAGAGGTAATCACTCTGAACGTAAAGCTCAATAGGTTAAAGAAGCAACTTTCTAAAGGAAATGAAAGAAGATCTTCAAGGACAAGGTATCCAACTCAAAGGCTGAGTTATGGTAGTCACACATGGGAGCTAGTTCCAAAGAGATAAGGTATGAAGATTGTTCCAAACAAATGGGTGTTCAAAGTAAAGAGGAATGCTAATGGCTCACTAGGTAGATATAAAGCTAGATTAGTTGCCAAAGGATTTAAAAAAGTACAAGGCATAGATTATGATGAAGTTTTCAGCTCTGTTGCAAAGATGGGAACAATCAAAACATTAATAGCAATTGGTGCTTCAAGGAGATGGCCATTATATCATTTTGACATCAAAAATGCTTTTCTCAATGGAGAACTACAAGAAGAGATATACATAAGTCAACCGATTGGATTTGAAGATGAAAACCATCTAGACTTTTTTTGCAGGTTGAAAAAGGTACTTTATGGCTTGAAGCAAGCACGAAGAGCATGGAATCAGAGATTGGTAGAATATCTAACTAAGTGTGGATACAACCCAAGTAGTGCAGATCCTTCATTGTACATGAAGAAGGAAGAAAATAGAGAGGTATATATTTGCATATACGTCGATGACCTCATTATAACAGGAAACGATGTTATAGGGATGAAAGATATCAAAAGGAAGCTTGGTAAGAAGGTTAAAATTTCAGATCTTAGAGAGTTGAAATATTTTTTAGGAATCCAAGTTGTCTATGGAAAAAGTGGCATCTACTTGATGCAAAGGAAATACTTGTTTGATGTTCTTTTCAAATTTGGAATGAGTGAATGCAAACCACTCACTCAACCCATGGACACAAATACAAATATTTTCTCAAATGATGGAGAATTGTTGGAAGATGTAATGACATACAGAAGCATTGTAGGATCATTCATCTATGGAAACATTACAAGACCTAATTTATCTTATGTTGTTGGTGTACCTTCTCAGTTTATGCAAGCCCCGACAAGTGAACATTTAAATTTAGCCAAGAGAGTGTTGAGATACATAAAGCATACAATTAATCATGCTTTGTTTTACAAGTTTGATGAAGAATTGCAGGTCAAAGGCTTTGGCGATGCTGGTTGGGTAGGTTCAAAGGAAGATAGGAGATCAACCTCAAGGTATGTGTTCATGATAGGAAGCAAACATATCACATGGAGCTCAAAGAAACAACCTACTGTTGCACTTTCATCCATGTAGGCTGAATATAGAGGATTAGCATTTGTCACATGCGAAGCCATGTGGATTAAAAAGCTTTTGGCTTATCTTGAAGTGCAAGTTGGAACCATTCCTATATACGGTGATAACATGTCAAGTATTTACTTGGCAAGCACTCCTATGTTTCACGCAAGGAGCAAGCACATAGAGATCCACTACCATTGTGTAAGGGAGAAGGTATTGAGCAAAGATGTGGAGATAAAGTTCATCAAAACCAAAGAGTAGGTTGCAGATATGTTTACAAAGTTCTTGGATGCTTCTAAACTCAAAGGTTTCAAGGATGTGATAAATTTGCAGCACATGGTTGAAGATAACTCCCAAATGAGCTTGAGGAGGAGTGTTGAAAGTAGTCAAGGACTGACTAGACAAGGAAGCCAGCGGAGAGAGTCAGAGCGAGGTGAAGGATTAAGTAGACAGAGCAGTCGACGCAAATCTGGCAGATAGGCCCTTCAAATTTTTCCAAATCAACATCTTTATAACAGTGATTCTCATCACTAACAATCATTGTAAATACCATTTCATATTTTTATAGCTCCATTTTGTGCAAGCCAAGGAGTCCTTGAGCTTGAGGAGCATTAGAAGTAGCTACCTACCAGTTTTCATATTTTTTAGACTCCGTTTGAGCCTTCAAATAGACCCTAGAACCTAATTTTTAACTAGGCCGGACACTAGGTCTAGACAGGGCCAAAACCTAGTAAAAAGCTATAAATAGAGCTAGAGAGCTCATTTTTGAAAAAAGCTGGTAACTGATCTAAAATTGTATGAGCATTTTGGAAGTAATCTAAATAACTCCATTGCTTCTCACTCTTGGTCTTACCATGTGTGCGCGTGTGTGTGTATGTGTGTGCATGCTAGTGTGCTTCTCACTCATGCACTTGTGCCTTCACTTGCTCGAGGTCTTCATACCATCCTCACGTCTTCCCGGATTGACATTAAAGGAGGTGCTACTCATCACTGAGCTACACCAAATTTTGGCGCCGTTGCCGGGGATCGAGCTTTGAGGACGAGCGTGTGATGGTAAGACGTAGATTTGAGACGGCGTTGTAGGTAATCTCTTTTCTTTTCTTATCTTTCTCTTCCTTACCTCACCATCATCATCACCATCTCCCACCTCCATCTCCATCATCGCGAAAATTTTCAGTTTTGATCTTATCACCTTCTCCATTCCATTTCCCTCATTCCACTTGTGAGAGAGAGAGCGAGAGAGCAATATTGTGTGCATTGTCTTTGCATGGTTGTTGAGTTTTCTTGCAGGACCCAGTTGTATCATCCCCTCCAGCAGGTCGCGCAGGTACGGAAATGTGCAGAACTGTCTCTGTGTCGCAAGCTTCTGTCGATCGCGATTGACAGAAAGTTTCATCTTTTGGTAAAACTAAGTGCACCACAGTAGACTAGAGACCTTGCACATCAGAGATCCACAAAATTTTTTGAAAAATTGGCTTTCTTTCAGTCCATCACGATTGACACTGACCATCGCGACGGACAGCCAGTCCATCGCGACTGACAGGCCACGACGGACAGCCAGTCAATCGCGACTGACAGACCCCGACGGATACGTGTCCATCGCGACGGACACCCCTGTCCATCGCGATTGATAGCCCAATCGCGATTGACAGCCCTTTTCGTCGAGATTCTTGACCATCGTGACATACAGAGGCCCGATCAACACATAAACATGGAAAAACTCGAAATTTCAGTCTGTCGCGATTGACAGCAGTCCATCGCGACTGATAGGAGTCCATCGGGATCGATACCCTCTGTCCATCGCGATTGACAGCCCAGTCGATCGCGATTGACACGTGTCCATCGCGACTGACAGGCCACGACGGACAGCCTTGTCCATCGCGATTGACAGCCCAGTCGATCGCGATTGACAGCCATTTTCGACTATTTTTTAGGGTTTTGTAATCTGAAGATTTTGGCTAATTTTGGGCATGAACATTTCACTCTAGAGCACATAAGGAGGCCATAAGAAAATAACTTGAGAAGTCCTGTTTGCCTCTTAGCCTGTTTGAACCCTATTTTAACCCTAGAACCCTGAACTGGCATAACTTTCTCATACGAAATCCGTTTGCTGTGATTTTTGTTTTGTTACGGTAAAATTAATACCAGGATTACTCGATAGGGTATTTTGAAGTTGACCACACCCAGGGGGAACAAAATTCAGGGATCTTTAGAATTGTTTTCCAAAAAATCAAAGTGAAAATTGGTGTTTGTGTTACATGAATGAATGTGATTGGTTCTGTCTTTGGAATTTAAGTCTAAAGCTAACTTTGGAACTCTTACAGATCTATTGAGAGCATCGAAGGGCATTCTAAGCAAGAGTAAGTGCAAGCCTGGGAACACGTTTCTTGGGCACTCAAGGGCAACCAAGAAGGAAACAAAAGGTTGGAAACTCTCAACTCCCTCTGTCAATTCCTAGCTTAGGCTAAGAACGACTAGTGATAGGAGTAGGCCAGGGCGGCGATAGGCATTTATCAAGTTGAAGACTACCTAAATACTCAAGTTCAAGCTAACGACATAATCTTTGTACGGTCGAGAACTTTAAAGGAACAAGAACGTAACGTGGAACGATCAACTTCAAGTGCGGAAATACACTCAAGTATACTTGATGACGTGATATCAGACAAGAGTATAAACACGATAATCAACATAAAAAGGAATCAAGTAATTGATACAGAAGAACTCAGCAACGAGGTTGTACTTGGACAAAGTAGGGGCTACTTAAATAGGCATATGAGCCTTAGATCAGGAGGACATCTAGTAAGAGATAGACAAAGTCTTAGGTCTTCAGAGGCTAGCGTTAATCATACTGCTAGGTCTTGGGCCCAGCAGTTGAGTCACCACTCGCATTACCCTAGCTCTGAGACTAGTGAATCAGAGATGTCTCAAGGTATGGACAAACCTACAGGAAGTACAGGTGTGCCATATTTGTATAGGGTGGAAGGCCCCTACAAGACACAGCTGGAATACCTTAGGACCAACCGATTAGGTGCTAGCATCTATGAGGACGGCCTAGGAAGATCCGTAGTCCAGATTAAAAACCCTGACCAATCCATTAGAATAGAACACCCAGCTGTAAAGTTTGAAAATGGAGCATACTTGGACAAAAAAGGAACCATATACATAGTCACCAGTCACCCAGATAGGACAGATGAATTCGGGAATGTGCTCCTTGAGATGGACATAGGTGACCTAGAGCAAGGGAACCTAGGAGGAGAGCCCAGGACCCCTCGAGGGAAATCTGTTCTTACTAGAATCCTCAATCCAATGTGGATTCCCTAGGATAATAAGAGCATAGATCTACTCCTAAATCAAGAAACCGATGAACCCTTTTGGAGGTATAAATCAAATAGGCCAAATGATGTAGGGTCAATCCTGATCTATGAGTTCAAAGATCCTGATAGCCCAGGTAGAGTGACTTACTTAGATCACGCTTCAGAGAGGGTCTTTGTGGTTACAGAACATGACATGCATGCTTATACTTGGAAGGGTGAATTCGTTTTCCCCCAACCAAGATCGAACGTGTCCTATGGTCACCCGGGAGCTGGAGCATCCCAAGCTCATGGAGCTCAAAGAGACAGAAGTAGAGATAGGCCAGAAGTAAGATTTGCCAACCCAGGGGGCAGAGAAAGAACGAGAACGGAAACAAATAGAGTGGAACCTGAGGTACTTAGAGCTCCAAGGAATCAAAGAAATGCGGATGAGTTCCCTCTACCAAGACCTAGAGAGCACGCAAGGACTTTGAGACCGACTCAGCTAGTTAAGTCCATGAAGAACTACTTCGATGGCATGGGAGACCCCTATGACCATGTGGCAGAATTTAAGCAAGTCTTGAAAGCTGAACAGGTGGAGGACCTATTCACATAATATAATGCTTTTGGTCTAACCCTTAGGAACACTGCCCTGACATGGTTTCAACCACTAAACGAGATGCAGTTCAGGAGCATAGACCAACTTCTAGAGGCATTCATTATCGAATTCTCTAAAAGTGGCATAAGACATAACACTTCCTCGCTGATTCACAGCTTCAAGCAAACCCCTCAAGAAACCGTGAGACTTGCTAGAAGAAGATTTAGGCAATACCTAGAGAGATGCCCTGTCCCTAAGCTACCCACACCAGCTAAGCAAGTGGCTTTATTCTTGGATGGATTGCTAAGTACCAAATTGAGATCATATGTGTACCTGAAGGACCCTAGGACCATAGAAGAGTGTGTACGCATGTGCATTGACATCGAGGATAACCTAGGGGACGAATTAGAGCTTTCAAAAATCTACAAAGATACTGATAGTTCTTCTAGCCTCTCTTCCACGCAATCCACATCTATTGAGGAATTAGTAGAGAAAGTGGCACAAAAACTAGGTGTCTCTAGCAAACAAATCCCAAGGTTTGCCCCAGTAAAGAGGTGCTATACTTGCGGTGGTGACCATATGGCAAATGTATGTCCCATTATGGCTTAACCCCAAGTAAATCCTAGTAGCCAGTACTGCACCATAGAACGAAGATACACAAATCACTCAGCACAAGACTGCCCATACAATAAGCAAACGGTTAGGCAAACCTACCCTCAGCCATATCAACAAGGCAGATACCAGAGTGAATACCCACCACAACAGTATACTAGGCCTCAGCAAAATTACCAACCGCAATATCAGGCCCAACTGAGACCCCAGCCAGTGCTAGCACAACAACCCCCTGCTCCTACTAATGTGATTCCGGTAAAGTATGCTGCTGCAGAAGAAAACCTGAATAGAGCTATAGTCCCAGTAACACCATTAATTTCAGAAAGTGATCCCAGTGGCCATAGCTTTGATTCTATGCATGTTGATAGCCTACTACATGCAATCTCTTGAACATGGTGAGTCCTACTACAGTGAAGAACCAAGTGAACCTAGTTGGGAGCCAGAGTACACCAATGTAATGTACACAAACCCTACCTCTAGACCCCAACCTAGGCAAGTAAGACCCCCATTCCCTAGAGGACCATGCTACAGATGTCAGAGTGATCACCTCATTTGTGATTGCCCCTTACCTCCACCTACACAACCCCAGTCAGTGACAATTCAAGGCTTTTGCCAAGATTGTGGAAAGGAGCACCTTTTACGAGACTGCCGAAAGAATCCTAATAATATGCTGAAAATCACTCCTATCAATGTCGTAGGGTTAGTTGTAGACTCCACAGGAAGTGTGACGTCCACTACACCAGTGCAAGTGATCACTAGGGCCCAAGCCTTGCAACAGAACCAAAGTGTAGGCCACGAAAAGAGCCCAGATGTTAGTGAAATGGAGAGCATGACAAAGAAGAGGACTAGAGCTTGGAGAGATAGTCCTGAAAGAATGAAAAGACAATGGGCAAAGAAAATGAGTGAACTTGAGGAAAGCCTAAGAGAAACGAGAGCCAGGATAACCGAACTCACATCTCAAACTCCCTCTCACACTACCCCACCTCCACCATTCCCAACTCCATCCGACCCGCCACCTTCCAACCCGCCTCACCTAATCCCACTACCCCCTAGAGTAGGATCAATCCTAGCAGATCCCACTCCCGAGGACCTAAACATGATGCTCAAAGCATATCACGCCAGAATCCAAGCACGGCCAAGCGTAACTCATCATGAAAAGTGCTACCCTAGAGCAGAATTAGAGCTTGAACGAACCAAAATCTGTGCTAAAATGGTGGAGCTGGCTCAAACCATGTTTGAAGCCAGTCGCCTCTTTAATATCTCTAGTTCAGCTAAGACGCAGTTGGACTTTGAAGGATTGTTAGAAAGAATAGAGAGGCTGATTGCACAATCAGAAAAGGAACCCGCCTCTCAACACAAGGACAAGGCAAGTGAAAGAGTAGGTCTTCCTGCCCAGGGAGCCTATGTGCCTAACTCTACGGAGCTAGACACATCATCTTCTATGAATCAGTTCACACCAGAATTCCTATGAGAGATTCAAGAAGACAAATGGGCTAAAGAAAGTGAAGTCCCTCCTCCTATTGAACTTGTGGATGCTGCACACGATCAATTCCCACAAGACATCCCATCCATTTATGAGGAGCAGGAGAGCACCCAATCTCAGGAAAGATTAGACTTTGAGTCTAACTCTCTACAGGAATTACCCCACTTCACAGGTCCATGGGAAGCTAAGTCTACTTGTATGAGAGCACCCACGATCATGGTACGAAATGAGGACTCAGTCATACCTAGGAACACAGAGATAGTGAAAAACACTAAAATACAATGCAACCTCACGTTAGAAGAGCTACTCAAAGTAAGGCCAGAGCTATGGAAACATGTAGCCAAACAAGTACCAGAGATAGCAAAACCTCGTTCCCAGGTAGGGTCCCAGAAAACAGTGCTAGAAATACCCTTGGACAAGATAGGAGAAATGAGTGAGGGCAAAGAGGGAAACACATATCTTCCTATCACCCATCAAGGTACACCACCAAGGCCATTTTAGACTCGGGTGCAGGAGTTGCAATTGCTACCACTTCCCTATGGAAGCGTTGGGGCAAGCCAGCACTCAGGCCCACGAGGATGAAATTGCAAATGGCCGATGGTCACATAGAGAGACCCTTAGGGCTGTTAGAAGGAATAACTCTCACCACATGTGGTGTTGAGTTCGAGCATACATTTGCTATATGTGATTTTAGCATAAATCATGCCTATGAAATGATCTTGGGACGACCCTTTATGCGACAGTTGCAAGTGGTACAGGACTGGGGAACCAATTCCTTGTACCTACAACACTTGGGTGTTACGACCAAAGTGAATCTCAAAGATTACTCTCATAGAGATGTCCCTCCTATCCAATGGAATCCCCTCCATAGAGCCAAAGATGATACGGAATCGGTGCATTCCATAGGATCAAGATCCTCATGGATGCATGAAGACACCCACTTATGGATGTGCAAAGTAGCAGTAGAAGAAGAGAAGAGAGAAGAAGCCAGAGAGATAGGTGCAAAAGAAACACATAGATCAATTCAAGCCCCAGCCTATGCACCTGTAGTCTTTCCTGATGAAGAATTTGAACCCCACGGCTGGGCAGAAATCCTAGCAACAATGGATGTAGCCATCAATGAAGAACAATGGACACCTCACTGTGATGAGGATGGCTATGACATTTCAGTTTTCTCCATAGAGCCAATCATGGGAGAGGCAGTGATAGAAGAGTGTGAACCTAGCCCTGATGCATTTGAAGATGCAAGTGACTCCGATCTAGAGTCAATCATTATGGACCCACCTTTTGCATCAGATGAAGAATACTTCTATGAAGTAGAATTTCAACCCCACAGGCATGGAGAGCTTGCAAATGATGTAAGGCTAGCCACACATGTGACCCCGAAGGAAGAAGGAAAGAAAAGAAAGAAGAGAGAAGTCACACCAGAAGAGGAAGAATCTTTATTTGAGGTCCCGGAAAATTTTAAGAAGTATGAGATAGATGACAGGAAAGTCATGATCAGAATGCCTAAACGAGAGGCACAATCGGGGGAGGCCTATGATAACAAAGAAACCACCAAGAAAATAGTGGTAGCTGTGGAAGAAGGAGAAGAGAGATGCACGTACATAGGCCATGACCTGACAGAAGACGAAGAGCATGAATTGATAGCCTTGCTAAGAGAATACAGAGATGTATTCGCTTGGAGTTACAAGGATTTGAAAGGCGTGGACCTTGACATATGCTCACACACTATCCCCATGACCTCAGATGCCAAACCTTCTAAGCAAAAGCCATACACATATAATGATAATTATGCGGCTAAGATCAAAGAGGAGATAGATAGATTGGTTGAAGCGGGATTCATCTATGAAATTGAGCACACTGAGTGGGTATCCCCCATCGTAGTGGTGCCCAAGAAAAATGGAAAGTTGCGTGTATGCATTAACTTGAAGAAGGTCAATGCAGCCACAATTTGAGATAACTATCCGCTTCCTATCACAGAGCATCTCTTAGAAAGAGTAGCAGGCAAGGAAGTGTACAGCTTCCTTGATGGATTTTCGGGCTACAATCAAGTAGCCATAGCTCCAGAAGATCAGCATAAGACGGCTTTTGCCACTGAATGGGGCATTTTTGCCTTTAGAGTAATGCCATTTGGGCTTACCAATGCACCAGCTACCTTCCAGAGGCTGATGTGCCATGTATTTCAAGAGTTCCTGAGGAAGAACTTGGAAGTCTATGTTGATGATCTTTGTGCTCATTCCAACATTAGACAAACCCATATTCCTGAACTCAGACAAATCTTTGACAAATGTAGAGAATATCAAGTCTGCCTGAACCTAGAAAAATGCGTTTTTATGGTCAGGCAAGGCAAGATTCTAGGACACATAGTGTCAAAGAATGGCATATCCACTGATGAAGAGAAAGTGAGAGCCATAGCGGAGCTACCTAGGCCAAAGAATGTCAAGGAAGTACAAGCTTTCATGGGGCATTGTGGTTATTACCAACGGTTTATACACATGTATGCCATCATAGCAAAGCCTCTGTATGGACTTTTGACTAACTTTGAGTGGACTGATGAGTGTGAAAATTCCTTCAATGAGCTTAAACGACGATTATGTTCAGCCCCAACCTTGACTACACCAGATTGGAATAAACCCTTTCATGTTCATGTGGATGCATCCAATTATGCTATTGGATGTGTACTCGCACAGCCTACTGGTGAAGGTAATATGGATCTCCCAATTGCCTATGCCAGTAGACAATTGAATGCTGCTAAACGGAACTATACAACCACCGAACAAGAAGGATTAGGCATGGTGTACGCGGTTAAAAAGTTTAGACACTATTTGCTTGCAAATAAGTTCAAATTTTTTACTGATCACCAAGCTCTACTGTACCTGGTAAACAAGCCATTACAAGCAGATTAGTAAGATGGTTTCTTTTACTAATGGAATATGACTTTGAGGTAGTAGTGAGGAAAGGCAGGACTCATTTGAGAGTAGACCATCTCTCTAGGCTCACATCTGGAGAGGCCCCACAAGGAGTATCAGATGACTTACCTGATGCTTACTTGTTTAATTTGGAAGTTGTACCTCAGTGGGCTAAGCCATTAGTGCCAGTATTGACATACGGTCCTAATCACCCGGTAATGCACACAGAAGATAGAGAGATAGTAAGAGCTCAAAAGTATCTTATCTTGGCAGGTAGTATGTACAAGCACACAGATCAAGGGATCTTGGCTTGTTGTGTGGAAGAGGATGAGTACGCAAAATGGTTGCAATTAGCACATGTAGGTGCATTAGAGCAACACTACTCAAAGCAACGGACCCTACAGACCCTGAGGAGACTAGGAGTGCATTGGCCAACCATGGAAGTTGATGTCCATAGAATGTGCAAAGAATGCCCAATCTGCCGCACTAAACCACCAGTGGAACACGCCACTCTTTATCGAGTGTCTTTAGTGCCAGATTGGAGTGAACCATTAGTAGCCTTCATGAGGACAAAAACATTCCCTCAAGATATGACCCTGACTAGACAAAGAAGTCTAGAACAAGAAGCCCTAGATTACTCACTCATTGGTGATAATTTATACAAGCGTGGTAAAGATGGTTACCTGAGACTATGTGTCCATGAGAGTGAATATCTCAAGATCTTGGAAACTGCTCACCAAGGTGTAGCAAGAGGACACTTTGGACCAGATCGGGTGATCAAGGCAATACTATTTGCGGGCTTTTGGTGGCCGACCCTTCACATGGATGCACATACCTATGTGAAATAGTGTGATGTCTGTCAGAGAACTCAGTACCCTCTACGCAAGGATGAGATGCCACTGAAACCCATGATGGGTGGACGTGCATTCTCTAAGTGGGGAATAGACTTTGTAGGTCCTATTAATCCCCCAGCTAAGGGTTCACATGCTGAATACATCATTGTTGCCACAGACTATCTAACAAAGTGGGTAGAGGTAAAAGCTACGATAAAGAATGATGCTCAGACAACAGCTAAGTTCTTATTTGAGAATGTGTTCACAAGGTACGGGCTACCTATAGAGCTAGTTAGTGATAGAGGCACTCACTTCTTGAATGAAGTTATTGAAAATCTGCTCCAAGAATTCTTGGTAGTACATAAGAAGTCTGCCCCCTATCACCCTCAAGCTAATGGCCAGGCTGAGAGCACAAATAAGATCTTATGCAATGTACTGACGAAATTAGTGAACAATAAACACTCTGATTGGGACAAACAACTACACCATGTTGTTTGGGCATACCGAGTCGCCTACAAAACGGTACTCCAAGCCACCCCCTTTTAGATGGTATTTGGCCAAAATGCAGTGCTACCGTTGGAGTTCTTAATACCTACATTGAAAGTAGCACAGGAGCATGAGTGGACGGGTCATGAACTCTCTTTGAGAATTTTTGACCTTGAACGATTAGCACGTTAAGGATAAAGGTTTGAAGGCAGGCGACCTAGTATTAGTCTACACTTTGAAACAACATGCGAGGAAACTAGAGAAGAGAGGCTACGGACCCATGATCATTAATAGAATCTCAACAAGTGGAGCAGTGCAACTAGCCACATTGGAAGGCGATATTCTCCCGAGCTACATAAGCGGGTGCAGAGTCAAGTTATATCAGGAACCTCTGATGGAAGAGATGCTAAGTCGACTCAACACTGCGAAGAAACGCAAAGAAGAAGAAAGACGAATTCGAGAAGAAGCTCAAGCAGAAGCATTGGAACATATCCGGAGAATGAAGTTGAGAAGACAGGGTAGAGAGCAACCTAGGGCAGAGGCATATGCAGATCAAGGATATCATGTGGCTATGTGTGAAGTTTCAGGTATTAGCTCTCATAGGATAATTGATCGACGTCCTTTTATAACCTTAGAGATAGGAGAAGGAAAGGGTGCAAGGACTGTAAGAGCCTTGATTGACTCTGGTGCAGCCACTAGTGCTGTTAAATTTTCGTACTGTCAAGAGTTGAAATTAACTATCAATCCTATAGAAGCATATCTCATAGGATTGGGAGGTGTGGAAACCCCTTGCATGGGCGAGGTGGAACTTCCCCTCTATATTCAAGACGAAGTAATGACAGTCAAAGTACTAGTGTGTCAAGATGAGGACCTCACTTAGCCTCTTGTCTTGGGTCAAGATTGGATCTATGATCATGCAGTCAACTTAAACCTAAGAAGTGGACTTCTTCAGGTTTGGGTCAATGAGGAACGCATTACGATCGAGTTAGGAAATGAAGCACTCAAGGAATTAGGCAAGGCACCCACTCCTGGTCCTTCCAGGAGTACACATGAAGATGACCATGCTATTCTTGTCCAAAACTATGTGATGCAGAGGGATGATTGTCTCAACAAGGACGTTAAGGATACGACGGAACTCCCTTCTTTTTCAAAAGCCACAGGGATGCAGCAACCTAAAGCGGATCAAATGCAGAAGCAGCAGACTACTTATGCTTGAGGCACAAAGAAAATACGACGCACGGTGTCTCAACCACCAAAACAAGTGTGGGTACGGAAAAGCGAGCATCCTATTGCGGTCAAGCCACAACAACTGGCTCAACTTCCTATTAGTGATCAACGACATGATACTAATAAGAAGTCCTCCAAAAATCCTTCTGTGAAAGTGAAGTCTATCTGGGTACCCAAGAAGTCAATGAAGGCTCACCCCCAATCAAGATGAATTTGGGTGCCTAAGGCTTGTTTGCAGGCTCAAATAGCTACACCAAGACCACACCCTGTTCAACATAGTTCACTCACTTGAACAACTGTTACCCACTTGTATTCAATACACACAAACACACATTGGCCCATGAGCACGAGTAGAATCACTTGTGAATGGGTCCCTAAAAAGCCTCATTTCCAAGCAGACACTCTTATGAAGCTCTCCAGAGTCTCCAAACAATCAAAACAGAGTGCCATTCATCATGTTCGGCAACCCAAACCTTGTAACAAACCATCTGACCTAATTGTAAAACCACGTCCACTTACTAACTGCATCCACAATGCACCCGACCCCCAATTAGCTCATAGGCATTTAGTATTAGCTAACCACACTTCACACTCACATCCATGCGAGCACTAACTAACCAACTAACTACATCACAATTCATCAAGTTAATGTTGTAACGGGGACACAATGTCATTTTGTGTCCATTGCAATGTTAACAATCATTCATATATTCTCACAGAACCGGCAGTGATTTCTGCAACATGGTTGAGGCTGCGGGAACAAGCACTCAAACAAGAATGAGCCAGCAAGTGGTGGACTTAGACAGTTTACCCGTTTTGCCTGAGACAAATGAAAGACCAGAAGAATTGCAGGCCATCAAAATCATACCTATTGCGGACCCTCCCAGTGGCCATACCATACCCGTAGGAAAAGCTTCCCACTGTTTTAGTGAAGTGGCAGGACCCTTGGGAGAGGGAACATACCTATGGGAATCAGAGTTGGACTTCAATGGGAAGCTAGGTAAATACCATTTCTTTACAAGGGAATTCGAGAAGTTACAAAATGCAGAAGGTCTATGTCCGGTATGGGAGAAGGCAGGATTGGGTGCATACTTCAGTGCCCGGCTCCCAAAGCCTGACTTCATGCGATGCTACTATCTCATCAACACCTTGACTCCAAACAAGAACCCAAAAGGCGCAAGCTCATTTGTGCTTCCATCTCTGACAAAGGGAAATGAGCTCAAGAGGTTTAGGCTATCAAACAACTTGGTGAGAGAGGCCCTAGATATGCGCGGAATGCATATTCCAACAGAGAAGGAGACCCTAGTGCCTGATTACATGAAGAATCGAAGCCTCACCAAGCTCAAGGACATGGTGGGCATGACGCCTAATATTGCAATCCACCTTTGCATGTGCATGCAATACTTTGCTTTTCCTGCCCAAGGTAGATTCACCATGCCACCCAAAAAGATATGGTTTAGTTGTATCTGGCAGAGACACAGAGCCTTACCATCAACTTAACCCACTGGATACTTGACCAGATACACCTAGCCCACAAACGATGGCCACGGAAGCATGTTTTATATGGATGTTGTGCTCTGACTAGAATCATTTGTAGGTGTTTGGCATATGACATCCCTATTCAACGGGCCCTGATGTGGAATCGAGTAGAGCAGTTTAGAGGCAGGACATCCACTGGACCCCCTTCTAAGAAGGTGAGAGGTACTGTCCAAGTCCCTTGTGCTCAACCACGTGGAGCCACCCTAACATCAGACGTTACCCCTCCACCCCGGAGAGTTCGGCCATTCACACTACGACTTCCAAGACGCAGCACCGATGGGCCTAACTTGATATTTCCTCTAGTCCCAACCAATCTTGAATTTCCTGGTGGCGCACCCTTGGAATAACTCATGAATGAAGACTTCGAACAATTGTTACAAGACGTGGAGCTGGAGGCAGAAGAGGAACAACAAGTGGAGAATGTTCAACCGCAGGCGACAACCTCCCAAGTACCTGTCACCACAGTTGAAGTGGATGAAGAGGATGATGAAGATGAAGAACAGGAGGAAGATGAGGAGGATTATGATCAAGAGCATCAAGATGAGCAACAAGAAGTGCCAAAACTTGTAGGTGCACCTGCATACACAGCTCAGCTACAAAGGTTATACAATACAATCAAAGCAGTACAAGAAAGGCATCAACTCTCTCTTGTGTCAAGCCAAGCTTTGATGCAAGAAATGCTATCAGATGATGGGGTGGATCAACATTTTATTGACACCCTCAAATTAGTGTCAGAATCTTTAGGAGTTCCGGAGGTTGTCCACATAGCAGTCCGCCAGTCCGTGAGGTATGACAAACGCAGAGTTGACACATTACCACGAGCAGGTAAGACTATCAGGATACCCGTCACAGAACAAGAAGTAACCATTGAAACCACAGCTACCCCCACCACCACCATTGACCTCTCTGCTGAAACCTTCGTTCAGACATCACCCATCTCACCCCAGCACCCCCCATCACCAGCTTCTCCACCCCCACCACCACCTCCCACCATGGAAGAAACGACAGCCATCACTTTTACCTTCACTTATAACCCAACCTCATTCACATCATTCTCATTTCGAGAACCCACCTCACAAGACACCCTCTTCTCTTCCATCACCAATCCCTTGTACACTTCAACCCTTCTGTCCTCCGAACCCATAATTGGCCATCCCATAATTCCAAGTGTGGTTGGAAACCTTGCACCCACAGAAGGCACCCTGTGTTTCCTAGCCTATCCCCCAATACGGATACCTCCATTCCATGACCCTCACTTCCCATCTGTCCCCTACACCTCATTCACCCTAACCGCACCACCCCAACAACCATCCTTCGTGGCGCAGTCCACCAGCACTCCAATGTTTCAGAGGCACATTTCCCTGATGTTCGCAACGACATCAATCTACACGAACACCACACTCACTTCACCTACCATACCAACCTACATGGTAGCCCCTGTACACACCACACTGTCTGACCCAATGGACATTTCACCCACCACAGCACCTCTCCCCACAATTCCACCCTCTCCCCCTCCACTACCCCCCACCTCACCACTCAACACATCATTGGCAGACACAGCATTCACTACCTCCCTTCCCATTCCCACTTCCCCTGCATTCAAAACTTTCCCCCTTGCATCTCATAATGTAAATATCACATTTAATACATTACTTCAATGTGCACATCAACTACAACAAGAATACCATCAATTGGAAGAACGCAATGCTGCCCTCCAGGCAGAATCTCGGCGCCTACAGGCTAGAGTTAACACTTTAGAAGTTGATTACCAAACGCTCCTAACCGAACATACCACTTTACAGCAAGCTCACTCAGAATTGGAATAAAAAATATCGATGGTGGATGATACAGCAGTCAAGGAACTAGAAACTGTGCTCCAGGCGCAAATGATATCTAATGCTACACTCACACGCAACCTAGGGCTATTAAAGAAGCATATGGCAGCAGCATTGGAAGAAAACAAGCGGCTTCAACAACAAAACCAAGATAATTTTGAAGCAGCTATGGAAGGAACTGTAGGAGCAACCATTAGCCCTACCAAGTATCGAGCAGTCCCCTCAGAAGACATTCGCATCTTACTCGAGGAACATGCAAATTTCTTGGAGTCATATGAAAAGCTAGAGGCTGAATGTGTGGACCTTAAGAAGCACATAGCCACTACCCCCTCAGCTCAACAGGAGCCGATAATCTTGCAAGACTCTATAGAAGAATTAGAGACCCTCTGGAAGCAGGTGGCAGAACTCCAAGCACGCCTCTTACCATATGAAAGGCCACCCTCGCCAACTGAAGAACCCGAACCTGAAACAGTTGTGGAAATCCCAGTCGATGACAGCTATGAAGAGCCATACGAGCCGATGCCAACACCCGACGGTCGGGTTACAGAGGAAGGACAGGACACTTTAGAAATTGGAGTTCCATATTGGGTTAAAAGGGTCGAGAAAGTGGGAAAGACACATGATGATCGTGTTGTCGTTCAAATTCAATCTCTCACAAATCTGGAAGAAACTATCCTTCGATCTTCTTACTTTCAGAACCTATCCCACCAACGGTTGATCACAACATCAGAGCCGCAATACATGCCTTACTTTGTCTTGCTACATGATTATAATGCAGAAGTTAAAAGGCATACAGGGAAGGAGCCCTCATTCGCCACTCAATTTGAGCCAAAGGACTTACCGGCAGATGCACGTGCTGGCTCGATCTTCCAACCTAATTGGCGTGCACGTCTACTAACCGATTACCCTGAGATGATGAGCACCTGGGCAACCATGCCACTGTATATCAAGTATAATCCATGCTATTGCCCAATGGTACGTCGCAGATCCTGGCAAGCATTTGCAATCAAGGTATGCAACAATAAAGAATGCTCGGCTTGGGTTAACTATCCGTATTTTGCTCCACCTCGAGGGACCCCAACCGTCGCTTACATGATATCAACAATTCGACACTGGTCTACCCGTCTAAACAATGTACCCGACATAGCAGCAAAAATGTGTATGAAAATATTCGAACTCATGACAATTGTCTTCAAAACCTTTCGGAAGGTACAGGCTCCATACATCTCTGCCCCCGGATTCTCTCAAGGTAATAAGGATTTAGTCTACGACATGAGCCAGACTCCCTCGGTCAGCATAATCTTTGCCTGGCATGCACGTATAAAGTATTTACCCGCATGCTTCAAGCAGACATTTGAGGAAATGTTCTCTACAGGGTTCTGGGAATATCATTCGGAAATTTTCATTCCCAGACCGACACATTTGCTACATCTATTCGCCGTTGAACAAGCCATCCATGCAGATCACTTACATCTGCCACATCCGGACATTCCAAGGCCCATTGATTGGGATCGCATGATGACAGATTTGGCCAGAGGACTACGCATCCAAGAACATCAGCTTGCCACTCATGTTGTAGAATATTACCTACAACACTCCCAGCAACAAGGGTCTATCAAGGACGACAGACGCGAGAGAGGGGGGGTGTTGAAAGTAGTCAAGGACTCACTAGACAAGGAAGCCAGCGGAGAGAGTCAGAGCGAGGTGGAGGATTAAGTAGACAGAGCAGTCGACGCAAATCTCGCAGATAGGCCCTTCAAATTTTTCCAAATCAACATCTTTATAACAGTGATTCTCATCACTAACAATCATTGTAAATACCATTTCATATTTCTGTAGCTCCATTTTGTGCAAGCCAAGGAGTCCTTGAGCTTGAGGAGCATTAGAAGTAGCTACCTACCAGTTTTCATATTTTTTAGACTCCGTTTGAGCGTTCAAATAGACCCTAGAATCTAATTTTTAACTAGGCCGGACACTAGGTCTAGACAGGGCCAAAACCTAGTCAAAAACTATAAATAGAGCTAGAGAGCTCATTTTTGAAAAAAGCTGGTAACTGATCTAAACTTGTATGAGCATTTTGGAAGTAATCTAAAGAACTCCATTGCTTCTCACTCTTGGTCTTACCGTGTCTGTGCGTGTGTGTGTATGTGTGTGCATGCTAGTGTGCTTCTCACTCACGCACTTGTGCCTTCACTTGCTCGAGGTCTTCATACCATCCTCACGTCTTCCCGGGTTGACATTAAAGGAGGTGCTACTCATCACTGAGCTACAGGGAGTGTTGAAGATAAATGTACAAGATCATTTCCACATGGGCTATGCTTGGATAAATTTACCAAATATAAAGATAAAGGAAAAGACGAGAAAAGAAAAAAAGAAAAACAAAGTCTAGTCAAAATTCATGATGAGTAAAAGATACAATATTTGCCTTGTAGTAAGTGGCATGTAGTGGGCAATCAAATGAAAGTGGTGAGTTAAGAAGGAGGCACAAAATTCTTCACATGCTCATTCGTTATAAAAGTGGAGTGGGAGAATGTTCTAAACAAGGAGAGAAAGAGGCAAGAGCTCCCAATAGTCGAATCTAGTCATTTTGTCATTTTGTCTCTCCATAGACTCCTTCTAGCCACACCTCATTTTGTACACAGCTTTGTTGTGAATCTCATATCTCACTGTATATGTAACCATTTCTTGCCTTCAAACACTCATTGGAAAGTTATCTTGTGTTCTTTCTATATCTTAAATATCGCTTTCAAAGCTTATATATTCTGTGAGATATCGTCAAAGAGTGAAGTCTAGTTTTTTAGCATACCTTTGTAGACAGGTAGTCATGCAAAAAATGACTAAGTACCAAAATTAGGGTTTTTGCCCAAAATGGATTTTGGACTGATGTGACATTGTTTTCCAACAATCCCCCCTGCAATGTCATATTGGTACAAACTGAACTGGATATGTAACTTCATTCATCTGCAAATTGTCATAAACTTCAAACATGTACTCCTGAATTGACCTTCAAACCTTTTCTTCAAAAGTCTTCTTCAAAACTGAATTTGACTTTCTTCAAACTCCAAAAAACTGAACTTGTTAAATATGAACCATAATACCTGAGAAAATATGCAAACTAGATATCCAATAGTGTACACATCAAGTAATCACTGCTTGACTACATATGTAGCATGTACTGACTCTGAACCTGCTATCTCCTGTCTTCTTAAACCTATAAGCATACACTAGGATCCACATATTTGCATTTACCTTAAGAAAGGTTTCTCAACATACTTCTGATGTGTCATGTAGATACACTAAAAAAAAATCAAGAACTGCATCCTGGGACTTGTGACTAACAACTCATAAATTAGTGTATTATGAACACTAGTTGGTTCATCTCTGACTGTACACAACTCAACTCATGAGTCTTACCAAAATTTCAGATCTATGATGTCATCTTATCTACATCCTTAATCTATCTGTCAGTCCTTCATACCTCTTTTCTTGAGAATCTGGTATAAACGTAAATGTGCACACCTCATAAGTAACATATCTCTCTGAAATATCAAGCTTCTTTGCAATAGAACTCTAGAACTTTCTCCTGAACAGGAACACCCTAACATGAACTTTCTCCAAACATTCTTCTTCTTCCTTCTTCTTTCAAAGCTAGAACATAAAGAGAAACTGACAAAGGAAATATAGGAATACCTGATATAAGAATACCTGGAATTCTTATAGTTATGACTCTCCATTCTTTCACATATGGTTAAAAATAAGTCTTCATGTTTCTCGTAGACTTGTCTTTGGATGTAGAGGATAAAATAGGAAAAATATATGGAAAATATAAGAGAAAAGGAAGTATTACTTTCCCTTTGGAAATGTTCGACTTTCTTCTTTTGCATCTTTCTTCCACCTGATGATATCAATATCTTCAACCTTCTCTTCCATACCTTTTGTTCTCTTCATCTTGAAGTAGGAAGCACTCTTAACTTCTTCAAATGAACTCTTTCTCTTTCTCTAGTGCTAAGAGTAAGTCACAAAACAAACATGGTATATAAATGGAAGTGAATATAGAATCATGTTTTATCATCTCCTCATATCCTTGAATCAAAATTTTGCTTCAAATGTGACTCATATGACTGAATTCACCAACCTTTACCATGAGTTAACTGAATGCTTAATTACCTCTCTAGGTACAAAAAATCTGATAAAAAAAACTCCCAACCAACTTACAACACAAGTTTGGCTGAAAACAAAATCGATCTGATCTCCAAATTTGTCTTCTTAGATGAGGTTTCTTGCCATGAAAGAAATCTCTCAAAACTCTCTAGAAAAACCTCTAGATACCTGTTTGGATTGTTGGCGATTATCTTTCGCTCTGATATCGCTGATGATGGTCGTCACGGCAAAGGCTTGAACCTTGTCAGGCCTACGGAAATTGCCGCGCCGCCGAATAGAGAGCTAAGCTAGAGTCATATAGAACACCTCTGTAATCAACAGTAGCTTAGCAGGATTACTGTCGCTTAACTGTGTTAAACTGCGACTTGAATTCCACCAGAACTTCACTGGAATGTCACTGGGACGTCACTGAAATTTTACCGGAATATCACCGGAATGAAGGTTGATTCTGCTCGTGATTACTTCGAATGAATTATGTGAAGTAAGAAAGTGATACGTAAACTTCCTTTACTGAATGAACTTCTTAAGGAAAACTTCACAGTTCTGAAGTGCCACTTTCCGGTTAGACTTTGTACTATGTGTACATATCCATTCCACCGGAAACTGTGATCAGCTTAAAGTAGAGACGTCTAGCTACAAGATGAGCTATCTCTCATACAAAACTTCAAATTCTACTACGAGATATACTTCATTGTTCTACCAAAAAATTCGCTTTTCTGAGAAAACTATAACTGACCGAAAATGCGTTTACTGAGATACCTTTGACCGAGACATTCGTTTACTGAGAGAGTACCAAGGGACACCTTTAGTAACGAACTGTAATTGTTAATGGTTAACGAACTTTCTACTGTAACACGAAAAAATTCAGATTCTTCACATGCGAACAGAGCGCGCAAACTTCCACATGAACATGTGTTTTCTATTAGAGAAGATGTGTACAAACAAGCTTGGCCTCTTCTTGCTCAAGCTGTAGAAACTCTCTTACACTGAGTAGTTTCTTATTACCATCCCTCTCAGATGAATACCTGACATTCCAGGTTTTTGTTATTCATCTGTACATACGCGATCTATGGCGTCTTTTGAGAACTTCTCACTCTCTCTTCACTCATGCGCGCTCTCTCATAATCCTCTTCTTCTCATTCACACATCATCCAAGTCCTTCAATCCTTGGTGTATATATATACACTTTTCTTCTACGCTCTTCTCACTCTCATTCTTTAATTCATGTTATGCACGCATTATTGTGCCCACCGCGGTTTATTGCTCTGTTACTCGTACAATTCTTGATTCTCGTTAACACACTGATTCTGCATGCTGTACAACTGAGGCTTTTAATTTTCTGAAGATTTCGCTTCTTTTCTTTTTCTTTTATATCTCTCTGTATGTCGAATTCGTGAGTGATTCCTCAACAATTGCCCCTCAATCACTAATTTGACCTCTTCCGGTCTTTCATACATCTTTCTTTCTTTTATACCTACCATTTCTCTGAATCTGCTTGTCTTTGTTCCATCCAAGCTTTTTGTCAAGATATCTGCTATCTGATCTTTCGTATGAGTGTAGACTATTTCTATCTCCTTCTCCATTACCTTTTCCCTCAGGAAATGATACCGAATTTCTATGTGCTTTGTTCGTGCGTGAAATATTGGGTTTGCTGCAAGATACAGCGAGATCATATTGTCTCCATGTATAATTGGTATACCATGATCAATACCCATGCTTTTGAGTAAGGTCTGCATCCAAATTACTTCTTTCGCGGTTTCTACCACTCCTTTGTATTCGGCTTCTGTTGACGATAAAGCTACTGTGTGTTGCTTCTTTGAACACTAGCTTACTAGCTTATCCCCTAGGTATATCATATACCCATGTGTCGATCTTCTGTCATCTTGACTTCCTGCCCAGTCTGAGTCACTGAATGCTCTCAGCTTTATATCTCATGTAAAAGGATAATATAATCCTTCCTTTATAGTTCCTTTGATATATCTAAGAACTCTTTGTCCTGCAACCCAATGTTGCTCTGTCGGACAATGCATAAACTGTGAAAGAACTCCCACCGGATAGCTGAGATCCGGTTTTGTTAGTGTAGCGTAAATTAAGCTTCCTACTAACGACTGATACTTCTTCATATCTTTGAACTCTGTACCATCATATTTGCTGAGTTTATGATTTACTTCAAGCCGTGTTGAACTTCTCTGCAAATCTCCATATTAAACTTCTTCAGTAAGTTTAGGAGATACCCTTTTTGCGTAACATATACACCGTGATCTGTATATGTGATTTCCATTCCTAGAAAGTATGATAACTTTCCCAGGTCACTGATTTTGAATTTCCTTTCGAGCAGTTTCTTCATCTCTCTGATTCCTGCATCTGAGGTACCTGTAATTATTATGTCGTCTACATAAATGCAAATGTAGATCATTCCTTCTTCTGTTCTTTTAATGAGTAGACTTGCATCTGCCTTCGAACTTTGGTATCCAAGTTCATTGAGATACTTCACAACTCTGTAGTTCCAAGCTCTTGGAGCTTGCTTCAGTCCATAAAGTGCTTTTCTTAGTCTGCACACATGTTCTGGGTATCTGGAATTTACGAAACCTTCTGGTTGTTCCATGTAGACTTTGTCTGATATATATCTATTTAGAAATGCATTCTTTATATCTAGTTGACTTAACTTCCATCCTTTTGATGCTGCTATAGCAATCATTGTCCTTATGGTTGACATCTTTGCCACCAGACTAAACGTCTCGTCATAGTCTATGCCATGCATCTGGGCATAGCCTTTGACCACCAGCCTTGCTTTGTGTCTCGCTATCCTTCCATCTGCAAATTTCTTTACTTTGAAAACCCATTTATTTCCGATTACTTTCTTACCATTTGGTTTCGGAACAAGTTCCCATGTCTTGTTCTCTTCTAGTGCGCTGAATTCTTCTTCCATTGCTTCTTCCCATTGCTTCTTGCCTTTAGCTTCATCATAGCTCTGAGGTTCATCATCATCTTTGATCATATATGCATAATCTTTCTGAGTTATATACGATGTATCATACGAGTACCTTTCCGGTTGTCTTCTATTCCTGTTTGACCTTCTTGGTTCAAACTCTTCATGTGTATCTGAATACACTTCTTCATCTTCGTTTCTCATACCTCATCCGGTCCTGGACGTACTTGCCTGCATATAATCTTCATCTTTATTTACCTGTACGATTGATTTACCTTTCTCCTTTCTTTTTATCTCTTCTTCAAATTCTTCAGCTGTATGACTCTGATCTGCATACCAGCTTTTCTGTTCATCAAATGTTACATCTCTAGAAACAGTAAATTGTTTGGTTAGAGGACTCCATAACCTGTAACCCATCTGCTTTTCATCATATCCAACGAACACATATTTCTCTGCTTTTGGTTCAAGCTTATGTCTCAGTTGAGACGGTATATAAGCATAAGCGACTGATCCAAACACTTTACAATGATCAAGTGTTGGCTTCTTTCCCCACCAGGCTTCATAAGGGGTCATTCCTTCTAATGTTGTACACGGTAATCTGTTTACCAAGTATGTAGCTGTATTTACGGCTTCAGCCCAAAGATAATCTGGACAATTCTTTTCTTTCAGCATAGCTCGTGCAAACTCGACTAGAGTTCGGTTCCTTCTTTTTGCTACACCGTTTTGTTGTGGTGTATACCTGCAGGTTATTTCTCTCTTGATACCTGCATTCCAAAGGTAATCATTGAACTCTCGGGAGAAGTATTCTCCACCTCCATCAGACCTCAGTCTTTTAAGCTTTCGACCTGTGAGTCTTTCAGCATATGCATGAAAATGTCTGAAAGCTCCAAACACTTCTGATTTCTCTTTCAATGAAACACTTCTGAGTTATCCATCTTGTTGCATCATCAATGAATAAGACATAGTACCTCGATCCGTTGATTGATCCTTCTTTCCTTGGCCCCCATACATCTGTATGTATGAGTTCTAGCACACCATCATGTTTGAATCCTTTCTTCTGGAAAGGTAACCTGTGGGCTTTTCCCATCTAACAAGCTTCGCATTTGTGAATCATGTGTTGGTTCTGTACGCTCGGTAATCCCATTACAGACTGATTCGCTATCATAGCTTTGATTCCTTTTTCATTGAAGTGACCTAATCTCTTGTGCCAGAGATCAAGTTTTGTAATCACCTTTTCATCATATGTGAGCAACGCTTGGCTAATGTTCCCTTGTACTCTTAAAGTAAAGAGTCTTCCTTCTTTCTTCCCAGAGACGATCTGATTATATCCATTCTCGGGATCTTCTACAAATACTCCTTTGTTTGTAAATCTGACCTGAAAACCTTTCTCAACTATTTGTCCCACACTAATCAGATTTCTTGGTATTGTCAGAACATACAAAACATTGGTTAGCAAATCTGCTCCAATTTTACATTTCACCTTTCCAATTGAATGTACGCTATGTCTTGTATGGTCACCTGTTTGAACAGTATGACTCGAACTTCCTTTTTCTAGTTCTGACATTAGTTCTATGTTTCCTGACAAGTGATTAGAACATCCAGAGTCAATGTAAAATACCTTTAGATCTTCGTTTTCTGATGTGCTGATAGAACTCATCATCAACGATGTATGACTTTCATTCTGCGTGTCATTTGCGTAGTTGTTGTAGGTGGTGTTGTAGGATTGGCCATGTCCCCAACTTCTAGTTCCACCTCTACCGTAGCCTCCTCTTTGATTCTGTCTACCCTTTTGGAAGTTACCTTGATATCTTCCGCTTCTGCCTCTGTTATTATTGTTCTGATTTTGATTTGATCCCTGTTGGTTGTGCCAACAGTCATGCGCCAGATGATTACTTAGTCCACAAATCCAGCAAGCTTTCTTGTTGGTATTCTGACTACTTTTTCCTCTTCCAAAGCCTCTTGCTTTGCCCGTGCCTTTACCTCTAGCATAATAAGCCTGAGCGCTCGACTCTTCTTCATCTTTTGGCTTACCTTTGTCTTTCTTCTTGTTCTTCATGTACATTGCAGAGCTTTGTCCTTTGTCTCCATCTCCTTTCAGATCTTGCTCATATGTGAGCATCAAACCAAGCAACTGATTTAAATCTGGTACAAAGTGATTTAAAGAATTCCACCTTTCATCTCCTCTCAACCCTCTTAGCAGTTGCGCTATCAATCTCTGATTTTCGACATCTTCTTTTATGGATCCAAGACTATTTGCTAGATCCTTCATTTTAGTGACGTAGTCACTAATGCTTTGACTCGGCTTCTTTTTGAACGTTGTGAACTCGGACCATAAGCTAGTTCGTAGTATTTTGGAAGTGGTCTTCCAATGCGCTCCATATGTCCTCCGCTTTCTCCAGACCTCTAATGTGTGGTAGTAGATGATCTGAAACAGTGTTGTAAATGTAGGCTCTTGCCGTTGCATCTTTCTTCTGCCACAGCTTCAAAGCTTCTAACTCTTCCTTTTTCGGTTGGCTATCATCTTCGAAGGTCGGCTTCTTTTCTTCTCCGGTCACATACATCATTAAGTCCTTACTCATAAGTAAGGCTTCCATACGCATTACCCACGCGGGATAATTATCTCTATCTAGCTTATCAATTTGGACATGATCTGCCATGATCTTCTTGCTTGCTTTAGGTTGCCTTTGAGAGTCTTTTGGCTCTGATGCCGCTTGTGGGACTAACCGGCTCTTATATCAATTATGATGATAAGCCTGAGCTCTGATACCACTTGTTGGCAACTATCTTTCGCTCTCATATCACTGATGATGGTCGTCACGGCAAAGGCTTGAACCTTGTCAGGCTTGCGGAAATTGCCGCGCCGCCGAATAGAGAGCTAATCTAGAGTGATATAGAACACCTCTGTAATCAACAGTAGCTTAGCAGGATTACTGTCGCTTAACTGTGTTAAACTGCGACTTGAATTCCACCGGAACTTCAGCGGACTGCCATTGGGACGTCATCGAAATTTTACCGGAATATCACCGGAATGAACGTTGATTCTGCTCGTGATTACTTCGAATGAATTATGTGAAGTAAGAAAGTGATACGTAAACTTCCTTTACTGAATGAACTTCTTAAGGAAAACTTCACAGTTCTGAAGTGCCACTTTCCGGTTAGACTTTGTACTGTGTGTACATATCCATTCCACCGGAAACTGTGATCAGCTTAAAGTAGAGACGTCTAGCTACAAGATGAGCTATCTGTCATACAAAACTTCGAATTCTACTGCGAGATATACTTCGTTGTTCTATCGAAAAATTCGCTTTTTTGAGAAAACTATAACTGACCGAAAATGCATTTACTGAGATATCTTTGACCGAGACATTCGTTTACTGAGAGAGTACCGAGGGACACGTTTAGTAACGAACTGTAACTGTTAATGGTTAACGAACTTTCTACTGTAACACGAAAAACTTCAGATTCTTCACATGCAAACAGAGCGCGCAAACTTCCACATGAACATGTGTTTTCTATTAGAGAAGATGTGTACAAACAAGCTTGGCCTCTTCTTGCTCAAGTTGTAGAAACTCTCTTACACTGAGTAGTTTCTTATTACCATCCCTCTCAGATGAATACCTGACATTCCAGGTTTCTGTTATTTATCTGTACATACGCGATCTATGGCGTCTTCTGAGAACTTCTCACTCTCTCTTCACTCATGCGCGATCTCTCATAATCCTCTTCTTCTCATTCACACATCATCCAAGTCCTTCAATCCTTGGTGTATATATATACACTTTTCTTCTGCGCTCTTCCCGCTCTCATTCTTTAATTCACGTTATGCGTGCATTATTGCGCCCACCACGGTTTATTGCTCTGTTACTCGTACAATTCTTGATTCTAGTTAACGGACTGATTCCGCACGCTGTACAACTGAGGCTTTTAATTTTTCGAAGATTCCGCTTCTTTTCTTTTTCTTTTATATCTTTCTGTATGTCAAATTCGTGAGTGATTCCTCAACATGGATGTAGCCCTGAACTTTCAAATAATGAAAGTGTATAAAAGCGTTCCTTGAATCTTTCAAGTCTCTTCATAACTGCTTTTCGAAGATATGACCTGCAAATGATAATCTGATAGTAGAAACTAATACCTATGATTTGATGTTGATCTGGTTCCTTCATTTTCTCCAAAACATTGTTTTTCCTTGAATTTGAAGTAGCCTTCTCTTCATCAAGTCTTGATCTTCAAACAATACTTCTATAAAGTATTTTCATACTCTTCTAAAAGTATTCAGCTGCTAACAAATCATCAACTTCATACTCCACACTGATAAATAAACATGTGATTGAATTGTCTAATCCTCAAATCTCTACTCATCTAGATTAAGTGTGTATGTCAAATGTCAAATGTTAGAAGATGCTCTTAAATCATATGTTGTAAACCTAGAAGTCTGGAAACCTATGAACCTGGATGCTTTGATACCAAAACCCTAAAGCTCTCATACCGAATGTTGGAAATTTAGTAGGTCCATAACTAATACCACAAGTCCAAGTTCCATAAGTCCAGCATCTATAACAAAGATTCCAACAATCTTCCAATATTAACAAAACATGAACATACCACATTTAATCATACAAATGATGAGACAAAGATAGAGAGAGATTAGACAACATGTGTAAAGTGTTACGTTGTTGTCGAGATTTTCTCTCCTCTCTCATTCATGAAGGCCTACAAGAAACACATTCGGTGAAGGTAGCCAGAATTCCCTGAGAAGTCCAAGATGCATCAAGGATGTCAAAGAGAGTTCACATGCAAACTTTGGAAGAAATCGAGCAAATCTAGGGTAGTGGTCAAAGCTGGTCAAACTTTGGAAATTAGGGCAAAAATTTCAATATCTCCAAATCACATGAAAATTCATATACTTGTAAAGCCTATCAAAGTTAGTGTATAGCCCGAATTTCACATGTAAATGGATTTTCTAGCACATTGATATGCCATGTGCATTTTGTAAAAAATGTAATTTTTCCACTTAGACCTTACAAAATCTTGTATAGGAATTTTTGTTAGCCATATGGTTTGGCATGTATAAAGGCCATATGTGGCTACATATTTGTACAAAGTTTCAAGGCTATCAGAGCTTCCTAGATACCTTAATGCCACCTTGTAAGCTTCCAAATGTAGTCAAACTTATACAAGGGAGATTCAGATGGGAGTTTTTTTTGCATATTCCTGAAGGAGACCTTTCAAAAAATAGGTTTACAAATTTTCATCTTCATCAAAGAATATTTGAAGGGTCAAAGAGCACAAAGTCCAGTTTTCAAGGTCACCACAGTTTTCTCGTTTAAGCGAATTGAAGGATTGAAGGCCTGCCACATGGTGAAAGTTGATTGAGCCATGTTGTACGATCAAGATGAGCTTATATTCAAAGGTGGAGATGAACTTATGCTTAAAGCAAGGAGAATCCACGAGTTTTTTTCATCAAAGAAGACTTTTTTTATAGTTAAAGATCAATAATGCAACTTTTCTCTAAAACTAGTGTCATATCTTATCTGAATTGATGTCAGCACTGATCCGACGGTCCAGATCATCCCCTGATCCAATGGTGGAGAATGAAGGCGCCTAAATTTTACTCCTTTACACTAGATTTGATATAAAGAGCAATTCCAAGCAATTGATTTGATTAATCAAACGGTTGTAATCGAAAGTAGTGATCCTAGAGTTGAGAGTTGATTTCTCTAGATCCAAGGCCCAAATTCATTTAAAAAACTACAGAAACCCCCCTCCAAACTCCTAGAGCATCATTGTTAGGCATCCATAGGGTTCTTGCTAGCTTAAGACTTCCTTGAGACGATCACCCTTGATTGAGCGAGTGAGGATCCAAGGTGGGCTAGTATGAGTATAGTACCTAGTTTCAAATTTAAGTTAGAACTCCAATCTAGGATAGGCTCTTGAAACCAGCATCTCTATCTTGACTCATCCTCGGTGGAGCGTGTGAGTGAGTTAGAGCTGGTTTTAATGACTCTCAGACTTCTTTAGCTAGACGTTATGAGCCTAGACATACATAGGGTCAATGAAGTGGAGCTCATCTTCTTACGTATGACATTCGGTTGAACTGTCATGGTTTGAGGGTCGGAACCGCCTTTGATCAGTAGACTGCTTAGCTTGACGTATCACGACGATCTTATGCATGTATCTTAATTCAAATACTTTTAATTCATGTCACTTGTCACTTGTCTCTTGTCTCTTGTCTCTCAATCTCTTAAGTATTTTTACATGTCTTCTATTTTCTTCTATGTGTGAGAAGGCTCCGCAGTATTGCATTGAACCAGTGAGGATGTTTCATTGAGCTTGTGATTAAACTCTATCATCATAATTCACTTGCATGCATATAATCCATACACACCCATACATATTGATTAGTTTCTGAAAGTGTATAAGAAGCTCCAATATTGGACCATTCTTCCTTTCAAAACTGATTTGTGTGTAAGGATTCCATCTATTCTCGCCATGCATACATATCATCCAAAGAAGACTATGCAGATGGATTAGAATTAGGAAGTGTTTAAGAAGCTCCTTCAATGGACCATTCTTCCTTCCAAATTTGATTCGTGTGTATGGTTCTCTTTCATTCTTATCATTCATGTTCATAAATCTAACTATCACTCCTACATTCCCATTCTCATAATCATTTCAACATTTCTCTCTTCTCCATACTCAACATTAATTTCACTTTCACATCCTTAAACCTTCCAACATTCATTAGCTTCATACACCCTGTGTGTGCCACGACCGGACGCGATCCACCCAGATTGCAATCACATCCACAATGTAAGCCACTGCTTACTCACACTATCATATATACAAATGTCAAACTACAATGTGGGAGTCAAAATTCTCAACCACTCTATGTGAACAGAAATAGATGGATGAGTGAATGTACAAATGTAAGAAGAATATTCAGATGTATGTACAAAAATATGAATATATATGAGATGTGTAACCTAATAGGTTGTAGAAGAGTAAATATGAGTGACAGAAAGAGGAAGGATGAGTTTAAAACTAATAATCAACAAACCCTCATCTGCTTTTAGGCTATGGAAGACCCTAAGTCAGATACGTGTGTGAAAGATCACATACTTAGAAAAGCAGCAAAGAATGCTAACAAGTTTGCTGTCAAAAATCCTTATACTCATTTGAACTACCTTCTCTAACACCTTATCCAAATGCATATAGCATGCATGTACTGATTCTCCTTTAGATATGCCGAATAGGACTCCTACTGATATGGATGCCACTGCCTCCATAAACTCCAAGTAGTACCTATGTGCATAAAGAGAATATGTACCTGAATTCTTAACATAAGATGAAAATCTTATGTTAACCACCATCCAATGTCTTTGAAGTAACCCGAAATCTTCATGTAGAAGACAATCTTCAAATACATCATGTGGATGGCTGATCCACACCACCAAGCTGCTGATGGGCAAGTCCTCTCCATAAGCAAGAGTGTGAGCACACTCTTCTCCAAGAAGTACTCCATAGCTGCTCCTCAACATGCTCCTAGAGTGCACCATGGTTGCCCCATGTGTGCTAGAGCACCACCTCTATTGAGGGACCAAAAACTCGCATTGCCAATTGGTGTGTGATGTCCTAGAAGTGACCCAAACACTTCTTTATATAGCCTTGAGTGTCTCATGCGAAAACTCACTAAAAAGCACTTTATTTTAATCTCATCGCTTTTTAAATTACTTTTGCTTTATTTTTAAATTTGCTTTTAGCTAACTTTAAAAATAACTTCTTGACCTAGTTTTTCACACTTTTGACTACCCGATGAATGATCTGACAGCATTTTTATGATCCCTATGTCGAGAGCTATCATATGAGGTCAAAACCCTAAATCAATAGAAAATTAGGGTTAGGTTTTTCTCCCAAATATGATCTTTGATGGCTGAATGTCATATAGCATTGGAAAGCTCTCTTCAAGCTCGACAACATAGGCTCATAAAAAGTTTACCCATTTTTGTGCCAAAAATGACTAAGTACCAAAATTAGGGTTTCTGCCATAAATGGATTTTGGACTCATGTGACATTGTTTTCCAACACTCCACTAGGTAGCATAAGGCATATATCTTCTGTACCCTCAAGGTCATATGTCGTATCATCTTGTATGTGTACATATCCATGACTCTCACTTGAGAATCGACAAAACAACTCATGATGTGGGGTAACATGAACTTGGCTAATGCATCAAGAAACCAAGCCACATGTGTGCTATCAAATGAACAAGAGGAATCCAGAAATGAACCATACAATAAAGTGATATGAGCATTACTAGCATAATCAACTACCATAGACTCTCTTGAAACCACTACCTCATCTGCATCACATGCATATCTCTCATGTCATCATCGCATCCACATTAAGCAACATCATTGAGTGTTGCCCTCATGGCCATAGTGCCAACATCAAGTTCATAGATATGATCTATGTCCCACATGAGTCAATGGACTCACATACATATCATTTAGTCTCTGCCATAATGATTTACTTTTCTCCTCATACATCACAAATATATAGAATTCACAAATTATAGTTGGATACTGGAGCTAGCCAATGCATCCATATCCATCCATATCTCGTCGGACATGTCATGAGGCCTTTTTGCATCTCTATGAAAATACATGTGTAACCTTTCACGAACCAATGTATGCCAGATTTGAGCTTTCCATCTTGAAAATTCAATGTCATCAAATCGAGAAGTCATCATGCTATCAATCCAAGAGACTAGGAATGTAACAAGAGACTAGAAATAATACTTTATCACCAATAGGATCACACGTGTGTATCCATATGCATAACTCACATCACAAATATCTCAGTGGAGAAGAAACGATGTGATTCATCTATCACATAACCATGCATCTAGCATGCACATAAAACCTTGAGCATATGCCTACTCACCAAGTCTCGAAACTGATCAAGTAGATGTGAAAGAATCCTAGAAAAAGTTCGATAGAGTATCCCCTATAAATTGAGATATCAAAAAGGATATTTAGTAGCAAAATATAGATGCCAAAAATTGTTGGCAATACATGCCAATACAATGGTGATACACCTTCCACTCGAGAATGAATCTTGCAAGATGATGCAAGCTGTCATGAATAACTCGTGACAAGTCCAAGTGAGTGGAGATAAGTAATGATCCAATGCTATCACACAAGCATAAAGGATCTAGTAGAGTACTCCTCTAACATAAAAGGTGATAAAATTTTGGCAGCATCACCTCTCTAAAATGGATTTTGAACCAAAATAACCAAAATAACCGTGTGGGAATGTATTATCCACTAATGCCAAATTGTAGTGACAATCATATATAATAATCAATGATAATATGGCTCAATCCAAAGCCATTGCAGGTGATAAAATGATATATAGTTGAGGCTCTAACTGGATCATGTATCTACACAAAAACAAGAATGCAAGCACTAACCAAGGTCCAAAATCAACTCATATAAATTGTGTGCAACGAGGATGCTAAGCCGTAAGTGGCATAAATGAGATATATACCGCAATGCCACTATACATCCAGAAAATGCTATGATCAAACTCATGATGGCATAAATATGAAAGGTATAGAATGTCGCCAAACACTTGACAAGATCATGCTCTACTCTCATATGCAGGAGCTACCATAGTGATCATACATGGATAATGCCTTCAAGCTCTAAAAATAAGAGCTCACATAGAAAACTCTCTCTCTCTCTCTCTCTCATGAAGTTCCAAAGCAAAATGAACCTCCAAAAGCAATTAGGGTTCTTCTGGTGAAAATACACTGCTCTCTATTTTGTTGTTTCATAGATGATAACCTCTAAATTTGAAGTTTTTCTCTTCAATAAGCTTCAAGAATGTTTTCTTGACTAAATAAAAATATTTAGAACACCTCCATCGAAGGTGTGTAGCTCAAGATAGACAGAAAACAAGTATTTTGTATCAATTTCACATTCACCTCCAACACTATTGCTATGTTTTCTTCATTTTTGGTGACCTAACACTCAAAATTTGGACCTATGCATTCAATAAATTTATAGCTATTATCTCAAGCTATGCATAGCAAGTTGAATCACTTCAATCCAATCTCTAAAACTCAAGTTACAGAAAAAAACTAACCTATTTTCCAATTGTTTGTAGATTCATCTTCAACATCACTCTCTGTTCTATGCTTTTTTGGTGAATGTAAACTCCAAAACAAATAGCTCTCTATATTAGCTAAGCACAAAACTTTCAATTTCACAAATTTGAGCTTCCTAGCTCAAGTTTTGGCTAAAATACCGAGCAGTTATAAGGAGGTGCAAACCTTCACATTCATCTTTTCTAACCTAAAATGCCATTGAAGCTCCTTGCATACCAACCTTCAAGAATCTCTAATACCAATGAAGAGCTTTGGTGTGGTGAACAAGAGGAGCAACGAGGAGATAAAGGGGGAGAGAGGAGACAAGAGATGCGCACACATGTGTGGGAGCCTGGAAATCCACATTATGATCTCTCTTGAGGAAATGCTCTATAAATGTACATATGTTAAACTTGGTTGTTTAAAGTAATTATCGAATCTGGGTTCTTGGGATGGTTAGGGGTCTGTAAACAGAGGCCCTATTTGTATTTTCCCAAATCTGCTGACTCACTTCCAATTACTACTACACCACTTAATGTTCAGGGTTAACTCTTTCAACTATTTTACGATTCTGCACATTAGAACTTATTCGCCGCAATATGCGATAACGTGCAACTCGTCATTTTACCGCAATGTCGATTACTTAATACTTCATCAATGACTTAATGAATCACCGAACTTAATTAACAGAGAGGCAGATAACAGAGTTGAGAATATGAAGAATACATGTTCCCGCTCCAATTCAGGCATTCGCCCAGAGCACAGTTTGGCGTCAACTACCTTTTGTTTCACGTACGCCCTTTTCATTAGTCAAAAACGGTACAATGATTACGCTACAACCTATCGGTGTGTGCATCCTTTCAGAATTACATATTACATTCTGGTTGCTCACACTATCATGCACGATGGACTCGAACCCAAAGGGATAATTACAAGGTTTAAGAGTCATCTATAATGCCTTGTATATACATGGATCGGGCTAAATTAAACGTACGGGCGATTTTCTGCTTCAAAGAATCTAACATATTCTTCAAAATTTGAGGCTCTACAAGATGGGCATCAGTTCTGATGGAACTGGCAGCTATGACCTGACTAATAAGGGACTCAGCCTGATTCTGCAAAAAGGATTCTTGTAAATAAAAAATCATTTGCTAAAAGCAGCATCTCTGTGTAGCTTCATTTCTGCAACTTTTGCATCAATCCTTGTAGCTCAGTGATGAGTAGCACCTCCTTTAATGTCAATCCGGAAAGACGTGAGGATGGTACGAAGACCTCGAACAAGTGATGTCACATGTGTGAGTGAGAAGCACAGAAACATGCATGCACATACACACACGCACACACAAGGCAAGACAAAGAGAGAAACAATGGAATTCTTTAGATTATTCAAGAAGTGTCACACAAGTTCAAATCTACAACAAGCTAACCTCAAAAATGAGCTCTCTACCTCTATTTATAGTTTTTGACTAGCTTTTGCCCTGTCCAGACCTAGTGTTCGACCTAGTTAGAAATTAGGTTCTAGGGTCTAGTTGAGAGCTCAAACGGAGTCTAAAAAATATGAAAATTGATAGGTTGGTAATTATAATGCTCCTCAAGCTCAAGGACTCCCTCGCTTGCACAAAATGGAGCTACAAAAATATGAAATGGTATTTACAATGGCTTTTAGTGATGAAAATCACTATTTTTGTAGGGCTTTCTTCTAGAGATTTGACATACACTTCCTGGAGCTCCCTACTTGCTCCTTCTTCTTGTGTGTCCATCTCTTTGATGTGCTCCTGTGCTTTGTCCTTGACCTTTAGCTTCATACAAAATGATAGGCCTATTTGCCAGATCTGTGTTGACTCCCTTACCTGCTTGTTCCTTGCTCTGACTCTCGTCTTTGGCTTCCTGGCCTCGTAAGTCCTTGACTGCCCTGACCACTGCCAACACTCCCCCCTCTCTCGCGTCTGCCGTCTCTGACAGACCCTTGTTTGGGTGAGCGTTTGACATAGTATTCCACCACATCTGAAGTGAGGTGATGTTCTTCCAGCCGCAGCCCCCATGCTAGGTCTGTTAACAAAGCGTCCCAATCTACTGGCCCTAGGATGTCCGGATGTGGTAGCCGCAATTGATCTGAGTGTAAGGTCCTCTCCATAGCAAACACTTGCAGGAGATGTGAGGGTCTGGGTACGAATATTTCAGAGTGGTATTCCCAGAACCCTGTGACGAATATCTCTTCAAAAGTTTGTTTGTAGAAAGCTGGGAGGTACTTTATTCTGGCATGCCAGACATATATTACATTGATTGAGGGGGTTGTGTTCATGTCATACACCAAGTCTAGGTTGCTTGCGATGAAGCCAACTCCTGAAAAATGTGGATCTTTAATGTTTTTGAATGTTCTAAATGTGATCAACATTAATTCAAATATCTTCATACACAGTTGTGCCATCACATGAGGGGTGTTGTGTAGTTTGAGACTCCAGTGAAGGATGGTGGAAATCATATATGCAACTGAGACCTGTCCTTTTGGAGATGCTAGATAGACATAATTCAACCATTTTGCACAACCTTTGATGTTCTTTACAACAATGGCAAACTCGGGCCAGGTGCATCTTCAGAGGACAGGAATGTAACATGGATTATACTTGATAAATAGTGGCATTTTGTTCCATGTTCGAACCATTTATGGATATGTTTCAAGGAGACGAATCTGCCAAGTGGGTTGGAGGGTTGATCCTTGTTTCGCACATTCAGGTAGATCTTCAAGACCAAATTGAGTAGCAAAAGTCGAGGCTTTGCCACACCTTCATTGAATCTCCGCATTGTAATCTGCTAAGAGCACATAATAAGGCATGTTTTGAGCATCGTTTGTTCCGATCCAGTGGTGATGTGACATGTTCTTGAAGTACTCGGAGTTTATGATAGTGTCCTCCAGTTTAGCCATTGATTGGATTTGGATTCTCTGATTGATAGAGTTCAAGTAAAGCTGTTAATTTCTTAACTTCGGAAGACTCGGATGGCTAGGGAGCTTCCAATAAGATCTGGTGAGCATGTTCAAGCGTAGTATATCATTCATTCAAGTCAGCATTTGCTTCTTCTATAGTCGCAAGCCGCCTCTGTAGTTGCTGGTGATCCGTAGTTAACTGACGATGGTGATCTTCGAGAGTCTGATATTCACTCTGCAGTTGATATACACATTGATGTAAAGTAGAAACACATTATTTATATTCAAGTATGCTGGGAAAGGAGAGGATGCAGGGGGGATGGGGAAGGGAAAGGGAATCGTGAATGAGGTGGAATGAAATGGTGATTTGGGTGGAGGGGGTATGGGAGCTTGTGGCTCTGTGGGGGGAGGGAGTGGTGTTGTGGTTGGTGATGTCTCCATTGTGTCAAAAGTATGTGTGCCTGTGTAAATGGGGACACTGGGTGGGGTGGATGTGATGTTCGTGAATAGTGTTGTGAATGTGGGCATGGTAACCCCTCCGAATTGGATGCGTGGAGAGAGAGGAATTCCCATGACATATGTGGTGATTGTGGAAGTTGGGGTGTGGTCGTGTCATGGGGCGAAGTGAATTGTGTCCTGAGAGGTGAGGAGTGTGGTGATGGTGGTGCCTCATCATGTTCTTCCGTCTGTGTGGTATCTCCTGGTGCTGATACATCTCTATGGATTTACTTTTCGAAGCGAAGGGGATGGGTAGACACTCATTTCTCAAAGCGATGAATGTAAGCCATAGTCGAATGAGTGGCTTCATCCAGGCCCAATGCGTCTGCGTGCACGTTCTGGGATTCAATAAACAGTTCGTCCACCCCTTCTTCTCCTAACATCTGACTTATTAGCATCTTTCCTATTTCCAGTGACAATTTGTGATGCTCCTGTACTCTTTTCATAGTTTCATACAACCTTTGATTTGCGCAGTATAAGCTGGGGCACTTGCTTGTTTTGAGGTTTCTTCGTACTCTTGGTCGTGTTCCTCGTCTGCTTCCTCTTCAGTCTCTTCTTCATCTTCGTCTACTTCCACTACTTTAGGTTGGGTAGGAGCTGAAGTCGTGGTGGTTGGTTGTTGTCCTCGGGTCTGAGCTTCCTCCATCTCAAGATTAGCTTCGTTAATCATCCTCGCTATTTCTTCATCTCTTAAATCATCCAGGGTGTAGCCCTATGGGAACTCCAAGTCAGATGGAATCGGGAGGAAAACAAGATTGGGTCCTTCTACACTCTGTCTGGGTAAGTGAATTGTAAATGGCAGACACGTGGTGTTTGAGGTGGTGTCACCTCTGGTGTGAGGGTGGTAGCTCTTGCTTGTGCACAGGGTATCTGCACTACACCCCTCATTTTCTTCGATGGTGGCCCTATTGTTGATAGCCGTCTCTCAAATTCCTGGGCTCGGGACCACACTAGTGCTCTTTGAATAGGCACATCATAAGCTAAGCACCTGTAAATGATCCTTGTTAGTGCACAACATCCATGAAGCACATTCTTATGTTTCTTATTCCAGCGCTGATGTGCTAGGTGGATTTGATCTATGATCCAGTGGGGTAGATTGATTGTGAGATTTTCTATTTCTGCCAAGTACAAGCTAAACCAAATTCTTTTGGGTGGCATGGTGAAGCACTCTTGGGCTGGAAAGGCGAAGTGTTGCATGATTGTGCGTAGGTGGAGGGCGATGGTAGGTGTCATAGCGACCATATCCTTTAATTTGTTAAGATCTTTGTGTTTCATTCTTCCAGGGATCAATGTTTCTTTCTCTGTGGGAATGTGCATGCCATTCATGTCCAAGGCCTCCCGTACTAGCTTGAGGGTCAGCTTGAATCTTTTTAGCTCATGGCTTGGCATTAATGAGGGTAGCACGAAGGTACTATCGCCTCCCTTGGCTCTGCTAGGGGTGATGGTGTAAGACAATAGTTACGCAATATAACACAGGAGCAATAGCAGAGAAGATAACAGATATAGGAGAATCTCAACAATTTTCTACTAACAGCAAGTACAAAGATGATGGCGTTGTCCACCCCTCTGCTCTCAAGATAGAGCTTAAATGGTGATCTAGACAACTCTAGATAGGGAGATACAAGGTAGAGGTATGCTGGTTCAACTTGATGTCTCAGGTAGTGTAGAACTCATGTATATATAGGATCATGGGTGGCCTTCCGTGGATGGCTATAGATGGGCGGTAGAGCATGGGTGGCCACCGCCTACGTAATTGTCATACACGGCTTAGACCGGTGTCGGGATGAAATCCCGCAGGGAGTGTGCATTGTTTTTTTTCAGAAGTTCATTGTTTTTGACTTTTTGTGTGATGTTTTGATCGAGAGAGTGGTATATTTTGTACATATTTAGGCCGAATTGATTGATTGTGTGATGCAGAAATAAGTTTGAGATGTATGTTAGACGTGTGTGTAAAAATAACTGACATTAGATCCATGGAAACCTTAGGTTTGACCCTTGAAACTGACTGGAAACATGAGTTTACCCCATGAAAACCGGACTTGAACCCTTGGAAATCCTTGGAGTTTAGGTCCGAACTGTAAATAAACCCATGAATTGGCGAGTTTGAGATAATTGTGAGCAAACCCTTACTTTTCCCGATCAAAAACTTTAGGTTGGACCCTTGGAAATGGCGGTTTCTGTAGGCCAAACCCTAAAAACCAATTAAACTGTAAATATCCAGTGTGAAATCAAAACCTTAGTCTAAGGGAAAATTAAAAAGTCTGCCAAAAATAGAAAGTTCATTGAGGAGGTTAGAACGTTCTAGAAGCGAGTCCAAGGGGGGGCCTATAAATAAGTGCTAATTCATTTGTGTTTACCCTACCCCGTGGATCTTGCTCGTGGATTGTCACCTCCAGGTATGCTCCTTGACCGTACTCCTTCATTTATGTTTTTTTTCCTTTTTCATATTTATGTGAAGTGTCGAGACGGAGGTAGTCTTCTCGTACGACCACATAGCTTGTGAGTTCATTTTCACAATTGTATACATGCGCTACATAGAGGTGGAGAGAGAGAGAGTAAGAGGTGGACTCGGGAAGAGATATGCGCTATTGGCTGCTAAAACATGAGAGTCTGAGGGAGAGAGTATTTGGAGGCGGCGCTGTGTTAACACGTAGAGAGAGTTATGTCGTGGCTTAGTGTCTGATCGACAGAGATGATGAGGGGAGAGAATTGTCCTGGAGGCACTACGCGAGGAATAGAGAGAGAGAACTACAATGGTCAACTGATGGCGACGCAGTCAAATACGCGTACTTTCATGAATGATACCATGTCTGAGAGATTCTGCAGCTGGGCATAACACACAGAAGAGAGATTCTTGCGGGCGCTGTTAGAGAGTGGAGGAAATGGCGTTGTTATGCCATGATAGAGAGATCGCCCCGGCAGAGTGATGGCAGTGGTTCTGTCCACGTGGAGAGAGACCCAAATTGGCGGCACCGCTGCAGATTGTCGTGAGAGAGAGAGAGAGAGAACAGAGCCATATGGAGAGAAAGAGGTGACGGTTGCGCTATGGAATTGTAGAGAGAGAGATACTGGCGGCCGCGCAAGCGATAGAGAGAGAAGAGGCTGTTCTGGCGGCGGTCCATCAGGAGACAGAGAGTGCGTAGAACTCTGTGAGAGAGAAAATGGTAGACACTCACAGGCTGCACCGCAGTGGAGGAGAGAGATTGCCGTCGCGCGAGGAATTGAGAGAGAGAGCTGCACACGGCAGGAATTGTGGAGGAGAAAGAGAGGCCATCTGCTACTCGTGATCCCTGAGACATCGGATGACTGGTGACTAGGCCGCGCATCCATTTCAGGAGAGAGACGCTGAGAGATTGTCGGCCGATGTTGTAGACGGTGATCCACGTCATTGATGTAGAGAGAGAGTAGATGGTGTCTGGATTCGGATGATGCATCGACTTAGAAGAGAGATGTGGCGCTCGATGTTTGGCCGCTCACGCACAGAGAATTCATGGAGAGAAAGAAGTATCAAGAATGGGCTGACGGCGAACGTGCGGACAGGGACACAAGAGAGAGATGAGAGAGTTGGTCGGTTCGTCGGTGCGCAGGCGAATTCACGTGAGGGGTAAGGTTCCTGCGGAGATTATGGCGGTGACTCCTTGATAGTAGATATACAAAGCATGAAGGAGAGAGACGGGGACGTCGGCTGTTGATGCGCACGCACTGTGTGGCGGCTAATAGAAGAGAGAGAGAGGGAGAGAGAGAGAGGGAGAGATAGATGGGCGTAGTGTTTTGAGGGCAACAAATGTCGCAGCTCGTGGCTTAGACATTTCAGATGCTGATCTTGTTGTGCATTATGATGTTGCGAATGACATTTGTACATCACTCTGGACGAACAGATCGTGCCGAAAAATTGGAGACTGCTATTTTAATGAATGAGGAACAACAACGTCGTAGTCTTGATTCACTTTAGCGGGAAAATTGACTAAAACAAAATCAAGTTGTTCGCTATACCAATAACATCCGTTACAAGAAGATATGTGTTGAGTGATTTTATCACAAGGTATGATAAAGGTCGCAAGTCTATTGATTTAACTCAAACAAAAGAGAAAGAATTGATTTAATATTTTGACCTTGGTTAGCTTAATAAATCGACTTTAGTCCATTGGTTAAAGTATACGTGGGAGTTGGATTCATAATAAGAGAGATGATTATAGATCCCAAAGAGAATTGGAAGTGTAGGCTTTGCCAAGAACTCCAGAAAGAGAGAGCGAAAGAAAGAAAAGAAGAAATAAGAGGAGAAGGAAAGAAGTGTTTATGACCATGCATATGTTTTTTCCCCATGTGTCTATGTGCATGAATGTCATACAATTTGAAAGAGAAAAAGAAACAAATTAAAATTCAAATATGTTTTTATGTGCTAATGACTTTTCAAGTATGATTTATTCTTTTCAAGAAGTACTAACATGTTTACCCGAACCCGTGGATCTTGCTCGTGGATTGTCACCTCCAGATTTATGCGGTTTCTGATTATCTGAAGTCAAGAGAAGGAAGGCCATTGCGGAGGGTACCTGAAGAAAAGAACGGACCGAAGTGAAGACTTAGAAGAAAAGCTTGGACTGCGAAGACCGAAGCAGAATCCTGTGGGCGATTTCTCGCACTGTAGCGAGGGATCTAGAGTAGACACTAGCCGGCCCGCACTGTAGCGGCGGCGTTTATCTTGTATCATCGCACCGCACTGTAGCGGTTTTATTGTACCATCGGCCCGCACTGTGGCGGCCTGTTTGTATCATTCATTTTATTGGAGGCTTCAGTTCTATTTTCGTTGTATCTTCGAGCTTGATCTGCATTCCGTGTATCACTGCGGTACCCGATCGTCTCTTTCCGACGCCCACGGTCCCACGTCTCGACACTTCCGAGGGGGGCGAGGGTCCCACGCCTACGAGGATCGCGCACGCTCCGGAGAGCACAGGCGAGGCGCCCAGCGCGCAGACGCCGCTCGCAGGACAGCGGGAACGGTGCACCAGAGCGGGGCCTGATCCAACCCCACGCGCCGGCTTCCCGCCACGACCTCCTTCTTCCCGACACCGGTTGAACCGACCTAGCAAATATAAATGATTTTTGACTCTGACAGGGAATATTCTATGGAATATTTCCTTTACCGTCACGTCGGGGGCACTGCCCCCAGACCCCCACCAGGGGGCCCACTGGCCCCCTGGGACCCCCTAGCCACGGCTGCTCCCCGCTGCCCCGGACCTCCCAATTGGGGACCCTGGTAACTCCCTTTCCTTACAATACCTTACATGGTCCAATATGACCTTGATTCAAGATGCAAGTTGGGATTCCCATCAATTGGGTAATGCACGCTTGGCTTCTCCTCATAACGGGGGCCTTACAAAATGTGCATACAATCATGAGGGGTAGACATTGATCATATACTAACACCCCCCCTCAATGTTTACCGATGAAAAATCAACTAGGTTTCGGTCCTATGCCCATGTGTTGAAGCTGTCTATTGAGCTGCTCTCTTCCAAGTGCTTTAGTGAATATGTCAGCACAATTTGCCTCTGTTGGGCAATATTCTAGCTCCACAATTTCATCTTCAATTAGCTCACGAATGTAATGGTACTGTACCTCTATGTGCTTGGTGCGAGCATGAAATACTGGGTTCTTTGCAATAGCCATACATCTTTGATTATCACACTTGAGTACAGTCGCCATATTTGATGGAAAGCCTAGATTTGCAAGAATTCTCCTTAACCAGACTGCCTCACAAGAAGCAAAACAAGCTGCTTTGTACTCTGCTTCAGTGGAGGAGAGTGCGAGAGTTGGTTGCTTTCTACTTACCCAAGAAAATATTCCTGATCCAAGTGAGAAACAATATCTAGAAACTGATTTTCTAGAATCACAATCTCCAGCCCAATCTGAATCACAATATCCTTGGAGTGTATCACCTGTGGTATAAAAAATACCAAAATCCAAGGTTCCTGCAATGTACCTTAGAATTCGCATTCCAGCATTCCATTGACTCTCCTTAGGTTTGTTGGAACACCTGCTTAACACTCCAAGAGCATAGCAAATGTCTGGTCTAGTGTTGCACAGAAAAATAAGACTTCCAACGAGCTTCCTATACTTCTTAGCATCTACATCAGGCATGTTATCATCCATAGATAGCTTATGATTTACCTCCATAGGTGTGCTAGTTGGTTTGCAGTCCATCATTCTGAATGCCTTGAGAATTTCTTTGGCATATTTTTGTTATGAGATGAAAATGCCATCCTTCCTTTGCCATACTTCAATTCCCAGACAAAAATGGAGTAGACCTAAGTCTGTCATTTCAAACTCAGTTCCCAAGCTGATCCGAGTTTGATTGATGAGTTCCTGATGATCTCCTGTAGTGATCAAATCATCCACATATACAATGACAACAACTAGGTTGCTATCCCTTTTCGTTACATACAAGTTAGCATCAGAAGTACTTCTTTCAAAACCCATATTTTTGAAGAAACTATCTATCCGTTGGTACCAAGCCCATGGAGCTTGCTTAAGTCCATACAAAGCTTTCTTCAACTTGCAAACTTTATTTTCTGAATTGGGCACCTCAAAACCTGGTGGTTGAGATACATATACCTCCTCCTTGAGGTGACCATTCAAAAATGCGAATTTGACATCCATTTGGAAAATAGGCTAGGCCTTTTGTGCAGCTACTGCAAGTACCGTCCGAATAGTTGTCATGTGTGTTGTTGGTGCAAAAGTTTCTTGAACATCAAATCCTTCGATCTGTGAAAAACCCTGTGCAACTAATCTTGCCTTATACTTTTCTAATGTTCCATCTGCTTTATACTTAGCTTTCCAAATCCATTTAGTACCTATTACCTTCTTCTTTGGCGGCAAGTTGATTACATCCCATGTATCATTTTTGAGGATACTATCATACTCCGACTACATTGCCGCTCTCCAACCTGGATCATCAAGAGCTTCTTCAATGGTGGTAGGTTCCTTTATCGAGCCCATGATATCTGCCATTAGAGCCATGTTAACAATGTGTTCTGAGGCTCTTCTTTGCTCCTCTATTCTCTTTGATCTTCGTAATCCATCCGATGATGATTCTGGTACATCTACATGTGGATTGTGATCATCAAAGAGCTATTGTGCCCACTTCGATAGTGGCTTACGCTGTGTAGCTACAATTGGTCGGCTTTTTATTGAGGAAATTTCTCCATCAGATGTTTCCTCCTCCTCAACTTTAACTTGTCTTTTGATAGGCACAAGGTGAGATATTTCTCCGTTTGATGAGATAGTAGATTTACCTTTATCTTCTACTAAGTGTGGTCGTTCATCAAACACCACATCTTGGCTGACAAAAATCTTCCTTGCCTTAGGATCCCACAACCTATATGCTTTAGACTCTTCACTATATCCTAGGAAGACACACATTTTGCTTTTTGAATCCAACTTTGATCTTGTTGAATCAGGAATATGTGCATAACAGAAACAACCAAAAATTCTGAAATGCAAAATTGAAGGCTTTCTACCAGAATATGCTTCTTGAGGATTCATCCCCTTTAGAGCTTTTGTGTAGCTTCGATTGAGGATGTAGACTGCTGTATTGACTACTTCTGCCCAGAATGAATCAGGCATGTCTTGAGCCTTTAACATACAACGAGCCATTTCAACTACTGTCCTGTTCTTGCGCTCAACAACCCCTTGTCCTTATAATGCAAAGGTCCAGAGTAGAGGGATTGTCAATGCTATTATCCAGGAACAAGGGCAACCGGCCAGTCACTACGTACCACCACAAATGAGGAATACTCCTTACCAAGGATACAAGAATTATAGAGGAGCACGGTCAACTAACTTTGGACAAGCTCGGTGGAACGCGGGTCCATCAAGTGAAGGTGCATCTCCCCCACCACCTAAATGCCATTTTTGTGGTGAAATAGGGCATATTCGTAGGTAGTGTAAAGATGTGGCTGAGTACGACAAAAGGAAAAAGGAAAGACAACATCCTATGATGAACATGGTGTACATTTTAGTAGTCGACACCCAAACAGCACCGGTACAAACACATTCGGGAAAGCAGTTACAGCCAGCTGCAAAGATTTTTGAGCCTCGAATTCATGAATAGCAGAAGGTGTTTTCTAAAGCAAGCAAGTGGGCAACCCAGGAACAAACTATTTTTCTTGACCCAGTTCTAGTGACGCAACAAAGCATACCACAGGCAGTACCGGAAGGTAGAAATCTAACCCAAATAGTACTAGAGTCCCCACCGGACACCGTACCGGAAACAACAAAATTTAATTCGGTATGGGATGTTGTTAGCTCAGGAAATGGTTGTCTTATGCACTAATGTGTTGCTATTTGGCAGGAGAAGATGTTTGATTTTAGGTACTTGAAGAGTGATTAGATGATTGATGGGAAGTAATCTTGAGGTTACGTGATGAAGTTTTGGTCAGAGAGGAATGTGGTCTAGAGGGCACCATTAAGCTTTCACATAAGAGGGGATGCGGTCCATGTCCCTGCTGTAGAACCACAGATAGTTGGAATTTCTGAAGGCATAAATACTTGGGACATGAAGCTAAAAGTCAGTGAAGATAGAATGTTACAAATAAATGGTGAGGTGCACCGAGTGTGACGGACATAGCAGGGGTCTCTAGCTGCATATTCTCAAGTGAGAATTTTGCAAGTGGAGATGAGGAATTTTTGGCGGATGAAGCAAAATCAGATGATTCGTATATAAATTTAGGAAGCAATGTTGAAATATGTGTGGATAACCTAGCTCTTGAGCTCGAACAATACTCTGAGGGAGAGATGGAGGAAGAAGAATGTGAAACAGATGATGAAGAGCTGGAAGAAATTATAGAACAAGTCAAGGTTATGCAAAACTTGAACTTGGAACACAACCTGGCGTTGATGGTTTTGACCAAAGTTTTTTGTGCGCCTTCTTGGTGCAAACATTTTCATTGGTACTGTGACATTCATTTCAAAGCAATCGGGTGTAGGAGACGATGCAGAGACTCAGAAGTTGCCAAAGGTTGTTCAATTTGTTTCTTTTCGCAGGCGACTGTCAGAAGTCAGTCCGTTTCTTTTTGCAGGCCGTTGTGTGTGTTTGTCCTCTGTGGGGAGGGGGGCTGCTTCTTTTCGTCCGCTGAACAACAAAGGGCAAAAGGGGGAGGTTATCTTTTGTTTTTTGTATGATTCTCTTGAGCAGGTACACGGAGGATATAGAAGAGGGGGAAGATTCAACAGTGCTCTCTCTCTCCACGTGGTGGGTGACAACTTAGAAACGGAAAGGGGGAAAATTCTGAGTGCGGGAAGGATTTTTTTTCTGCTGGCTCTCGTTGGCTTGCTGGGATCCTTCAGGCCAGGGGGATTCGAGAAGAAGGAAAAGTGTGTTCTATGGCGCTCTTCTGCAGGAATGCGTGGAAGGCAACAGAGGCCATGGAGGATTTTGTCCAGAGTCGCATAGAGTTTTTCGGAGAATGTTCCTGAAGAGAGTTCTTCAAGGCGGACAACAGCAGGCACCAAGGAGAAAAGAAGATGAAGCTGTTTAGTTTGGATAGAATAGAAATGAACGGGGAGAAGGAGTCGTCACTTCTTGGGAACAATCAGCAGAAGGGGGGAGATTGTCAGAGTCACCGTCTTCGTTGCTGAGCTACAAAGGAAGAAGCAGGTGTGCGCAAAAAGGAGGAGAACTAATGTTTTGGGGTGGAAAAGATTTTCAGCAAATGAAAACGACATCCGAAAGGAGGAATAGTGGACTGTTCTAGGGAAAGAAACGCTTCATTGCGGAGCTCTCAAGGGCTGTAAGGGAGAATGGAGTCATTTATTGACTGTGGAAATGTATTTCCAAGATGATATCTACATGCGCGCCACCAAGTTGTTGATGATTCTAGTGAAATCGATCTTAACTGAAGATATTATGCTCTACAATACGTCTTTGCTCATTCGCACAAGAGGACGATCAGAGAGTACGATTGTACATCTGTGTTATCATGATGGCGGATCGTATGCATTCTGGCTGTGCTCAAGATTTCTGATGGCAATCTTTTGACATCAACGTTCTGTAATTCCGGCCTCAATAAATCTCTGCTAATGTCTATTCTACTGCCGAGCACTCGAATGAAGAAAAGGTTGTTAATGGTGATACTTTGATCATGCGCAAAAACACTAGAGAGGCTGCATAGCAGGAGGGAGAATAATCAATTGTTACATTATGTGTGCTGCTGCTATCATCCGTACCTTTTGTTATATATCTGCCACAACATTGATCATTGAATAGTTAAGTTCTGAAGCATTTTTGTTTTGAAACAATGCATCTGAGCTGCGTGCGTCTCATCAGAGGAGGCATTGGAGTTGGATTGGTTTCAACAAAATTCTTTGGTGCAGTCCATAAAATGGAGAATGCTGCGCCCTGATTCATCAAAGGCTGAAATTTGATATTTATCTACGAGACGCAACCCATGCTTCTCTGCTGAACTATGGATTCTGCTTCAAAGTTATACTGACAAAAGTGTAAGCAAGATGATGACGTTACAGGAGGAGTAGCTGCGGGAAGTACTACAGTGCTGCTAGATAATTGGACTACCTCTGAGAATGCAAGGCTATCTTACATCAACATTTTGATATCAGACCTTGCACTCGAAGATAGCTGGCTAGAGTTTTTTACGTGCTAGTGCGCTAAAGATCTTGAATTCAAACGACTTTTCCAGGTCAGTTCTAATTGCTAATAGATGTATTGACTGTATGGGTAGTATGACGAAGGGAAAATTGAGAAATGTGTAGCACTCAAGGATGCTGGTTCTAATCCCGATAGTATAGTGGAAATAGAGCATCTAAAATTAGGAGAATAACATGTTGAAGGACCATCCATATGAGAGATTCTGCTTGCAATTCCTCAACCTCATATGCACGTCATTATCTACTTAGATACCATTTTGAATGGAACATGGAAACCATATGTAACAGAGTCGAGTAGAGTCAATTGCACTGAACATAAAGATTGTTTGCTGCCATTGCTTCAACTGGGAAGAGTTTTTATTTCTGCATGAATCTAATGCACACCTTAAAAAAAAAACGTTTTTATGACAGTTCTCTCAAAACTTTACGGGTAAGTCTGCTGAGTGCATGTCAGGGCCTCACCTTTTACTTTGAGAACCAGTCTTATTGCACTTTGCATGCTCTGGGCACACTTGGATTTGAAAAATCAACTCACTGTAATATATCAGATTTCATCGCTGCCACATGAAACCTGGACTTCAATCAAGCTGAACATTTTCAATGTTCTCTATCCTCATCCTTCGCCTTCTAAACATCATTTGTTTCATCTTGGGTGCATTGACTGACGAATAATAATATATAGACAAAGGAAGGAATGAACAAGAATATATTTTGAGGGTAGCCAATGATATTTAACCATATATGTCTGACTAACGAGTACAACACCTTGAGAACGTCAATATCCGCATGATTTTATATAGTTTCTTGAGGAAGATCATTTTCCCAAAAATTGAAGTTTTCAGGTGGAAACGCAAGATGTAGGTGAGAGATGAAGGGAGAAAAAGTATGTGTGAATGTTCAATGACTTTTGACTTGCGTGTGATCTGTATCATGAGTATTGTGTATTGCTAAATGTTAGTGACAAACCATGTGAATAATTGCTTGTGGTTGTACGCGGATGGAGGGGGGAGAGAAAAAGTAAGTGCGTATATAAGTGAAAGGGAATTAGGGAGAGAATGTGTGTATAAGTGTATGTGTGCGGGTGAGGAAGAGTGTGTGCCAATGAGAGTGCATGAGTGGGAGAATAGGTGCAAGGTTACATGTTTGTGAGAGAGAGAAAGTGTGTGTGTAGGGGTAAATAGGAGAATGAAGAAAGTGGGTGAGAATGCGTGTGTAAGGGTGATGGGAAGCAGGTGAAAAAGGAAGCGAGAGTGAGAAAAGTAAAGGAAAAGGAGGAAGAGAACGAAAGGAGAACACGAGGAAGCAAGAAGAGAAATCTAGAAAATTAATCCACAAGTTTGGGTCCCTGCTCACATGCATATAAGTGTTTCCTTTCCCCCTCTTCCATGAATACATTCAAGGGGAATTAGTGGACTTCTAGTAAGAAAAAGTGACCGAGTGACAGTAAATTGGGCAACCCATAAGTGCATTTAAGACATTTTCCCTTGGGTAAAGAGCTTTAACATTTTGGTGTGTTTGCCGGGAAAAGCTTGGCATGTCTCTATAAGAGAGTTCCATAGGTTCGCCTAGCACCACATGTTGGCCGAGCTTGAGGACTCCAGATCTAGTACATGAGCGAGGGGAGCTGATCCTCAAGAGGAACACAAACGGAAAGAGAAGAGCACGCTCAGAGAAGAGCCCTTGAAAGAGAAAGGAAGAGGTGGGAGTCGCAAGGTGAGTCTACCTCGACTAGCTCGAAGAAATCTGCCAAAAAGGTGTACTTCCATAGGAGAGTCGCGAATCAAGTGCAAAAGTTTGAAGGAGGGATCCTAAGGCCGCGTGCACTAAATTTCTGGGATCGAAGTGACATTGAAATCACATCTCTGTTTGAAATGGCTCAGCGGATTTCGGTTCATCTGGGGGACTTCACCAAGTTCTCAAGTGCTTGGGATAAGGATCCAGATAGTTTTATCCAACTATTTGAGGTTACTTGTGAGGCCAACGAGGTAGTTGACCAGGGTCAAAGATTGAGGATTTTTCCGGCTACTCTTTGTGATGAGGTAGCCAACTAGTATGGGAATCTGACACCACAAGAGCGTGAAACTTATCAGATGCTCAAGGAAGCCTTCTTGGCAAAGTTTCGACGACAAGGCTTCCAAGATAGATTGGCCCAACAGATGGATTACCTGCGACAGGGAGTTAATGAGAGCATTGATAACTACATTCAGAGAATGGAAACCTTGGTAAGAAAGATGGGTGTGAATGCCCTGAACGATGAGACATTGAAGAGAAGGTTCATCGCAGGATTGAGAGATCCTACGGCGCAACAGCATATCAGCCTGACAAGACCTGCAACTTTAATAGATGCTAAGGAACAAGCAAGGCTTTGGGAGGAAGTACAATTATGTCAACAAAGGAAGATTGAGCTCTTATACGAGCCAATGGGAGGCCCAGGAAACATACCAATGAAAGATCCTAGCCAAGGAAGTCCCACATTGACGACCCCAGCTTTTGTAGCGGCCACTAGCACGCTAGGTGAGGTGAAGCCTGCGCTGACTGAAGAACGAGTATTGGAGTTGGTCAACCAAGCTATAAAAGCTGTCACAATGACCCAAGAAACATACACAGTAAAACTAGAGGTAACTACAAACCCGAATCAAGTGTTTAGATCGAATACATGGTGTGGAAAGTGCCATGGTTACAGCCATTTGGCTTCAGAGTGCCCTACAGTCTCAAGGGTATTCACAGATAGATCACCACCTAGAATGTGTTGCACTTTTTGTGGAAGGACAAATCACACGGAGGACCGATGTTACAACAAGAGAGCCTATGAAGAGAGGACCATGAAATCGGGAGATACAAGAGAAAGATCCTACACGAGGTTGCCTGCTCAAAGTGTCCCACCTACATCTCATTGGGAAAACAGACAAACTTATGGATATGTTGCTCAGGGTCAGGGAGGAGACTATCCGAGAGGAGCTACACGTGATCAAAGGAGAGATGGTCCAATCCAGTGTTGGAGATGCCATGGCTTTGGCCATACTCAATCTAGATGTCCAAACAAAAAGAAACCAGTTGATTATACCCCGCTATGTAGGTGCTGTAGTGGAGAGGGCCACTTTGATGAAGATTGTCCAAAATGAAGAGCTGCCACTAGCAAGGATAAGGGGCCAGTAGGGTCCTCAAATTATGTTGAGACTCAGATGCATTCCACACCGAGAGCTCAACAGCACGTTCCTACGATCAGAGTAGTGTTCAAGACACCGAGTCTTCACGAAGGCTCTAGCTTGTCAATGCACTTTGTGGGTGCTTACCAGGCCAAGAAACCGCATAAAGAGCCAACTGTGGCAGTAGTCACAAGGACTCAAGAGTATTTGAAGAAAAATCCAGAAGGTGGAAGCGAAAAAGCGAGCCAGGAGAAGACACCCGAACATGGAGAGGTAGAAAACCAAGTTGGGGGGATTTGCTGAATAGCAAGAGTTTGAGGATGGGAAAGAAATTGAGATCCCTCCACCAGTGACCAAGGAGTTTGTGCTAGGCATAGCACCATTCCCTGAAAGATTAAGAGCTCCAAAGTGTAAGAAGGAAAGACAAAGTTTGGAAGAAGTTGACATCGTAAAACTGTTTGCTGACACGGAAGTCACGCTAGACATTGGCACATTGCTGAAATGTTCACCTGCTTATAGGAAACAATTTCTACAACGAATATATTAAAAAGTCGAGGAAAGCTAGAGATAAAAAGAGACAAGATAAAGAGGTCGAAGGTATGATTCAAAGTATTACGACACAAATTGATTCGAATGCTCCAGTCGTGACAGTCTAGATTAAAGGGTATGCAGTCCCCGGTGCTCAGTTAGATAGTGGAGCTGCAGTCAACTTAATGACTGAGTACATGATGAAAGCTTTGGGCCTCAACCACATGGAAGAAACTCCAATGTCCTTGAGGATGGCAAATCAAACGCAAGTGAAGCCTGTGGGTCTTTTGAAGAATGTAAGCACAGTTGTGGGCGATCTAGAATTTAAAGTTGATTATCTGATAGTAAGACCAAGGACCTCAGAGGCCACTTTCTCGATCTTACTCGGATGGCCATGGCTTATGCAAGCCAATTGTGTGCATGACTGGCGCACAGGTTTCATTTCAATAGGGCCAAAGTCTGATCGGATTCAAATCCAAGTATCTCCAAACTCGACCGACAAGAAGAAGACAATAATAGTCGATGAGATGGAAAAGAAAGCAAAGGAGAAAGTAAGGCAAGAGATGGCACAAGCTAGGTTTTCTTTGAACACGGACACCTACAAGAATCTACTTCAAGACGGGTTCAACTTGCAGCTCTCCAAGAATCAAGACACAAAGATGGGAGAATATCAAAATCCATTGCTCTATAAAGATGATTCCGATCAGGAACTGCTAGGATGGTTGGCAAGTACAGGCGAGGCTGAGTGCTATACAATGCACATCAACCCGGTGGAGAAGGAGAAGAAAATGAGCCAGGTGGTGGATCCTCATGCAAGGAGGGAAAACTCTTCGAAAAATAGAAAATGCTCTTTTGAAACTCGTGATCGAGGATATCATCAAAAGTCGAAAAGGAACCAAGACAGTAAGCTATACTCTAGCATGAGGAGAGTACATGACGCCATAAGCAAGGGTACATGCAAAGGAGAGCACGAGGGCAAAGGGAGATCCGGGAGAGAAAAGTGGTGTGTGGATCGCGACAATTCTAGTAAGGAATTAGTTGACCGAAAGGAGAACCTCTTAAAAGGAAGAGATAGGGAGAACCAAGATGGTGGTGAAGCGAGGATTCTTAGACGTGAAAAATTGGAGAGAGAACCTGCATTCGGAAATGCGCCAAAAAAGAGTACAATGAGTAGAGTGCTTCATGCAAAGAATACGTGTAAGAATGACGACGACCTAGAGGAGTTAGGATTGGCTCATGCCGAGCATGCCAGAGTTATTCGAGGGAGGTTTGATTGGATTAGATGTCAGGATAGCGAGCGAAACGTACAAGGATCGATAGGTGAATGTGCATGGACAGGACTTCGAGTGAGCCGTTGGATGATGACACTTTTTTGCGTGATTTGGGTGCTCTTACGAGAGATCTGTGGTTGGATACGAGATCGAAACGAGAAGGCCTATCTCTACTTTTTCAAGCAATTTACCTTCTGTTTACAGGAATTGCATAAACTGGTAAATCGAGTGTGTTACTGTGCAGGATCACTGAGGACTAGGCGACCGATGGCTGATCAAGTATACCAGAGCGCTCTGTTCGACCTTGTCATATATTTTTCAGATCAAGCGTTAGAAAGCATGGAGATATCGGTTGAGAGCTTGCGGACAAACTATGACGTGGAGGAGGCACAGTGGCTCGTACGCTTTTGGAATCAAGGTATGGACATTGACTTTCCATTTCCCAAATTCGAAGCGTATCTACTTAGTTGGGTTAGATATGCCAAGGATCGGTACTTCTACTATGACAGCACGATGGAATTGCCTAATGAGGTAAATGATATCTATTGGGCTTGGGCAAACCTCTTAACGATAGGTAGCGATGACTGAGCTCCTGAAGTTGAGCCTGACTCGCCCTAGGGAAGTCGTCGGGATGCAAGTATGAGGTGAGGCTATATGAGATATCCAGGAGACCCATATCCTAGATCATCCAAGGATAGGTATATAAGGGACCAGGGTATAGCCCGTTGTATTTACCTAGTGATAGTCGAATCTATGAATACATATGTAGTGTCTGTAATTGAGAGAGTGGAGTAAAGAGATGGTTGATTTGTCAAAGGCTAGAGTGTGAATGTTTGTATGCATGTGTGGGAAAGGTGGGGAACATCCCTTTCTTCCTCTCCCTAATTCTCAGGACTGGGGTAAATTAATTAACTATGAAAAAAAAGAGGAAAAAAAGAAAAGAAAAAAAACATTGTGTTGTTGTGATTGTACCAACGTGCTATGGTGGGCTAGTAGGTGGGTGGAGTTATCTTAGCCGGGTGGTTAGGACCACGAGCCGCAGCTAGTTTTGCCATAGGCTTTGGATGTATATGTTGATGTCTTAGCTATGCGCCATAACGGGTTGGTAGGTAGGTGGAACCATCGTGGCCGGGTGGTCACGACCACGAGCCACATCCAGCTTCGTTATGGGCTAGCTTATATGTGTTACTTGTCTATCGTTATGTGTTTGTGTGTTGAGCGCTGCGTTGCATTGGTAGGTGGGTGGAATCAACCTGGTCGGGTGATCAGGGCCACGAATCGCATCCAATGTCAACGTAGGCCAACGTGTGAATATAAATAAAATTTACATATGAAATTATTCCCCACTCCTAAGGGAGAGAGAGAGAGAGAGGAGACGGCAATGATCGCCTGGAAGGGAATGTTATTTGCTTGTGTAATTGGTATATGGTGGCTTGCGACAGATCAACTCACTCCAAATCAACATTCTCAAAGGCACGGATACTGTATATGTACTTATGGATGAGACCTTAGCGAGGTAATGCAACGGTCTTGCTTTATAACTTGTGTGCTCTATCCAAGGGTTTTCCAGTGCATGGGATACTCCAGGGTTTTCTGTAGGACTTGTACTCGGGTCTCGATATCTTCTGTACGACGACGATGGGGATTCTTAGGGAGTGTCTAGTCATGGAATATGTGTACATAGCGAATAGTAGGTCAATAAGAGGGGTATGCATTTTGGGTATGTTGCATCTCCTGTTGGATTCATTTCAGTTGTTGTTGTTTAATTCGGTACATTCGTTTTTGTTTTCTAGCTTTGGTAGCTGTATGCATAAGACATGGAAAGGTATGCATGTGTTATTTTGGTTGAGACTATTTTCATAATGGAATGCATGAGCAATTTGATGCATGTTGGAAATGGAGTTGCATATATGTGTATGTTATTTGATCATTTTGGAAGTGAATGATTTGTATGTATTCATGAGTGATTTTTCTTAGCACTAATAGCTTCAAGGAGTGCAGGTCTAGTGGGAATGATGGCTCGATGAAGAGGTATGCAAATAAGTTGTACATTGACATTCATATGGCTGTTTGAATTATATTGCAGCAAGAGTGGCTCGTCAAGGACGCCTTCGCAAATAAGAAGAGGGGAGTATGTTAGCTCAGGAAATGGTTGTTTTATGCACTAATGTGTTGCTATTTGGCAGGAGAATTTTTTTAATTTTAGGTACTTGAAGAGTGATTAGATGATTGATGGGAAGTATCTCGAGGTTACGTGATGAATTTTTGGTCGGAGAGGAATGTGGTCCAGAGGGCACCATTAAGCTTTCACATGAGAGGGGATGCGGTCCATGTCCCTATTGTAGAACCATAGATAGTTGGAATTTCTGAAGGCATAAATACTTGGGACATGAAGCTATAAGTCACTAAAGATCGAATGTTACAAATAAATGGTGAGGTGCACCAAGTGTGACGCACATAGCAGGGGTCTCTAGCTGCATATTCTCAAGTGAGAATTTTACAAGTGGAGATGAGGAATTTCTTGCGGATGAAGCAAAGTAAGATGATTCGTATATAAATTTAGGAAGCAATGTTGAAATATGTGTGGATAACCTAGCTCTTGAGCTCAAACAATACTATGAAAGAGAGATGGAGAAAGAAGAATGTGAAACAAATGATGAAGAGCTAGAAGAAATTATAGAACAGGTCAAGGTTATGCAAAAATTGAACTTGGAACACAATCTGGCGTTGATGGTTTTGACCAAAGTTTTTTGTGCGCCTTCTTGGTGCAAACATTTTCATTGGTACTGTGACATTCATTTCAAAGCAATCGGGTGTAGGAGACGATGCACAGACTCAGAAGTTGCCAAAGGTTGTTCAATTTGTTTCTTTTTGCAGGCAGCTCTCAGAAGTCAGTCCGTTTCTTTTTGCAGGCCGTTGTGTGTGTTTTTCCTCTATGGGGAGGGGTTTGCTTCTTTTCGTCCGCTGAACAACAAAGGGCAAAAGGGGGAGGTTATCTTTTGTTTTTTGTGTGGTTCTCTTGAGTAGGTACATGGAGGATATAGAAGAGGGGGAAGATTCAGCAGCGCTCTCTCTCTCTCTCTCCGCGTGGTGGGCAACAACTCAGAAACAGAAAGGGGAAAAATTCTGAGTGCGGGAAGGATTTTTTTTCCGCTGGCTCTCGTTGGCTTGCTGGGATCCTTCAGGCCAGGGGGATTCGACAAGAAGGAAAAGTGTGTTCTGTGGCACTGTTCTGCAGGACTGAGTGGAAGGCAATAGAGGCCATGGAGGATTTTGTCCAGAGTCGCAAAGAGTTTTTTGGAGAATGTTCCTGAAGAGAGTTCTTCAAGGCAGACAACGGTAGGCGCCAAGGAGAAAAGAAGATGAAGCTGTTCAGTTTGGATAGAACAGAAAGGAACGGGGAGAAGGAGTCGTCACTTCTTGGGAACAATCAGCAGAAGGGGGGAGATCGTTGGAGTCACGGTCTTCTTTGCTGAGCTACAAAGGAAGAAGCAGGTGTGCGCAAAAAGGAGGAGAACTAATGTTTTGGGGCCGAAAAGATTTTCAGCAAATGAAAATGACATCCGAAAGGAGGAACAATGGACTGTTCTGGGGAGAGAAACGCTTAATTGCGGAGTTCTGAAGGGCTGTAAGGGAGAATGGAGTCATTTATTGACTGTGGAAACGTATTTCCAAGATGATATCTGCATGCGTGCCACCAAGTTGTTGATGATTCTAGTGAAATCAATCTTAACTGAAGATATTACGCTCTACAATACGTCTTTGCTGATTCGCACAAGAGGACAATCAGAGAATAGGATTGTACATCTGTGTTATCATGATGGCGGATCGTATGCATTCTGGCTGCGCTCAAGAATTCTGATGGCAATCTTTTGACACCAACATTTTGTAATTCTAGCCTCAATAAATCTCTCCTAATGTCTCTTCTACTGCGGAGCACTCGAATGAAGAAAAGGCTGTTAATGGTGATACTTTGATCATGCGCAAAAACACTAGAGAGGCTGCACAGCAGGAGGGAGAATAATCAACTCTAACATCATGTCTGCTGCTGCTATCATCCGTACCTTTTGTTATATATCTGCCACAACATTGATCATTGAATAGTAAAGTTCTGAAGCATTTTTGTTTTGAAACAATGCATCTGAGCTGCGCGCGTCTCATCGGAGGAGGCATTGGAGTTGGATTGGTTCAACAAAATTCTTTGGTGCAGTCCATAAAATGGAGAATGTTGCGCCTTGATTCCTCAAAGGTTGAAATTTGATTTTTATCTATGTGACGCAACCCATGCTTCTCTGCTGAACTATGGATTCTGCTTCAAAGTTATACTGGCAGAAGTGTAAGCAAGATGATGACGTTAGAGGAGGAGCGGCTGTGGGAAGTACTACAGTGCTGCTGGATAATTAGACTACCTCTGAGAACACAAGGCTATCTTACATCAACATTTTGATATCAGACCTTGCACTCGAAGATAGCTGGCTGGAGTTTTCTACATGCTAGTGCGCTGAAGATCTTGAATTCAAAGAACTTGTCCAAGTCTGTTCTAATTGCTAATAGATGTATTGAATGTATGGGTAGTATGACGAAGGGAAAATTGAGAAATGTGTAGCACTCAAGGACGCTGGTTCTAATCCCGATAGTGTAGTGGAAATAGAGCATCTAAAATTAGGAGAATAACATGTTGAAGGACCATCCATATGAGAGATTCTGCTTGCAATTCCTCAACCTCATGTGCACGTCATTATCTGCGTAGATACCATTTTGAATGGAACATGGAAACCATATGTAAGAGAGTCGAGCAGAGTCAATTGCACTGAACATAAAGATTGTTTGCTGCCATTGCTTCAACTGGGAAGAGTTTTTATTTCTACATGAATCTAATGCACACCTTAAAAAAAAAACGTTTTTATGATAGTTCTCTCAAAACTTTATGGGTAAGTCTGCTGAGTGCATGTCAGGGCCTCACCTTTTACTTTGAGAACCAGTCTTATTGCACTTTGCATGCTCTGGGCACACTTGGATTTGAAAAATCAACTCACTGTACAATATCAGATTTCATCGCTGCCACATGAAACCTCAACTTCAATCGAGCTGAACATGCTCAATGTTCTCTATCCTCATCCTTCGCCTTCTAAACATCATTTGTTGCATCTTGAGTGCATTGACTGACGAATAATAATATACAGACAAAGGAAGGAATGAACAAGAATATATTTTGAGGGTAGCCAATGATATTTAACCATATATGTCTGACTAAGGAGTACAACACCTTGAGAACGTCAATATCGGCATGATTTTATATAGTTTCTTGAGGAAGATGAGTTTCCCAAAAATTGAAGTTTTTAGGTGGAAACGCAAGATGTAGGTGAGAGATGAAGGGAGAAAAAGTATGTGTGAATGTTCAATGACTTTTGACTTGCGTGCAATCTGTATCATGAGTATTGTGTATTGCTAAATGTTAGTGACAGTCCATGTGAATAATTGCTTGTGGTTGTATGCGGATGGAGGGGGGAGAGAAAAAGGAAGTGTGTATGTAAGTGAAAGGGAATTAGGGAGAGAATGTGTGTATAAGTGTATGTGTGCGGGTGAGGAAGAGTGTGTGCTAATGAGAGTGCATGAGTGGGAGAATAGGTGCAAGGATACATGTTTGTGAGAGAGAGAAAGTGTGTGTGTAGGGGTAAATAGGAGAATGAAGAAAGTGGGTGAGAATGCGTGTGTAAGGGTGATGGGAAGCGGGTGAAAAAGGAAGTGAGAGTGAGAAAAAGTAAAGGAAAAGGAGGAAGAGAACGAAAGGAAAACGCGAGGAAGCAAGAAGAGAAATCTGGAGAATTAATCCACAAGTTTGGGTCCCTGCTCACGTGCATATAAGTGTTTCCTTTCCCCCTCTTCCAAGAATACATTCAAGGGGAATTAGTGGACTTGGAGTAAGAAAAAGTGACCGAGTGCCAGTAAAGTGGGCAACCCATAAGTGCATTCAAGACATTTTCCCTCGGGTAAAGAGCTTTAACAGTTTTCTTATCCAAGGCATCAATTACAATGCCATTGGGACAACTATTGGGGTTCCTGGTGTGCATCAACAGTTCCAGCAATAGGTTAGTTCAGGACCTTCATGTGCTCCTTCAAGAGCCACAATTCAGCCTGAACTTGATCCGAAGGTGGATCATGCGGTGCCCTTGATTACAGCGTGGTATAAGAATCACAAATCACTCAAGCATTAATTGATGGAGGTTCTGGTGTAAACATTGCAACAACATCACTTTGTCAACGGATGGGATGGACAAAAATTGAACGTGTCCAATTTTTTGTGCCAATGGCTGATCAATCCCGAGTTCGTCAAGTTGTATTAGTAGGCGATATTCCTATTACTCTTCAAGGAGCTGTATTTAAAATGACCTTTGTTGTTCTGGAACTACCCAAATCCAGTCTTGACTATAACCTGGTCTTTGGATGACCATGGTTAAAACAATCTAAGGTAGTTCAGGATTGGTCAGCGCATGAATTGATTTTTAAGAATAACCAGTGTAAATATGTCGTTCCACTAGATGACATGAAGCATTGGAACTTGCATGCATGACCATATATAGCCGAACCTATATACATGCTAGATGGTCTTTCAGATGATGAAGAGGAAGCTTTTCTTAAAGCCAACAAGGATCTGATGGCACTCAAAACTGTGGAATTACAAACGGTGGTCGATAACTGGAGTCCGGCAGCCTGTATGGTAGTACCACCAACTAGTGAACCCGAAGTAAGTGTAGCACAGACCTTGGATGATATGATGCTACAACAACTACTTTAGTCAGGTGACGACTTTGCCATGCCCCGATAGTTCTACGTACTGGAATATCAATTGGTTACCTGCAATTTAGGTGATGAAACTAATCCGCGGTCGGTGAAGATCAAGGCGGAACTAGTAGAGACTTTCCAAGATAACTTGCTACAGTTACTACCTGAATTCTCTGATGTGTTTGCATGGGATTACTGGGATATGAAGGGGTTGGACCTGTGTATCTATCAACACATGGTTATGCTGAAACCAGATGCTCGGCCTATTAAACAACCCAGTTATAGAATGAATCCTCACTATGCGGCCTAGGTAAAAGCAGAATTGGATCGATTGCTGAAGGTTGGGTTTATTGTCCCGATCAAGCATGCGGAGTGGATTTCCCCCATTGTCATAGTCCCTAAGAAGAATAAGCAATTACGGATATGTGTGGACTACCGGAAGTTAAATGCTGCCACAGTACCTGATCCATTCCCTCTGCCATTTTTGGACACAATGCTAGATGATGTGGCAGATCGCGAGATGTATTCCTTTTTGGATGGATATAGCGGTTATAATCAAGTATGAATGGCAGAGCAAGACATTCCAAAGATAGCATTTATAACCAATTGGGGCGTTTATGCGTGTACAATGATGTGGTTTGGTCTGCGAAATGCTCCAAGTACGTTTCAGCGCTGTATGCAAGAAATTTTCTCTCCTTATCTAACCACATTCATGAGAGTTTACTTGGATGACTTCTCCTTATCCGGTGATACTTCTGCGCATTTGTATCATTTACGGTGTTGTTTTTCAAAGTGTCAAGAATACCATTTGTGCTTAAACCCAAATAAATCGATGTTCTCAATATCTTGTGGCAAGTTGCTAGGACACATTATCTCAAAATAGGGGATTCATCTTGATCCAGATAAGGTGAAGGTTGTACTAGAGGCACCTGCTCCCACAACACCCAAATAAGTGATGCGCTTCTTGGGACAAATCCGGTGGCATGGAAGACATTTACGGTGGCTTGCTCATTTGGCCACGCCACGCAATCGAATGATAACCAGTACTCCTCGTCAGTTTGAATGGACCGAGGCATGCCAACTCTCTTTCGACCGATTGAAGTCACTCTTAATGCAAGTGTCTATTTTACAAGTGCCAAATTGGGAATTGCCATTTCATGTCTTTGTGGATGCATCCAACATTGCAATTGGCAACGTGCTGATGCAGCAAACAGAAAAATGGTTCCATCCAGTGTATTATGCGAGTCGCGGTGTAGCTCAAACGTAAGCACCACCTCCTTTACTTGTCAATCCGTGGAGACGTGAGGACCGGTATGAAGACCACGAGCAAGTGAAGGCACAAGTGCGTGAGTGAAAGCACACAAACATGCGCACACATACACACACACGCGCACAAAGTAAGATCAAAGAGAGGAACAATGGAAAGCTTCGATTGCAAAAGAGTTCTCTTACAAAAGCTCTATTCTCTAACAAGCCAACCCCAAAAATGAGCTCTCTAGCTCTTTGTATAGTTTTTGGACTAGTTTTGGCCCTATCCAGACCTAGTGTCCGGCCTAGTTGCAACCCGCTCCAATAGGTTTTCTGTGATTGGAAGCGGATACCTATCTCTGATCGTAGCGACATTAACTTTTTTAAGGTTAATACACACTTGCAACTTCCCGTTCTTCTTGGGCACCACTACGATGGGGGACACCCAATCAGTATGCTCAATCTCATAGATGAATCCAGCTTCAATCAGCCTATCAATTTCTTCTTTTATTTTGGTTGCATGTGCAGGGCTTTTGTTTGGTGGGCTTGGCATCAGCAGTCATGGGGATAGTATGAGAGCAAATTCTTGGATCTACCCCTCTCAAGTCTCTATAGTGCCACGCAAACACATCCCTATATTCCCTTAATAGAGCTATGAGCTCCATTTCTTCTCTTGCACTTAGGTCATCTCCTATATATGTGCATCTCTCTTCGTTCTCTTCAATGGTTACTACAATTTTCTTGGTCTTTTCTTTATTATCATATGATTATCCTATGATGGCCTCTCTCTTAGGCATTCATACCAAAATTTTGCGGTCGTCAACTTCATAATTCTTGAATTTTTCTGGTACTTCAAACAATGATTCTTCCTCTTCTTGTTTCACATCTTTTCTTTTCTTTTTCTTTTGACTGCTCTCACTTCCATCCTTTGAATTTATTGTTTTAATACTTGTGAGAGGTTCTTCTTCTTTCTGGGTGAACACTCCTATATCTTCTAGATAGTGCTGCTCTGAGTTAAAGCAACTATCCATCACAATGGACTCTATATCATCGTCATTCTCTTCTTCTTCTAAGACATCACTAGGGTCACATTCTTCTAGCAAGGGCTGACACATGAACACTGAAATATCATAACCCTCCTCATCACAATGAGGTGTCCATTGTTCTTCATTGACAGCAATGTCCATGGTGGCTAAGATTTCTGGCCAGCCATGAGGCTCAAATTCCTCATCTGGAAAGATCATTGGTGTGTAGGCTGGGTCCCTAACTGGTCTATCTCCTGGCGAAGCTCCTTCTTCTCTTGCCTTTAAACGTTTTTCCTCCTCCTCAGTGACCTTGCACATCCACAAATGAGTATCTTCATGCAGCCATGATGGATCAGGTGAACTTTTAGAATGCACAAAGATGGAATCTTCTTTCGCTTTGTGGATAGGATTCCACTGTAGGGGTGGTACATCTCTGAAGGAGTAATCCTTCAAATTGACCTTGGTGGTGACCCCTAAGTGTTGTAAGTACAAGGAATTGGTTCCCCAATCATCTATTATTTGCAATTGTCGTAGGAAGGGTCTTCCTAGGATCATCTCATAAATGTTATTTTTCTCAAAGTCACATATAGCAAATGTGTGCTCAAACTCTACACCACAACTGGTTAGAGTTATCCCTTCGAGCAATCCTAGAGGTCTTTCAAAATGGTCGTCAGCCATTTGAAGCTTCATTCTAGTTGGTCTTAATGTGGGTTTGCCCCATTGCTTCCACAAAGAGGTGGTTGCAATAGCAACGCCAACACCTGAATCTATGATTGCTTTGGTTGTGTAACCTTGGTAGGTGATTGGAAGATAACTATTACCTTCTTCACCCTCACACATGTCCCCTATTTTGTCTAGTGGTATCTGTGGAACTTTCTATTCAGAGCCTGCTTTTGGCATATTGGACTCAAGTTCTAGAACCTGATCCTTCACATGGTTCCATAGCTCAGGTTTTGCTTTGAGCAGCTCTTCTACAGTGAGATGACATTGAACCTTAGTGTTCTTCATGACATCAGTGTTCCTTGGAACCACTGAGTCTTCATTTCTTACCAATATTGTGGGAGCTCTGATCTGAAGAGACTCAGATTCCCATGGGCCTAGAAATTGAGGCAGTTCTTCTAAGGTATTAGATTCAAAATCTAACCTTTCGTCTTCTTGTTGTTCTGCTTCATCTCCGTAAATAGATGGAATGTCTTGGGGAAATTGATCATGAAGATCATCAATTTCAGGAATAGGAGGGAAATTACCCTTCTCCTTGGCCCATTTATCTTCTTGTATTTCCCACAAGAACTCTTGAGAGTATTGTTGAATTGAAGAAGGTATTCCAGCATCCGTGGAATTAAGAACATACTGTCATGGACACAAAGGAAACCATCTTAAACCTTAGATTCCATGTCAATTTCTATATCTCATGATTGGTTCAGATTTTGGAGAAACTAATGCTTCCATTGCGTCCGGAACGTGCCAAAACCCCAAGATCGACTGTCTATTTGCTGAATTCTAACACCCGGAGGTCCTGATTCAAATCAATGACATCATGATGACATCATCAAGTCGCAACCGCCCTTGGGAACCACCCTTGAAAACCTATATAAGGAGGGGTTTGCCACATTCATAATCAGTCTTGCCAATGCCAGTCTTGGGAGCTCAAGGAGTCGTGAGCTGCAAGTAAGTACTTTCAAGTTCCAGTTCAAGTTCTAGTCTTGTTTCTAGCTCTAGTCTTGTCTAGTCTTGTATTGTGGACATCCTTTCTTGTCCTATTGTAATCTTGTAGTACGAGATCCTTTCTAGTTATTTCTTGTATCCAGTTCATCTCTCTGAGGGGAATTCTTGTAATCGAGATATCTTGTTTCCTACCTACGATCCCGGGTTGTGGGATCTCCTGTATCATCTCTAGTCGAGTTTTCCATACCTATCAGTCCCGAGTTGTGGGACGTCTTGTATCAGTCGTATATTCTTGTATCATTTTCCCTACGTGGGTGTTCTTGTAATCATAAGTGTATTTCCAAAATCTTATCTACTGTAGTCAGAGAGCACAATCTAGTGCTCCCCTACATTTTGGCAAGACTATCCACATCAAGATCGTGCCAAGCATGATGGACACCATATCCATACTTAGAAGTATTGAGTTTACTCTAGATGATATATATAAAATACTTCGAGACTTTGAACGAAGGTTGCAACAAGGTGATCGCTCAGTTGGAGAATTTGCATCAGACTTCAGAATTGTATTTCAAGGATCCGCATACCAAGAAGACTATCTAGTTAATCGATTTCAAAGTGGTCTCAAAGATGAGATAAAGGATTGTTTATCCTCTACATCTCAGTTCAAAACTTTAGATGAAGCTATCAATCAAGCGATTCAGTGTGACAATCATTTGCTAAAAGAAAGCCAAGTCCAAGAGTTAGAAGTGGTGAATAATGAAGACACTATTCCTCAAGAATCTAAATCAAGAATCTTTGAAGGCAAAGAAGTCATTATGAATGATATGGAGCATACAATTTATCAAGATAACAAGAAGATAAAGGAAAAGGAGGAGTTCATGTTCAATCAAGGAGGTGTGCTTACTCAAGGCACTCCATCAAAGATCTTGGAAACACTACAACACACCACGAAAAACTCAAAGGACCTATCTTGTCATGAAGCTAAGGAAGCTCATGGGAGACCGCGTCCTTCACCACCTTTCAAGATTAAGGATCATGAAGAATTCGAGGTTAATCATGCCTTAGATTCAAGAATCGCGTGAGGACGATTGGAATGCTTTATTCATTGGAAAGCATATGACATCAGTGATCATACTTGTGAACTTATAGAAAATCTTGAGAGAGCAAAAGTCAAGGTTTGTGAATTCCATAAGAAGAATCCAATGAAACCCAAGTTACAGAACATGGCCGCTTCTCGTGGAACTCGTCACTTGAGGGGGAGGTGATGTCATGGACACAAAGGAAACCATCTTAAACCTTAGATTCCATGTCAATTTATATATCTCATGATTGGCTCAGATTTTGGAGAAACTAATGCCTCCATTGCGTCCGAAACGTGCCAAAACCCCAAGATCGACTGTCTATTTGTTGAATTCTAACACCCGGAGGTCCTGATTCAAATCAATGACATCATGATGACATCATCAAGTCGCAACCGCCCTTGGGAACCGCCCTTGAAAACCTATATAAGGAGGGGTTGGCCACATTCATAATCAGTCTTGCCAATGCCAGTCTTGGGAGCTCAAGGAGTCGTGACCTCCAAGTAAGTACTTTCAAGTTCCAGTTCAAGTTCTAGTCTTGTTTCTAGCTCTAGTCTTGTCTAGTCTTGTATTGTGGACATCCTTTCTTGTCCTATTGTAATCTCGTAGTACGAGATCCTTTCTAGTTATTTCTTGTATCCAATTCATCTCCCTGAGGTGAATTCTTGTAATGGAGATATCTTGTTTCCTACCTACGATCCTGGGTTGTGGGATCTCCTGTATCATCTCTAGTCGAGTTTTCCATACCTATCGGTCCCGGGTTGTGGGACGTCTTGTATCAGCCGTATATTCTTGTATCATTTTCCCTACATGGGTGTTCTTGTAATCATAAGTGTATTTCCGAAATCTTGTCTATTGTAGTCAGAGAGCACAATCTAGTGCTCCCCTGACACATACGCTCCCATTGGTGGTGAGCTTCTTCTCTCAAAAACTGGTTGAGCTTGTGGAGGTAAAGAAACTTGTGGTTTGTTTACCAATTGCTCTAATCTTTCTAGTAGGCCCTGGAAATGCAAATCAGGTTTGAGGGAGTTTGCCTGATTGAACTTTTGACTAGTCTCAAGTATAGCTTGAGCTTGTTCTACCATTTTCATGCACATTTTCATCCGTTCAATCTCTAAATCTGCTCTAGGGTAACTCTTGTCTAGGTTTGCAACTGTTGGCCCGTCTTGAAGTCGAGCCTGGTAGGCCTTGAACATCATGTCCAAGCCTTCTGGGGTTGGATCTGCAAGAACAGACCCTGGTTGCGGCTTATTTACAATGGGTGGTGGGGTGGGGTGAGGTGGAGTGGTTGGAGTGTCGACATGCGAGGAGTTTTGAGATGCAATGTCTTCTATTTTTGTTTTTGCGTCTTTCAAGCTTTCTTCTAGTTCCGATAACTTTTTATTCCACTTGCGATTAGCCTTATCTCGGGTATCTTTCCATGTTCTTGTTTTCCTCTTACTAGGTTCTCCCGATTCACTCGACTCCGATTGCACTGCTGGTTTATCCTGTTTTAAGGCTTGTGCTCTAGTGACGGCTTGTATAGGAGCCACATTACTACAACTTGAACTTGAATCTACCACTAAACCTACCACATTAATGGGTGTAATCTTGGGCACACTAGAGGGGTTTCTTGGACAATCTCTAGGGAGATGGTCTTTGCCACAATCGGGACAAAAAACTTGTATTGTGATAGCTTGTCCTTGACTCGAAGATGGTGGGTGGGGACAATCACGAAGGAAATGGTCGCCTTGACATCTGAAACATGGTCCTCCAGGGGCTTGTGGTCTTGCTTGTCTTAATTGGGGCCTAGGGTTAGCATTTGTGTACATGACATTGGAGTATTCAGGCTCCCAATTTTGTTCCATAGGTTGTGCCTCATATTGATACGGGTAAATCTCACTATGTTCAGGCGACTCTGTGTAATAAGCATGTGGACTACCTTCATGGGAGTAGTCTGAACTATGAGCATGAGAGTCATTCTCTGAGATCAGTGGGGTCACTCGCACCAATGCTCAGTGCAATATGGAGCATTCCTTTCTCAAATGTTTTGGCTTTGCATTGGGCATACGTTAGCCATGTGGTCTCCTCCGCAGGTATAACATCGGTTCAATGAGGTGACTCTCTGTGTTTGTCTATTTTGGACTCCTAGCTTCTTGGCAACTTTCTCAGCTATCTCATCTATTTCCGTGGAGATTCTCAAAGTATGACTAGTAGAACTATCAGAACCTTGATAGAGTTTGGATAGTCCTAACTCCTCAACCAAGTTGTCTTCTATGTCAATGCATGTCCGCACACACTCTTCTATGGATCTAGGCTCTTTCAAGTACACATATGATCTTAACTTTGTGCTCAGTAAGCCATCTAAGAACAAAGCCACTTGTTTGGTTGGTGTGGGTAACTCTGGAGCAAGGCATCTTTCTAAGTACTATCTGAACCTTCTTCCTGCTAGTCGCATTGTTCCTTGGGGTGTCTACAATGAATTCATCTAGCAGTTGACCTATATCGCAATAGTTGCGACTACTCAATAGTTGAAACCAAGCTAAGGCCGTGCCCTTAAGAGTCAAACCAAATGCCTCGTACTGGATGAACAAATTCTCAACTTGTTCAGCTCTTAACACTTGTTTGAACTCGGCCACATGATCATAAGGATCTCGTGTCCCGCCAAAATAATCCTTCATTGCCTTGATCACTTGAGTGGGTCTAAGGGTTCTTGTGTGCTCTCGGGGTCTAGGCAATGGAAAATCCTGTTTATCTCTTTGTTGCCTATGTGCTTGATGTCTCTCTCTTTCCGGTCTTTCATTTTCAACTCCTGATCTATTCCTGCCCACGGTGTGTGCAAAACTTACCTCAGGTCTCTCTCTAGTTCTTTCTCTCTAGGCTTCATGAGCTTGAGATGAACCTACTCCTTGGAGGCCATGGGAAACATTGGATCTTGGTGGAGGGAAAATCAATTCACTCTTCCAAGTATATGCGTGTCTATCATGTTCTGTTACCAAGAAAATTTTCTCCGATGTGTTATCCAGGTAGAGAACTTTGTCTGGTATCTCTGGATCCTTAAACTCGTAGATGATGACTATGCCCAATTGGCTAGGTTGATTTGGCTTGAATCTCCAAAAGGCTTCCTCTGTTTCTCTATTCAAGAATAGTTCTATGCTTTTGTTGTCTTGAGGGATCCAGTCCGGAGTGATCACTCTTGTCAAAACTGACTTACCTCTAGGAGTCTGGGGTCCTTGTCCTACATTTCCTTGTTCTAGGTCTCCTATCTCATTCTCATGAATGATATTTCCAAACTCATCGGTCCTATCTGGTTGGTTGGTAACCACATACATGGTTCCTTCCTTATCAATGTATGAACCCTCTTCGAACTTGACCACCGGGTGTTCAAGTCCAAACGGTTGATCTGGATTTTTGAGTTGGACCACTAATTGCGTCAGACCATCCTCATAGATGCGAGCACCTAATCGGTTGGTCCGAATATACTCCAATTGTGTCTTATAGGGACCTTCTAGTGTTTGTAGATGGGCAGTTCCTGAGCCACCTGCAGGTTTCCCCATGCTAAAAGACATTTCTGAGTCACTTGTGTCAGATTTTAGTATGTAAGGACAACCACTTAGTTTTTGTGCCCAAGACTTAGTTGTATGGTTGACACTAGACTGAGAAGATCTAATGCTTTGTCTATCCTTGCCTATGTGTCTGCCAGATCTCAGGTTCATAAGCTTTGTTTAAGAGTCCTAAATTTCCCCTTGGTATGGTTCAAAATCCTTTGGAGTCCCCTTGGTTCCCTAGTCCCACTTGAGGGTCAACTTCAAATTAGTCTATCTGAAAATCAACGCATTATTCTTATAAATCAAATTAGTCTATCTGAAAATCAACGAGCTTTCCAACGAGCTATAGAGCTCAAAAAATGGACTTTGGATGAAAAATTTATGTCAAATCAGTCTCCTGGGGGTCAAAACAGGCAAACAAGCACTTATGGAAAAATCACGATTTTGTATGAAATTAGAAAATCGTGATTTTATGAACATCAAGAGAATCGCGATTTTATGAATATCAAGAGAATCCCGATTTTATGAATATCAAGAGAATCACGATGCTATGAAATCAGAGGATTGCGATCCTGTGAAACCAAGAGAATCGCGATTGTGTGAAATCAGAGAATCGTGATTTCGTACCTTGAGAATCGTGTTTTCACAAAATCGTGTTTTTGGCTGAAAATCGTGATTTGTGAGAATCGCGATTTTGAGTAGAGAATCATGTTTTTGAAAATCGCGATTTTGAGCAGAGGATCGTGTTTTTGAAAATTGCAATTGCTAACAGAAAATCGTGTTTTCACAGAATCGTGTTTTCACAGAATCCTGTTTTCACATAATCGTGTTTTCACAGAATCGGTTTTTGCTGAAAATCGTGATTTGTGAGAATCGCGATTTTGATTAGAGAATCGTGTTTTTGAGAATCGCGATTTTGAGCAGAGAATCGTGTTTTTGAGAATCGTGGTTCACAAAATCGTGGTTCACAGAATCGTGTTTTCACAAAATCGTGTTTTCACAGAATCGTGGTTCACAGAATCGTCTTTTCACAAAATCGTGTTTTCACAGAATCGTGTTTTAGAGAATCGTGTTCTAGAGAATTGCGATTTTGTCTTAGAGAATCATGATTTTCAAAATTTAGAGAATCGCGATTTTGAGCACAAGCATAGAATCTTGTTTTCTCAGAATCATGTTTTTGGGCTGAAAATCGTGATTTGTGAGAACCGCGATTTTGAGCCCACCACAGAATCGTGTTTTCTTTCAACAAACTTTTAGGCGGGAAATAGAAAATCGTGATTTTTCAAAAAAATTTGAATTTTTCACAGAATCGCGATTTTCTTCACAGAATCGTGTTTTTTGGTGGGAAATTCAAATTTCTCAGCGCCGAGCAATGGCGAGCTCCATATGTGCAGAAAATCATGAAAAAACACAGTGCTTGCTCTCTCTTGCACTTCCTAGCTCCTCCTCGCACAATAATGCATGAAAGATGGTATGAATATGCTGAAAATGCACTAAAACACAAGAAATTTCTATGAAGAAGAAGATGGAAGAAGGTGGAAATGATGATGATGATGAAGATGAAGAAGAAAAATCAGAAAATGAACAAAAATGACAGTTTTTTACCTTCCAACGTCGCAAATCTACAATCTTACCATCACAACGCTCGTCCTCGAAGCTCTCTCCCCGGCAACGGCGCCAAAATTTGGTGTAGCTCAAGTGTAAGCACCACCTCCTTTACTTGTCAATTGGCGGAGACGTGAGGACCGGTATGAAGACCACGAGCAAGTGAAGGCACAAGTGCGTGAGTGAAAGCACACAAACATGCACACACATACACACACACACACACACGCACAAAGTAAGATAAAAAAGAGGAACAATGGAAAGCTTTGATTGCAAAAGAGTTCTCTTACAAAAGCTCTATTCTCTAACAAGCCAACCCCAAAAATGAGCTCTCTAGCTCTTTTTATAGTTTTTGGACTAGTTTTGGCCCTGTCTAGACCTAGTGTCCGGCCTAGTTAAAAATTAAGTTCCAAGGCTTATTTGAGGGCTCAAACAAAGTCTAAAAATTATGAAAATTGGTAGGATGATACTTCTAATACTTTTCAAGCTCGAGGACTCCTCGGCTTGAACAAAATGGAGTTACAAAAATAGAAAATGGTATTTACAACCGTTTTTAGTGATGGAAATCACTATTTTTGTAGGGGATTCTTCTAAAAATTTGACATGTACTTCTTGGAGCTCCCTACTTGCTCCTTCTTCTTGTGTGTGTCCACCTTTCTGATGTGCTTCCATGTGTGCTTGACCTTGAGTTCTAACACGCGGATTAGCTGTGATGGAGCGAAATTATTCAGTCACTGAACGTGAATGTATTGGTTTGGTATATTCGGTGAAGAAATTTCGGCATTATTTACTTGGACGCCACTTCACCTTCCATGTCGATCATGCGGCTTTGGTGTACCTTGTTTGCCAATAGCATTTGGGAGGAAGACTAGCCAGATGGGTATTGTTATTGCACTTGCTGATTTTCTATTTCGGTTGGATTCCGGTGAACTTCCGGAAGGAGTTGACGATACCACACCTGCTATCTATGCAACTGAGACTGTACAAGAGGATCAACAAGAATTGTAGGTGAAATCCTCCTATTATGACACCTTGATGCTTTTCTTGACCAATGGATGTCCTCCCGGCACGACCTCTCTTGCTGCTCGTCGTAAACTGGCCATGTATAGTTGACAATTCCGGCTAATTGTAGGGTAGTTATATTACATGGATCACTCGGGAGTGCTCCTAAGATGTGTTCCCCCACACGAAATTGCTTCAGTCATCACAATGGCTCATTCGGCACCAGCTCGAGGTCATTTTGTAGTGGACCTGACCCACCGAAAGATTTTGTAGAGTGGTTTATGGTGGCCTACTATGTATCGAGATGTGAACAAGTATGTGAAGCAATACGATGAGTGTCAACATTCAGGTCAACCTTTACAGTGCCATTACATTCCTCTCCAACCCATTTTGCCTCTCGAACCTTTTCAGAAATGGGGCTTGGATTTTATTGGACCGATTACACCTCCTGTGAGACTTACCAGTAATAGATATATCCTTACATGCATGGATTATGCGACTAGGTGGGCTGAAGCTTGGGCTCTATGGTCCACCACGGTAGTTGCGGTCGCTAAATGCTTGATGAAAGATATTTTTCCACGCTATGGTTTACCTTTGGAAATTGTAACTGATCAAGGTACGCACTTTGCAAACACATGAATCCAAGTGCTTACTACAACCTTTCAGATTGTGCATAAGTTCAGTTCTCCCTACTATCCATGAGCGAATGGACTCACTGAGAGCACCAACAAATCTCTGTTGAACATCTTAAAGGAACTGGTATTAGATTTCCCAGAGAGATGGGACCAATTCCTACCTGCAATATTATGGGCTTACCATACAACTTATAAAGTGGCGACCAGAACAACACCTTTCAAGTTGGCTTATGGTTTGGAGGTGATTGCTCCTATGGAACTGGTGGTTCCTAGTCTACGAGTGGCATTAGAGCAGAAATTACTACCGGAAGAAACTTTCCCTTTCCGATTGGAGGCTTTACGGTCTCTGGATGAACAGCACCTTGAGAGTTTTCTGGTGTTGCAGGAAGTTCAGCTCAGACAAGCAAGAACTCAGGATCGTTTCCTTGAAACCCCCGTGTCTACCATCAATCAATTAGTACTCTTTTATAATGTTAAATCTAACTGATCTGCTGAAAAGTTTAAATTGTGCTTGTTCGGTCCATACCGCATTGCTGAACAAGTGGGGCCAGCAACTTTTCAATTATCCACCCTAATTGCTACCCTTCTTCCTAAAGCAATCAATGGATTGAAGCTTCGTCCCTATTATCCACTACCTCGATGTTCCCTCGATGTTCCTATTTTTACTCCTATTTTTTTCTTCACTTTTCTCCCTCGATGTTCCTATCCGTTCTGCATAATTCCAGTTGACCGATTGACCCTAATATTTTAGTTTTCTTAACTTACCATGATTAGCAGCCGCCTTCTCTGTCTCCGAATCTATTAATACATGCATGTGGCCATTATACCTATATATTTTTTACCCTGTGTGATGATTAGGTTTCTTTTCGTATGATTCTTCTAGTGTTTCTACTTAATCCTCTTCTTCACACTGTTATTCGCTATTGCATCCTTGTGTGCTTATGACCTGTGTATTCCCTCTGCTATTTTGTGTTTCTGCTTGTGCTATGGAAGCCCTGGAAAATATTGTCACCTTCCCTACTGGACTCGCTCCAGACACGAGCGAGTTCCTACGTGCTCACGGTCTCTTGGCCTTCCCTGAATTGCCTTGGCATTCAGTGGAGTGTCATCCCTTCTGTGTGCAGATAATCTCTACCATAGCCGCCATGCCTGCTACAGAATAATGCTAGTTGTTGGCATATTTGAACCCCTGTGTCGATGTTACTCTCACTACCATCGCTGAGGGGTTCCGTCTCCCTCAGGAGGGGTTGGTTGATGGGCCTCTCCTTCCCATGGCAACCATGAAGGAACTTTTCCCCAGACACTCGTCTGACGAGTTTGCCATTCTATGTCATCCAGAACTAGAGCGCAGCGCACTCCAATTCCTAGTAGCTACCTTAAACCTCCAAAAATGCACTTATGGTATCTCACGTCCTTTCTACTCTATGATTGAGACTACATCCCGAGAGGCCATTACTTGCACTTCATTCTTTTTCTAGCTCATTCACCCTGAATGCCAAGCCGTTTCAAAGCAGCTAGCCAAGAATGAGATTCCTAGGACTAGATTGCCACCCCTGCTCACTTTTCTCCTTCCGTTGATCCAAGCAGAGCAACCACCCCCAGCGAATACTCTACTTTTACATGAGGACTCTACAAAGATGCTAGAGGATGATGATGACAAAGATCTTCTCCATTTCTTTAGGCGCAAACGTAGTCAAATAAGCCCATCTCAAAGCTGGGTGTAGGAATCAACCGCTATGCAAGAGGTTGAAATTTTTCATGGTACAGCAACGTCCTTACAGGTGGTCTTTGCATCCTCTTCTCCTAGTAAGCAGCAGGATCCACACGTTATTATGGAAGATGTAGCTGAAATTTCACCGTAGGATGAAACAAAACAACCGGATGCTGAGACTTTGAAGGAGACAGTGGAAGATAGCACTGTCATTGGGTGTCATCCATCTTCCTCACAAGTAGCAGATGATCAAGCCGACATGGCAAAGCAACCACCATGTGCTAAAGAGGCCGTTACCGAAGTTGCCACCGTTTCATCTTCACCTCAAAACGAAATAGGCATCGTCCTAATGCCGACAACTCTTCTTCCCCTTCCTCCTCCAACCACACTTCTTGCTACTGCCGATGCTACTCCCTCCTTGCCTCCAACTGCCATTCGTGAGGTCTCGTCCAAAATTTTATCTTCTCCCGACTACTCTCCACCCTCGTCTCCACACCTCCTTTCTTCCCAACCATCACAGTCTACTTCTTCTCTTCCCACTCCGGTTATGTTCACCGAATTGGCATCCATGGGCCAGTTATTAATTCAGTTATCCCAACAATTACCTCTTGAACTGAAGACGGCACAACAAACTCTTTGATAGGAGCTGCAGAGCAAAGTAGACATCGTGGAAGCTGATATCACGCCCCTCCAAGAAGAACTTCTTGAAGCCAAAATAGATATTCACTCCCTGCATACCCAAATCCAGCGATTGCAAGAACAATTGACTGAAAAAGACAATATTATTGCCCAATAGGTCACCAAGATTAATGGATTAAAGCAAAAGGTTGCAGATAAGAAGGATGCCATGAATGCGTTAGGCAACGAGCTTCATGACACGCAAGGTAAGCTCAGTGTATTAGAAGAAGCTTCGCAGACACTAGCTATGAATGTAGTAAACGCTGAAAAAGAACTCAAGCGAGCTACCGACGAGCTGTTCCACAAAAGTCGATCCTTGCAAGGAGAAATTGGTTGAAATATTACGTTGAAGAAGGAGATTGAAGCAATTCAAAAGGAACGAGAAGATTTTTACAAGACAATGCAATTTCAATCTCAGGAACTCAAATGTAGGGAAAAACAACTAGGAGTTCAGGCTGACAGATTATCAAGGATTGTTGGCAGTGGTCGGGGCAGTCAAGGACTTACGAGGCAAGGAAGCCAAAGACAGGAGTTAGAGCAAGGAACAAGCAGGCAAGATTGTCAATAGAGATCTAGCAAATAGGCCTATCATTTTGTATGAAGCTGAAGGTCAAGGACAAAGCACAGGAGCACATCAAAGAGGTGGACACACAAGAAGAAGGAGCAAGTAGGGAGCGCCAAGAAGTGTATGTCAAATCTCTAGAAGAAACCCCTACAAAAATAGTGATTTTCATCACTAAAAGCCATTGTAAATACCATTTCATATTTTTGTAGCTCAATTCTGTGCAAGCCAGGGAGCCCTTGAGCTTGAGGAGCATTAGAAGTACCTACCTATCAATTTTCATATTTTTTAGACTCCGTTTGAGCCCTCAAATAGGCCCTAGAACCTAATTTTTAACTAGGCCTGACACTAGGTCTGGAAAGTGCCAAAGCTAGTCAAAAACTATAAACAGAGTTAGAGAGCTCATTTTGAGGTTAACTTGTTGTAGATTTGAACTTGTATGAGACTTCTTGAGTAATCCAAATAACTCCATTGTTTCTCTCTTTGTCTTGCCTTGTGTGCGCGTGTGTGTGCATGTGTGTGCATGTTTCTGTGCTTCTCACTCACACACTTGTGCCATCACTTGTTCGAGGTCTTCATACCATCCTCACGTCTTCCCGGATTGACATTAAAGGAGATGCTACTCATCACTGAGCTACACCAAATTTTGGAGCCGTTGCCGAGGACCATCAAGCTTTGAGGACGAGCGTGTGATGGTAAGATATAGAGTTGTGACGGCGTTGTAGGTAATTTCTTCACTTTCCCTTATTTTTCTCTTTCTTGTTTCACCATCATCATCACCATCATCATCCTCACCATCTCCCACCTCCATCTCCATCATCACGAATTGGGTCATATCTCCTTTCCCCTTCCATTTCCCTCATTTCACTTGTGAGAGGAGCGAGAGAGCGATTTGTGTGTGCTCTTTTGCATGTTTCTTGAGTGTTCTTGCAGATTTTTGCTATGTCATCATCTCTAGCAATCTGCATAGGTACGAAAAAGCTCGGCACTATCTCTATTACATTGACCTTTGTCGATCGCGAACGATAGAAAAACTCATCATTTGGTAAAACAAAGTGCACCACTATAACACTCATAAGGAGCACATTGCAAAACACAGATCAAAATTCAAAAATTCCTTAATCCTCTGTCAATCGCGATTGACACCATCGATCGCGATTGATAGCCACGATCGACAACCTCTATCAATCGCGATCGACAGCCACGATCGACAGAGACGACCCACAGACCCTGGCAATCGCCATTGACACCGTCAATCGTGATCAACAGCCACAACCGATACCTTTGTCAGTCGCGATTGACACTATCGATCGCGATCGATTGAATTTGGATGATTGACACATAAACTTATGGGCCCACATGTCCATCGCGATGGACAGACCCACGATGGACTGAAATTACACCGGAATTCACGCAAAAAGTGTTGATCGGGATTGACACCATCAATCACGACTGATAGACCCCACGACCGACTCTATCGATCACGATTGACGGTGTCAATCACGACCGACGTGTGGATCGAGACTGACAGGCCCCGACGGACACCTTTGTCAATCGCGATTGACAGACCTGTTGATCATGATTAACAGCCATTTTTGGCCAAATTTTTAGGGTTTTTTATTTGAAGATTTTGGGCTAATTTTGGGCATGAATATTGGGCTATAGGGCACATAGGGAGGCCATAAGCAAATAGTTTGAGAAGACCCTCTGTGCCTGCTAGCCTATTGAACCCTGTTTTAACCCCAAAATCTTGAACAATCATAACTTCCTCATACGAAATCCATTCAAAATGATCTTGGGTTCGTTGGAAAGCTCGTGGGGTATTTTGAGATAGGGTACATGGATTATTAGATAGGGTATTTTGAAGTTGACCATACCTAGGGGGAACAAAACTCGGGGATCTCTAGAATTGTTTTACATAAAGGCAAAGGGCAATTTGGTCTGTGAGTTACATGAATGAAAGTGGTTTGTTGTGTCAATTGAATTTAAAACTTGAGCTAACCTTGGGACCATTACAGGTCCATTGAAAGTACCAGAGGGCATCCAGAGCAAGGGCATTCTGCAAGCTTGAGAACGGGTTTCTTGAGCCCCAACGAGCAAGGGATAAGCATCTCAAGGTTCGATCATTCTCAACTCTCCTTGTCAATTACTAGCTTAGGCTAAGTGCGAGTAGTGCTAGAAGTAAGTCAAGGTAATGATAGGTATCTATCAATTTGAAGACTACCTAAGCACTAAAGTTCAAGATGAAACATAATCTCTTTGTGATCAATAGCTTAAAGGAAAGAACTTAACATGTTACGATCAACTTAAAGTGCGGAAAATTACTCAAGATATTCCTGACGACATGACACAGTCAGGAGCATAAACAGGATAATCAACTAAAAAAGAACGAAGTGACTGATACCAATTGATCTGCAACGAGGTTGTACCTTGGGTAAAAATTGGGATTGCTCAATAAGGCATATGAACCTTAGATCAGGACGACACCTAGGGAGAGATCGGCAAAGCCTTAGGTCTTCAAAGGCTAGTGTCAATCATACTGCTAGGCCTTGGGCCCAGTAGTTGAGCAATTATTCGCACTACCCTAGGTCTGAAACTAGCGAGTCTGAGATGTCTCATGGTATGGAGAGACCTACAGGAAGTTCAGGTGTGCCATATTTACAAAGGGTAGAAGGCCCTTACAAGACGCTAGTCGAATACCTTAGGAGCAACCGATTAGGTGCTTGCATCTATGAGGACGGCCTAAGAAGATCTGTGGTCCATATCAAAAACCCAAATCAACCCATTGGACTAGAAAATCTAGCAATCAAGTTTGAAAATGGAGCATACCTGGACAAAGAAGGAACCATATACATAGTCACCTGTCACCCACATAGGACAGAGGAATTCGGGAATGTGATCCTAGAGACGGACTTAGGTGACATAGAGCAAGGGAACATAGGTGGAGAGCCTAAAACCCCCCGAGGAAAATGAGTTCTTACTAGAATTATCACACCAGAGTGGGTACCCCAAGAAAATAAAAGCATAGATCTACTTTTGAATCGAGAGACCGATGAACCCTTTTGGAGGTATAAGTCTGATCAACCGAATGAGGTAGGAACGATTACAATCTATGAATTCAAAGATTTTGATAGCCCTTGGGAAGAGAAAGGATGAGAATAGAGACTGATACAGTGGAAGTTGAGAGACCTAGAGTCCCAAGAAACCAAAGAAATGCTGATGATTTTCCCCTACCAAGGCCTAGGGAACACACTAGAACCTTGAGGCCAACCCAGTTGGTTAAGTCCATGAAGAATTACTTCGATGGCACTAGAGACCCATATGATCATGTGGTGGAGTTCAGACAAGTCTTAAGAGCTAAACAAGTTGAGGACTTGTTCACGTAGTACAATGCTTTTGGTCTAACCCTTAGGAACACAACCCTTATTTGGTTTCAACCACTAAATGAGAGACACTCCAGGAACATAGACCAACTTCTAGAGGCTTTCATTACTGAATTCTCTAAGGGTGGCATATGGCATAATACGTCCTCACTGATTCACAACTTCAAGCAGACATCCCAAGAGATGGTCAGGCTTGCAGGTAGAAGGTTTAGGCAATACTTGGAGAGATGTCCTGTTCCGAAGTTACCCACACCAGCCAAACAGGTGGCTTTATTCTTGGATGGATTGCTAAGTACCAAATTGAGATCATATGTGTACTTGAAGGACCCTAGGACCATAGAAGAGTGTGTACGCATGTGCATTGACATTGAAGATAACCTAGGGGAGAAATTAGAACTTTCGAAAATCTACAAAGATTCAGATAGTTCTACTAGCCTCTCTTCCTCGCAATCCACATCTATTGAGGAACTCGCCGAGAAAGTAGCTCAGAAGCTAGGAGTCTCTAGTAAACAAATACCAAGGTTTGCCCCAGTGAAGAGATGCTATACTTGTGGTGGTGACCACATGGCGAATGTATGTCCCATTATGGCTCAACCCCATGTGAATCCTAGTAGCCAGTACTGCACCATAGAACGGAGATACACTAATCACATAGCACAAGATTGCCCATACAATAAGCAAGCGGTTAGGCAAACCTACCCTCAGCCCTATCCACAACAGGGAAGATATCAGAACCAGTACCCACCACAGGAATATGGCAGACCTCAAAAACCCTATCAGCAACCCTATCAAACCAAGCAAAGGCCTCAGCCTGTGTTATCTCAACAGCCTCCAACCCCGGCCAATGTGATTCCCATAAAGTATGTAGCTCCAGAAGAGAACTTGAATAGAGCCATAGTGCCAGTGACACCACTGCTTTCAGAAAGTGACCCCAACAATCATAGTTTTGACTCTACTCACATGGATAGTCCATAGGCTTACTACATGCAGTCACCTGAGCATAATGAGTCATATTACTCTGAAGATCCAAGTGAACCTAGTTGGGAGCCAGAGTATGCACATGTCATGTATGCAAATCCCATCTCTAAGCCTCAACCTACGCAGGTAAGACCCCCATTTCCTAGAGGACCATGCTATCGATGTCAAGGAGATCACCTCATTCGTGATTGCCCAATGCCTTCCCCTACACAACCCCATTCAGTGACAATTCAAGGCTTTTGTCAAGATTGCGGAAAGGAGCATCGTTTAGGAGATTGCCCAAAGATCCCCAATAATATGCCAAAAATTACTCCTATCAACGTTATTGGGTTAGTAGTAGACTGTACAGGCAGTGTGACTTCTACTGCGCTAGTGCAAGTGGTCACTAGAGCTCAGGCATTGCAGCAGAATCAAGGTTTAAGCCAAGAAAAGAGTGTCGAGGTTAGTGAAACTCAGATCGTAGCCAAGAAACAAACGAGAGCCTTGAAAGATAGCCGAGAAAGGATGAAAAGACAATGGTCTAAGAAGATGAGGGAATTAGAGGAAAGCATAACAGAAACAAAAGCCAAAATTGTTGAACTCACCTCTCAACGACACTCTCACATGCCACCACCACCTCCATCCCTATCACCTTCTCCATCACCCTCCATCCCACCTCACCTAATCCCACCACCCCCTAGAGTAGGGTCCGTCTTAGCAGATCCCACTCTCGAGGACCTAAACATGATGCTTAAAGCATATCAGGCCAGAATCCAAGAAGGGCCAAATGTAACCGACCATGAAAAGTGTTACCCTAGAGCCAAACTAGAGCTTGAAGGAACTAAAATTTGTGCCAAGATGGTGGAATTGGCTCAAACCATGTTTGAAGCTAGTTGCCTCTTTAACTTCTCTAGTTCAGCTAAGAGGCAGTTGCACTTTTGATGGACTGCTAGAACGATTGGAGAGGTTTGTAGCGCCAACACTCAAGCCAAGGAGAATGAAATTGCACATGGCCGATGGTCACATTGAAAGACCCTTGGGACTGCTAGAAGGAATAACTCTCACTACATGTGGTGTTGATTTTGAGCATACTTTTGGTATATGTGACTTTAGCAAAAATCAAGCCTATGAGATGATTCTAGGAAGACCATTTATGTGGCAGTTGCAAGTGGTATAGGATTGGGGAACCAATTCCTTGTACTTGCAACACTTAGATGTCACGACCAAAGTTAATCTCAAGGATTACTCTCACAAAGATGTACCCCCTATCTAATGGAATCCCATCCATAGCGTCAAAGATGATACTAAATCAGTGCATTCCATAGGATCAAGATCCTCATGGATGCATGAAGACACCCATTTATGGATGTGTAAAGTGGTAGTAGAAGAACAGAAGAGAGAAAAAGCCAAAGAGATAGGTGCAAATGAAACCCATAGATCAGTTCAAGACCCATCCTATGCACCTGTAGTATTTCGTGACGAAGAGTTTGAACCTCATGGTTGAGCAGAAATTTTAGCAACAATGGATGTAGCCATTAACGAAGAACAATGGACACCCCACTGTGATGAGGATGGCTATGACATTTCAGTTTTCTCCATAGAGCCAATCATGGGAGATTCGGTTGTGGAAGAATGTGAACCTAGCACTCATGCATTTGGGGATGCAAGTGACTCGATCTAGAGTCAATCATTAGGGACCCACCTTTTGCCTCAGATGAAGAATAATTCTATGAAGGAGAAGCTTACCCTCAAAGACACAAAGAAATTACGAATGATGTGAGGTTAACCACACAAGTAACCCCCAAGAGTGAAGGCAAGAAAAGGAAGAAGAGAGAATTCACGCTAGAAGAGGAAGAATCTTTGTTTGAGGTCCCTGAGAACTTTAAGAAATATGAGATAGAAGACAGGAGAGTCATGATAAGAATGCCTAAACGTGATGCCCAAGCAGGAGAGTCCTATGATAACAAAGAAACCACCAAGAAAATAGTTGTAGCCATAGAAGAAGGAGAAGAAAGATGCACCTTCATAGGACATGACCTCACTGAGGAAGAGGAGTATGAGTTGATAGTCTTGCTAAGAGAATACAAAGATGTATTCGCTTGGAGTTACAAGGACTTGAAAGGTGTAGACCCTGACATATGCTCACACACAATTCCCATGACCTTAGATGCCAAACCCTCTAAACAAAAGCCATACACATATAACAATAATTATGCTGCTAAGATCAAAGAGGAGATAGATCGCTTGGTTGAAGCTGGATTTATCTATGAAATTGAGCACACTGAGTGGGTATCCCCCATTGTAATGGTGCCCAAGAAGAATGGAAATCTACGTGTATGCATCAACTTGAAGAAGGTTAATGCATCCCCAATTCGAGATAACTATCGGCTTCCAATTACCGAGCATCTACTAGAATGAGTAACAAGCAAGGAAGTGTACAACTTCCTAGATGGATTCTCTGGCTATAATCAAGTGGCCATAGCTCCCCAAGATCAGCATAAGATAGCCTTTGCTACAGAGTGGGGAATATTTGCCTTTAGGGTAATGCCATTTGGTCTTACCAATGCACCTGCTACCTTTCAGAGACTGATGTGTCATGTGTTTAAAGAATTCCTGAGGAAGAATTTGGAAGTCTATGTTGATGATCTCTGTGTGCATTCCAACATTAGACATACCCATATACTTGAACTCACCCAAATCTTTGACAAATGTAGAGAATATCAAGTCTGGTTGAACCCAGAAAAGTGTGTTTTCATGGTCAGGCAAGGCAAGGAGAAAGTGAGAGCTATTGCTGAGCTACCTAAGCCAAGGAATGTCAAAGAAGTACAGGCTTTCATGGGGCATTGTGGCTCTTATCGCCGGTTCATTCATATGTATGCAATCATTGCAAAACCCCTATACTCCCTTTTGACTAACTTTGAGTGGACGGAAGAATGTGAGAACTCCTTCAATGAGCTTAAATGACGATTATGTTTAGCACCAATCTTAACAACACCAGATTGGAGCAAGCCATTTCATGTGCATGTGGATGCATCCAACTATGCTATTGGATGTGTGCTAGCACAACCTACTGGTGAAGGTAATATGGATCTTCCAATTTCCTATGCTAGTAGACAGTTGAATGCAGCTGAACGAAACTATACAACCACCGAACGAGAAGGATTAGGCATGGTATATGCGGTTAAAACGTTTAGACACTATTTGCTTGCAAATAAGTTTAATTTTTTTTACTATTCATCAAGCATTGTTGTACTTGGTAAACAGGCCATGCAATACAGGTATATTAGTAAGATGGTTTCTCTTACTCATGGAATATGACTTTGAGGTTGTGGTGAGGAAAGGCAAGACTCATTTGAGAGCATACCATCTCTCTAGGCTCACATCTGGAGAGGCCCCACAAGGAGTATTAGATGACCTTCCTGATGCTTACTTGTTAATTAGGAAGTTGAACCTCAGTGGGCTAAGCCACTAGTGCCAGTATTGACATACAGGCCTAACCACCGAGTAGATAAACACACAAGATAGGGAGGTAGTAAAAGCCCAAAGGTACCATATCATGGTAGGGAGCATGTACAAGTACACGGATCAAGGAATATTATCTTGTTATGTGGAAGAGGATAAGTACGCTAAATGGTTGGAATTAGCACATGTGGCTGCATTAGAGCAACACTACTTGAGGCAAAGATTTTTAGAGACACTGAGGAGACTTGGAGTGCATTGGCCAACTATGGAAGCTGATTTCCATAGGATGCGCAAGGAATTCCCAACCTATAGCACTAGACCTCCTGTGGAGCATGCCACTCTGTATCAAGTATCTTTAATGCCAGATTGGAGCGAGCCATTAGTAACCTTCTTGCAGACGAGAACCTTTCCCCAAGATATGACAATGGCTAGACAAAGGAGCTTAGAGCAAGAAGCTTTAGATTATACTCTCATTGGAGATAATTTATATAGACAAGGAAAAGATGGGTATCTTAGATTATGTGTCCATGAGAGTGAATACCTTAAGATCTTGGAAACTGCTCACCAAGGTGTAGCAGGAGGACATTTTGGACCAGATAGGGTGATCAAAGCAATACTATTTGCAGGCCTTTGGTGGCCAACCCTTCACATGGATGCACATACCTATGTGAAGAGGTGTGATGTGTGTTAGTGAACTCATTATCCTATACCAAAAGACGAGATGCCATTGAAACCTATGATGGGTGGATGTGCATTCTCTAAGTGGGGAATAGACTTTGTAGGTCCTATCAATCCCCCTGCCAAGGGTTCACATGCTGAATATATCATTCTTGCCACTCATTATCTGGCCAAATGGATAGAGGTAAAAGCTACGACCAAGAATGAAGCCCATACGACATCCAAGTTCTTATTTGAGAATGTGTTCACTAGGTATGGGCTACTTATAGAGCTAATAAGCGATAGAGGCACACACTTCTTGAATGAAGTTATTGAAAATCTTCTTCAAGAGTTCTTGGTGATACACAAGAAGTCTGCCCCCTATCATCCACAAGCTAATGGGCAAGCCGAGAGCACAAATAAGATTCTATGCAATGTATTGACAAAAGTGGTTAATAATAAACACTCTGATTGGGACAAACATCTACACCATGCTATTTGGGCATACCGAGTGGCCTATAAAATGGTACTCCAAGCCACACCCTCCAGATGGTGTTTGGCCAAAATGTAGTGCTACCATTGGACTTCCTGATACCTACATTGAAAGTAGCACAAGAGCATGACTGGACAGGGCATGAGCTCTCCTTTAGAATCTTCGATCTTGAACGATTAGGTGAAACACGATTGAGAGATGCAACAAGAATTTATGCAGCCAAGAAGAGGCAAAAAACATATTTTGATGCACATGTGAAGGATAAGGGCTTAAAAGCAAGAGACCTAGTTTTGGTTTACACTTTGAAGCAACATGCACGGAAACTAGAGAAGAGAGGCTATGGATCCATGATTATCAATAGGATCTCCACAAGTGGAGCAGTTCAATTAGCTACATTAGAAGGTGATGTTCTCCCTAGTTAGAATAGAAGATATAGAGTCAAACTATATCACAAATTCCTGACGAAAGAGATGTTAAATCGACTCAATACTACAAAGAAATGTAAAGAAGAGGAAAAGCGAATTCGAGAAGAAGCACAAGCAGAAGCATTGAAACCCATTGGAAGAATGAAATTGAGAAGACAGGGCAGAGATCAGCCTAGGACAGATGCCTATGCAGATCCAAGACATCATATGGCTATGTGTGAGGTCTCAGGAGTAATTCCCACTAGAATAATTGATCGATGTCCCTTTGTGACCCTAAAGGTAGGACAAGGAGAGAGTGTAAGGAGTGTAAGAGCTTTAATTGACTTAGGTGCAGCCACTAGTGCTGTTAAACTTTCTTATTGTCAAAAGTTGAAATTAAGTGTCAATCCTATAGAAGAATATCTCATAGGATTGGGAGGTATGGAAACCCCTTGCATGGGCGAGGTGGAACTTCCCATATACATCCAAGATGTTCTTATGACAGTCAAGGTGCTAGTGTGTCAAGACGAGGACCTCACGGAGCCTCTAGTCCTAGGTCAAGATTGGATCTATGATCATGCAGTCAGCCTCAACCTAAGAAGTGGACTTCTTCAGGTTTGGGTAAATCAGAACCGCATTACACTTGAGTTAGAAATTGAAGCAATCAAGGAACTAGGAAAGGCACAAACCCCTGGTCCTTCTAGAAGTACACATGAAGATGACGATGCTATTCTTGTCCAAAACTATGTGATGCAGAAGGATGATTTTCTCAAGATAGAATTCAAGGATACGATGGAACTCCCTTCTTTTCCAAAGGTGATCAAGACATGACAACCGAAGGAGTACGGACTGCAGAGGAATCAGGGAGCATATGCTCGAAGCCAAAAGAAAGTACAAAGCACGGCGTCTTAGCCACCAAAACAAGTGTGGGTTCAGAAAGGTGATCAACTTGTTTTGGTCGAGCCACAACCACTAGCTAAACTTCATATTAGTGATCAACGAAAGGACACTAATGAGAAGTCTTTCAAAAATTTGTCTACTAAAGTGAAGTCTATCTGGGTGCCCAAGAAGTCAATGAAGGCTGACCCACAATCAAGAAAAATTTGGGTGCCTAAGGCTTGCTTGCGGGCTCAAATAGCAACACACAGACCGCGCCATGTACAACATGGTTCACTCATGCAAACCAGTGATACCCACTCTTATTTGAGATGCACGAACACATATTCGCCCATGAGCACGAGCAAAATCACTTGTAAATGGGTCCCTAAAAAGCCTCATTTCCAAGAAGACACTCTTATAAAGCCCTATGAGTCTCCACAAAATCAAAACCAAAAGCCATCCACTGTGTTTGGTAGCCCAAAGCTTGTAATAAACCCCCCAACCCCCATTTGTAAATTCATCTCCACCTACTAACTGCATCATCCTCACACTGCATCTTTCCATTTAGCTCATAGGATTATTCATTCACTAACTACAGACACAATCACCGAGCACTCACTGACCTACTAACCTATCACTAAATTCATGTTAATGTTGTAACGGGGACAAAAATCGTTCTATCTTATCCATTAGAATGTTAACACATGCTTCTATATTCTCACAGAATCAGCAAACAAGCATTAACATGGCACAAGTAGGAGGCACTAGTTCCTAGGCGGGGTCCAGCACCCAAAGTATGGATATTGAAACTCTCCTCCTTGAACCAAAACTCACCGAGAGGCCTCACGAACTCAAGGTGGTGCATGTCCTCCCAATTCAAAACCCTCCGCAGGGGCACACGTCACAAGTGGGCAAGCATGCACATTGGTTCAGCGATGTCACTGGTCCATTGGGTGAGGGCGCCTACTTTTGGGAAGCAGAAATTGAATTTAATGGCAAATGGGGAAGATACCATTTCTTTATCTGTGAACTCGAGAAGTATCAGGATGCAGAAGTAATGAGATTTGTTTGGACCAAAGTGGGCTTGGATAGCTACTTTAGGGCAGTCTTACCTAAGCCTGATTTCCTACGTTGCTCCTACATGATCAGTACCATCTGTTAGTATATGATCAATGTCTACCCCTCATGATTGTATGCACATTTTGTAAGGCCCCGTTATGAGGAGAAGCCAAGCGTGCATTACCCAATTGATGGGAATCCCAACTTGCATGTTGGATGAAGGTCATATTGGACCATGTAAGGTATTGTAAGGAAAGGGAGTTACCAAGGTCCCCAATTGGGGGGTCTGGGGCAGCGGGGAGTAGCCCCGGCTGGGGGTCCAAGGGGGCCAGCGGTCCGAGGGCAGCGCCCCCGGCATGACGGTAAAGGGAATATTCCATAGAATATTCCCTCTCGGAGTCAGAAATCATTTATATTTGTTAGGTCGGTTCAATAGGTCTAAGCCGTGTATGACAATTACGCGGGCGGTGGCCGCCCATGCTCTACCGCCCATGTATAGCTGTCCACGGAAGGCCACCCATGATCCTATATATACATGAGTTCTGCACTACCTGAGACATCAAGTTGAACCATCATACCTCTACCTTTTATCTCCCTATCTAGAGTTGTCTAGATCACCATTTAAGCTCTACCTTGAGAGCGCAGAGGTGGACAACGCCATCATCTTTGTACTTGCTGTTAGTAGAAAATTGTTGAGTTTCTCCTATATCTGTTATCTTCTCTGCTATTGCTCCTGTGTTATATTGCGTAACTATTGTCTTACATGGTATCAGAGCCGTAAGGTTCGAATAGCTTGAGAAGTATCACTATTTTAGCCTACTAGCAGACTAGAATATCAATAGATTATTCAAGTGATTACATGATGGCTTCATCGTCGAACACTGGTCTTGGTTCTTCAGCTAATGTTAATGTTGCACCTATTCAAATTCGTCCACCTGCATTCACTGAAGGGAAGCTGGATGGATCCAACTATACACTCTGGAAGTTCAAAATTTCTGCAATTTTGGACTCCTATGAATTACTTGACACTGTCATGGGACCGATGGGATTGGATCTAGAGCCTATACCAGTTGAAGATCCAACAAATTCAAGATTGATGATTCAGCCAGAGTCAGATCTTCTAGGAGCTTGGAAGAGGCGGAATGCTGATGCATTATGTGTGATTGTCACTAGTGTAAGTGATTCTGTGCTTACTTTAGTTCAACATACTACTAAAGCACATGAGGTTTGGGGCATAATGGCTCCTCAATATGAGACCAAGAACCACACTAGGATACAAAATTTAGAAAATTAGTTGGCAAATGAAAAGCATTCTGATTCTGAAAAGGCTGAAGATTTTATCAAACGGATAAAGCATCTTCAAGATCAATTGGCTGCAGTTGGTGTTGTTATAACACCAGAAGAGCTGGCTCGAAGATGTGTACGTGTTCTTCTAGCGAAGTATGATGGATTAGTAACAACCCTTAACACTCAGGTAAGACCAACTCCTCTTACATTTGAAGAGTTTTGTGCGATGCTTTTAGAAGAAGAGATGCGGCTGAAGAATCGGCAAAGTACAAGTATGATGCATTCTCAGCAAATGCAAAAGGTAAAGGCTCTTCTGAAGGATCAAAGAAGAAGCCAAAGAAGAAGAAGTTCACAGGAAGTTGCTTCTATTGTGAAAAGAAAGGCCATGCCATCAAGGATTGCAGAAAGAAGTAAGCTGATGAACGGAATGGGACTGTAAAATCATCATGGAAGAACAAAGAGTCTGCAAACAACATAGAGCTGGAACTTTGGGTAGCTATTGAAGAGGTATATTCATCTGCTCAAGCTCGTGTTGATGAACCATGGATTTTAGATAGTGGAGCTTCTCGCCATATGACCAGTAAAAAGGATTGGTATAGTTCCCTAGTGCCTCTGTGGGAATCCATCAATGTAGTGGTGGGAAATGACTCCAAGTGTCCAGCCAAAGGAATTGGAACCATCTCTTTTATCACTTCTCCAGGTGTTGAGAAAAGTTATCCGATGTTCTCTATGTACCTACACTCAGAAGAAATTTGTTGTCAGTTTCTACAATAACAAATCGTGGACTCGAAGTTCACTTCAATAAGAGTGGTGCAGAAATCATGGATTCATCAGGTAATGTTGTAGGTAAAGGCATACAACGCGATAACTTGTATGAGTTAAGTGCTTTAACTACTACAGAAGATAAAGATGTAAGCAGGTTATGGCACCAATCATTTGGGCATCTCGGATTTGCAGTTTTGAAGGAGATGCAAAGAACAGGGATGGTTGCTCATTTGCCTGCATTTTCAGAGTTGCAGGAACCTTGTGAAGCTTGTATGATGGGCAAGCAACAACGAAAGGTGTTTCCAAGAGAGACCAGCAATCGATCGCAAGCTCCTCTAGAGTTGGTACATGCTGATCTCTGCGGTAAAAGGTCTACACCTGCTTAAGGAGGATCTTTCTACTTCTTGCTATTAGTCGATGATTATAGTAGAAAGATGTGGGTTTATTTCATTGGAGAGAAGGCTGATGCTTTTGAAAAATTTAAAGTGTGGCATAAGTATGTACAAAATGAATCAGGAAGGAAACTGAAGAAATTTAGAACAGATAGAGGAGGTGAATTCTTGTCAACAGAATTCAACAATTACTGTAAGGAGCATGGTGTGAAAAGGCAACTTACCACAGCACATACACCTCAACTTGCACCTAAAAATGAGGAATGCAGTAAATTCTTGCCCAACAATAGTGCACTATCATCGAAAATCACCAAATTGTCACTGGAGAGCATTGAATTGTCACCAAAGAGCATTGAATTGTCACCGGACAATACCGAACTGTCACCGAAAATCACCGAATTGTCTCTGGACAATGTTGAATTGTCACCGGACAACGCCGAACTATCACCGAAATGCACTGGATTACTGCCACACTCTATCAAACTGCTTCTGCACAACACCAAACTGCCACCAGAATTGCCACTCGCTTGTTAAATTGAACCTTCTGCAACTGAACTTGATTGTGTTCTTCACTTGTACCACCAGGGGTGTTCCTAACAAATTTGGAACTGCCCAAGGATGTGGATCACTTCGATATTTGGGATAAGATTCACCGGAACATGTTACCGGCATATATCAAAGGATTCTTCTTCACTCCTTAACCTTTTCTTCAACTGGCTACTCCATTTTCAACAGATGGCGCCAGTGTTAAACTTGGTTGTTTAAACTAATTATCGAATCTGGGTTCTTGGGATGGTTAGGGTTCTGTAAACAGAGGACCTATTTGTATTTTCCCAAATCTACTCACTCACTTCCAATTACTACTACACCAATTAATATTCAGGGTTAACTCTTTCAACTGCTTTGCAATTCTGCACATTAGAACCGCAATATGCGATAACATGCAACTCGCCACTTTATCGCAATGTCGATCACTTAATACTTCATCAACGACTTAATTAATCATTGAACTTAATTAACAGAGAGATAGATAATAGAGTACTCAAAATATGAAGAATATGCATTCTCGCTCCACTTCAGGCATTCGCCCAGATCACAGTCTGACATCGACTACCTTCTGTTTCATGTATGCCCTTTTCATTAGTCAAAAACGGTGCAAGGATTATGCCACAACCTTTTGGTGTGCGTGCGTCGTTTCAGAATTACATATTACATTCTAACGGCTCACAATGCCAGTGTTTGCAAGTGCTTGCACTTCTGCAACAGAGAAGAGAGAGAGAGAAAGAGAGAGAGAGAGAGAGAGAGAGAGAGAGAGCCATAGTTTCACTTCATCATGTTGCCATGCAGTCTATAACAGAACAAGGAAACGATTCTGCACGGATCCCAAGAACATCAAGAAGTATAAAAACTAACTAACAAAAGAAACACAAAGAAACATGTCGTAAGCCATAAGTGGTGACACAAGAAGAGAGATATTTCATTACAAAAAATCCCATATTTATACAAAAAAATGGCCTTAAAGGCTCTTCACACTGAACCTTCTCCCAACCCTCCAAATGAACCTTAGTATAATCAATTACATAAATGAAAATGTGTCCTTGACACTAGCACGCACGTTGGACTTGAACTACCACATCCCTTGATAAGTGACACCCCCCTCAACAAGATGAAAATTACATGGAAACCATTTATAGGCTGGGAACCTTTATACAACATGTCGTACAACCAAAGGGACACACCTAATCTCGAAGAGTGTTTCAATCCGCGAGCCTCCACATCACGCATGCCCGAGGACACCAGTTCCATCACACTCACCAAGATCAAATACATCAAGTCAAGCCCTCACATCAAGGCCAACACATATCCAAACAAAGTCTAAAAGTAAGAACCCAACCCATAAACACTCGCCATGTACATCTTCATAATTCTAAAGTGATAGCACTGTTCTTGGAATAGAATAGTCCAACTCCATGTACATAACCAATGTAGTAGCAACATGTCAATCCAATTTTAAATATGCTCACATAAGTATGCTCTACCCTTATGAACAATACTTGCAAACCAAAGTGCATGGTTAGACCATGGTATGGAGTGCAAGTAAAGTTCATAACATATCCAAAACCAAGAGCAATGTAAGAGGCAAAGTCAAGTGCCTGGAACTTAATCCAAGGTTCACCAATACCACTCACATAACCCCTGATCTTGCCCTCCTATATGCATACATGAAGTGCAAGGGTGGACCAATTACATCATTTCATCAATCACTTTTTATACAACATAAGATGCAAAGGATTACAAATAAGGATCAAGGGCCTCAATGTCTCCAAGTTCTTCATTTTTTGTTCGTCTTCCATTTGTTTCCAATGCTCCAAGTAGCTTTGAGCTTTTCTGAGTAATTCCATGTTGTGGAAAAGGAGCTAGACGCATCAAACATACTTCCAAAAAAATCCGTTTAAAAGACATCAATATGATATTTGAATTCACTTACGGTACAAAATGTACTCACAAATCAGCATGAACATGTTAAACTTCATTACATCATTTTATGAAAACATAAGGCTCAATAATTAAATAACAATCAACGCTGCCAATGTCTGCAATCGTCATCCATTACTCTAATAACATAAGAAAGCATCGTGTCCAAGAGAAAGGTTAGCAGACGATTGGCAGCAGTAGAAAAATCAGGATAGAATTGAACAGAATAGTACTCTGAATGTTTAATTCAAATTCGATGTTACTTCATTCGACTGCAGAAAGCTGGTGAAATCAACTAGTTGACTCTATGAACATCTTTGAGAGACTGATTTGTTGCTTTTTTGCCAGAGAGAGAAGAACCACGAGCTATGTTGCAAGCTACGCAATGATGACTAACAGGGACGTCAAAGGCTCCTTTCGTGACAATACATAAAAGTAGAAAAAAATGGAAAATGTGTCATCTTTTGTGTTGCAACCTTTCACAACAAACACTCAAACCATTCAAACATTGTCATATTCAAACTACAGCGGCAGTTGACCTTACTACGGGCGGCAGATAGTGGTTTCTAAACAACAATAATAGAAGCACAACAATAATATAACAAAACTACAACAGTGATTGATATCATTACCAACAATTGCGTGGCATCACGACATGGCATAGCCTGAATTCCGAAGCATCCTCAATAGCATGTAGTTGTGCGTCATGGACTGGAGGATCACCACTATGCCTGCAAGCAAAGAAACAACACGCACGTAGTTAAATTGCACCATCAAATCATGCACCTCCACGAGAGTGCAACCACTCGTTAAACTAAAGTCGATTTTGAATGCGGCAGAAGCATAGCTTTGCGAAGGACGTCTCGTGCGGCAACAGTACACCACCGATAGAGGTGAAATGATAGTTCTGATATCCGAAGGTCGCACAGCAATGTGCGACAAGTTCCATCTCCTAGTTTTGCAATTGTTAGAGCATCAACACCAGATCTTGCAAGGGAAGGGTCGTCGGTAGGGCGTGTTAGTGTTTGTAGGTGCTTGCGCTTCTGCAATAGAGGAGAGAGAGAGAGAGAGAGAGCCATAGCTTCACTTCATCACGTCACCATGCAGTCTACAACAAAACAAGGAAACAATTTTGCACGGATCCCAAGAACATCAAGAAGTATAAAAACTAACTAACAAAAGAAACACAAAGAAACATGCCATAATCCATAAGTGGCAACGCAAGAAGAGAGATCTTTCATTACAACAAATGCCATATTTATACAAAAAAGTGGCCTTAAAGGCTCTTCACACTCAACCTTCTCCCAACCATCCAAATGAACCTTAGTACAATCAATTACATAAATGAAAATGTGCCCTTGACACATATATGAATAAAGAGGTAAGATCACATGACCCTTACATTCCCAACAACAACTTAGAGAAACTATTAAAGCATTACATGTGCGAGTTGATGATGAGTTTGGGTCTTTAGATGGAACAATGAGATATGAAATGTCAAGTCTAAAAGAAAGTTTGGATACTTTGTATACTCATGTAAAAGAGATTAAAATATGCAAGTGTAAATATGAATACCAAGCACAAGTAAATGTTTTGTTCTTGATAATATATGGAATGGTCCATCTACTACGATCATCAACATAGGAAACATAAAACCTTGAGCCTACCAATGAAGGTTCTTGACTTGGTCCCCATACATCTGTGTGCTAAGTCCAAGAGGTTGTTGTAGATGTAGTCTTTGTGATTGAATGATTGTCTTTGTGCCTTCCTAATCTGAAAAGCATCACATATGTTGATCATATGTTGCTTTGATATGTTTGCAAGCCCTAGAACACTTTGATTCTTACATATATCCTTCAAGGTTCTTTCATTCATATGAGCAAGTCTCTTATGACACACTTGAAGCTCACTTAGGGTTTGAGACCCAAAGTTGAAAATATCTATGTTTTTGGTTTCTCCTACTTCAAAATTAAAGAGCATGTAAAGAGTCCACCATGCTTCTCCCCTCTTGCTACCTTCGTGAAGCCTTGACATGGGTCTCCACAAAAGCTCCATGTTGGGTGAACCTAACTTGTAAGTCCTTTTCAACTATTTGGCCTACGCTTATAAAGTTTTAAGTGATAGTGGGTACATAGATAACCTTACTCTGAATGTCTCTCCTACCATTGGAAGCTTCGAAATTACCAATTTTCTCCACATTGTGCTTGGTGTCATCCCCTGTTTGTACTTCATGTCTATGCTTTGGACTTTCCAAGTCAGATAGAAGAGCAATGTTGCCTGAAACATGGTTTGAACATCCTGAATCTATGTAGAATAAATGATCATCTCCTTTACCTTCTTTGTGGTTCAAATTCATTAGAAGCAATGATTCTCCATGTGATTGATCTTTTGAATAAAATCCCTTCTATTGTGACTACTATTGTTGTTATTGAATTTGTGTCCACCTCTGCCCTCTAGTGTTGCCAAATTCACTTCTTCCACCTCCTTTCTGAGTTCTTCCATTGAATGAGAAATTTTCAGTGGTGTGATTGGTCTATCTATCTATCTATCTATCTATCTATCTATCTATCTATCTATCTATGTATCTATCTATCTATCTATCTATCTATCTATCTATCTATCTGTTTAGATAGTTCAATTGTGTAGATTGTTCTTAATGGTCTTGTAGATTCATATCATATTTATGCTTCTAAGTTTTGATTGATGACTAGATTTAGTGGCTAATCAAGAATTTCTTATGGTTTGGGGGGATGGTAGCCCCATTCAGGCTAAGGTTGCTTGCGTAGTCATCACCCTACCTACAGAGCATGGTGGCCTTGGGATTCTTGACCCCTATTATCATAGCAGAGCCCTCTAGGGCAAGTTTGTCATCTATGGCTTGCTTCCTAGCCCAGCGCCATAGAAGGATTTTCTTCAATAGAGAATTGGCATGTTTACACCTACCATGGGTGCGCCTTAGATCAGGTGGATCTTTGTTGAGATGCATGGTATTTGCTTCTCAAGGAGGATTCAGGATCGTTTTGATTGGAGTATCCTAAGATTCTCGAAGTATTTGCATCTTTTTCTCATCTTCTTTCTCCCTCCTACATTGAGAGCAACCTCAATAGCCTCTAACCTAAATTCTTATTCTTCATACAGAAAGAGGATTTATGGTTGACTTGTATCTGCATGTTTCTATAGGGGGTATTTTCTAAGGTTCAAGGGATTGGGGGACATAGATTGGCTACTCCCCTTGTTTTCTTGGTTAGGAGCTTTCACTCACATTAAGGTTTTGATCGTTGGCCAGGGTTATACTTAGGATGTGAATCTCTTCTTTGCGATTATTGGTGATGATCAAATTGAATATTTTGAGATCATCAGCAATAGTAGTTTCCAATGGACTAGGGTGATTAGCACTTGTGGTCAAGATTGGCATATGTATCTTGATCATGAGGAGATTAATTGTGATCTTTATTGACATCTCTGATCCTTGGAGACCTAGACTTTATCCCACTTCAAGTGGGATCTTAGATAGTGGTAGTGGTTGGATCCCTATCCCTCTTTGGGGGGCCCCACTATTCTTTTCTTTCAATATACTCCACGATTGGGCTGGAATTCCTTCAGTCACAATGCCCTTCCATCCCTACCATAATCGAGGTTTGGTGGCTTCATAGGCTCGTGATCGAATTCCTATCTTCTCTCTAGTGTCTCATTTGGAGTAGCCACTAGGCTCTATAATTTTTCCTTTTTCACAGGTTGCTTTCTCATAGGGGCATTGAAGTTGGTACTTCGTTGTGTTATGGACAAGATCCTCTTGATTGCACATGTTGTGGCTATCACACTAAGTCACAACAGCATTTTTTATATCATTGGTAACTGGCCCAACAGATTAGGATAAGGATCTTGAGGCTTATGACTTGGAGGGAGGGACATCAACTCATTTCTTGGGGCTCATGTATTTGCCCATCCCATAGTTACAAGCACATGGCCAATATTACTATTTTTTTGATCTAGGATAGGTAGATTTCCACCAGTCCATACCTTAGAATCTCTTCTTGAAGAGTGATGGTGAGCCTTATTGGGATTTGATAAGTAGCCTTGCCATGTGGTTGGTTTGGGGGGTGAGATGCCTAAGCATCATTGAGGAGCATGTGATCCCTCTAAGAGAGACTATCTAGGACTTCTAATTTGAGCTGATCCACACTCTGTGGGGGTATTTGGACCATCTTTAGGGTGCTTTGCATGGCCTTACTTGAAAGTGACTCACCTTTCTTATGATCTAGAAGAAAATTCCTTCTTTACCTCTCACGATGATACTATCCAGTGGAATTATCGACCACTTGCTAGGCTTTTTTCCCCTCCGTCCATCCCTCCACCCAATAGCTAGGCCTCCTCTTTTATAAAATTGGGTGTGTGCCTGGCGTAGTATGTTCCCTTTGTATTGGATCTTATATTTGATCTTAGGTTGGGTACTCTAATAAAGTAAGTTTATGATCTCAGGTTCCGACCAGTTCAGATGGATCTGAAATCGGATACCGTTTGGTCATCCGTGTGTATGACCAAAGATCTCGAGTTTAGACTTACTAGGAGGTCTTGTGCTCTTGTTAACAAGTGATCCACTTAGCTTAGTGGTTAAGTCTCAAGGATGTGAAGGAGGAGGTCTTGGATTCAATCCCGATGGGGGACATGAGGAGAGTATTTTGCCCAAAGAGATCTAGAGCCTTCTAGAAGCATGCACTTGAGTTAACTCGAGTTAACGGGGACACTTGGCGCACATGTAGTTACATGGCCGACACATGGATGGTTAGTATCCACCTCCCAAGAAGCCAGTCCCCTGGAGAGAGCTATATATAGAGGCATTTGGTTGGGAGGAGATTCATCTCTCTAGCACGTGGTGGTCATAATCCTTGTTATCTTCCATTGGTATCAGAGCGAGAAGAAGATCATGTTTTTACTCTCCTTTGAGCTTTCTTGTGAGTTATTATCATTCGACTGCCCTCTTTTCATCATCATCTTGGCGGATTGCTGCTGGCGGGTGTGTTTGCACAAGCCAACACCATGCGTAGCTGTATAAGTTTGGATGACCTAATTAAAAGATTAGAATTACAATGCGTGTGCGCCGGAATTGATTTGCTGATTTCAGCGAGTGACAATTCCCTTGTAATCCGCGAAAGCAACTTCTTTTTATTTAGAAGTTATTCTCTATCCTCGAGCATAGACTGCAACTTGATCCTCATCAAGCGGCTGAGATCTTCCCTACCGCAAAGAGTAAGTTCTTTCACTAATATCCAGTGCTGCCGATGCCACTATAACGGATTTGATCATGCGACATGTCAAAGAGTGTTGCCATGACGATAACAAGTGCATCCTTTGTTGATATCGTCGTTATCTTTTTATTCTTTTTATTGCGTTGATAGCACCCACTGCTACTCACAGATGCACAGGTAATATATGGAGATCATTTATTTTAGCACTGATGTAAACCGGGGTATCAATCTTCAGAAGCAGATATTTACGGGATTAATCCATCATCAAAGATTAACTCGTCCATAGCACCATGACGCCACACCTCACGGGACTATTTCTGTCTATCCTGTCCGTTCGCGCAGAAGTTTTTGAATTAAATTCATAAAAGCTACTTCTGCTCATATCTTTATCTGTGCTCATATCTTTATTACGCAAAAAAAGCTACGCCATCTGAGTGTATTTATGTAGCAAAAGGTGTACTCTTGACTGTGGAGCACGTAGGCTCTATCAGGAATCGGACCATGCCCTTCTTTGTGACGGGCCGCCGAGACAGTGATGCCTACTACATCGCAATAGTGTTAATCAGAAATGAGCATTTTTTTAACCCACAACCTCCGCAAAGCTACAATAACCCGAGGCAACTGAGTGATTGCTGGTGTACACTCATATATTGAGTAATGAGCGCAGCATATAGCTCTTCTATTTCTTCATCTGTGGATTTGATGCCGTAATTTCTGCTTGAAAAGAATTATCTATATGCACCGGCTTCTTGTGAACATCAATATGAGTTTATGCATGTATTGGAGCCATAGAACCTTCTGCATCTATTATGGAGGTGAAGCAGTAAAGTGCTGAACAAGAGGAAGTGTTTATCAGAGGTCGCAACAGGTTTCTAAAGTGTTCACTCTGGCGATCTTCCGCTTATCCATTGCCAGACCATGTCGACATATGTGTTAGACAAGAGAAATTTAGATTCTTGTTCACATAGCGCTGCAGAACTTCGTCTCAGACGGATGGACAAAAATCGGACGGATGGTTATCGCCTGTGCCGCTCCGCCAAATTCACATATTTAGTATGCTGGATAGATTATTTAATACAAATATCATTCTTGTCTTGCATAGAGGTTAAAAGGTTAGAAGAGAATTTCTTCTGCAACCATGAGTAGATAGGAATTCGAAGATCGAATCGGTAGCGTCCAGATAAACTGGTGATGACTCTATCTATGATTGCATGCGCGCTTGCATTTTGTCAGTGAAGATCTATTTCAATGTTCAAAAACTTTACATTCAAAAGAGCAAGATTCTATTAGTTAGCTAATAGCTGGACTGCCTGGGATCGATCTCCCAATCGTTGGAGTGCAAAGAAGGCCACGACTTCACATACATGTCTGATTGCTCAGTTTATACGATGACCAAAGATTCCCTCCGGCAAACAAATAGCCGTACTCTGTCGAAGTATCCTAAGCAAAAATAGGATTCCAGAAGCTGAAGATCATGGGAGTCGATCTCTAGATCTCAGTGACTGCATTGCATTGTTTAATCCACTACGCCAAATGTGATCGCCGACATAGCAGAATGTTGGTTATATTAAGTAATGTTTATTTCTTGATGTTCTATTTCGGTCCTTGCTCTGCTAATCTCGAGCCAATAACTTTTGTTGTTAAGTACTGGCATCCCCAACCAAACCTACGCTCAGAGATCGGTCTTGGGATGCCCTCACCAATAGCTAGGGTATTACATTTGGATGAAATCGACTCCTTGGTAATCTAGACAAGAAGCAAGGAACGAATCCCTCAAGAAGAAGTTCTTAAGGATTTACTGGCAAGGGAAGTTCCTAAAGCCAAGGAGACTATTAGGAAGGGCACATATAATTCTAAAAGATCCAAGGATGTCCCACCACCATGCGACCATGCAAACATGAATGAGGAAATTGGAAAATCTTATAATGGCTATGACAGAATTGAGAGATCAGTATATCTCTCAAAAACCGATAGAATTTGATGCAAAAGAGCTATTAAAATACATGAAGATGGAAAAACGTGTGTTTGAACTCTTGAAAATGGACACTAATTTCAAATCACAAGTACTATATGTCATTGATTGTTCACCCACTTCAATAATGGTGGAGAAGACTAGCACTCTTAGTGAGGATAAAGTGTTTGGGGAAGCACCCCTTAAGATTGTAATTATAAAAGGCCAAGTGTTCAAGGGCTTTATAATGGATGGTAGCTCAGATATAAACTTAATGCCAAATTATGCCCTTCAAAAGTGGCGAGCTTTACATTCACCTTGGTGGACTATATCAAAGTGAAGCCTCTAGTAGTGGTGCCTAGAGTATTGTTCACAGCAATATTTTCACCCTAGACTTTGTTGTGCTCAAACTCCCACAAGTGGTTGAAGGATTCCCATTCTTTATTGGAAGGCCCTCATTAAGGCACAGTAGTGTTCCACATAACTTGAGAAAGGATACAATGTGGGTGAAGCATAAAAGGAGTTAAAGCAAATACACCTTGAAGAAGGGGACATATAGTACTACGCATGCCTAGGTGACTCAGATAATTAGCATCAATATTGACCAGGATTGATCGAGCATCCGAGTTTAGATGGTGGAGAGGACGAGGGCATTTTGGAATGGTTCCAAATAGGTAATTCTTTTCCTTGTTATTGAATAACCTTATATATGTCAAATGTAGAGGAGCTTCATGAAGAAGATGATAAAACCATACAAGGTGTTGGATTAGATGAGCCTATAATTCATCATCATAGAAAGAAAAGACCACCCCTCAGGTGCATCATAAGTGAAACTAATTGACTTACCTAAAAAGGTTAATTGTTCTATAAGAAAATATGTTAATGTATTTTCTTGACATTACAAAGGTTTAGAAGGGATTCCTCCAAGTTTTGCAAATCATAGAATTACATTGATAAAGGGAGAAAAAACAATAAGGGGGGAAAGATACATGTTGAATCTAAAATATGTTGAAGTTGTTTACCAAGAGATTTAGAAAATAGAGGATGTTGATATTATTATTATTATTATTATTATTATTATTATTATTATTATTATTATTATTATTATTATTATTATTATTATTATCAACTACTCAAAACGGCTCTCACTTATGGTCATTTTGCCAAAGATGAACACTAATAAAATTTGGATATGTGTGAACTTTAGAGTTCAAAATTAAGTGATAGTTCTTGATGGATTCCCTATGCCCTTTATAGAATAGTTCATCAAAGACGTTGCTAAACACACCTTCTAAAACTTCATGGATGGATCTAATGAGTACAACTACATCTTCATTCATGCAATATATCATACAAGATAGCTTTTATCATACCATGGGGCACTCATGTTTACATAAAGATGCCATTCGGGATAAGGAATGCTCCTACATCTTTCAACAGAACAGTGAACCTTATATTTGGACCCTTATTTTTAGAATCTCAACAAGTTTTTATGGATAAATTCTCCTCCTTATGACTCACTTGTATTAGTTCTCCCATGGATTTCTTGGATGATCACTTGGCACAACTACAATAGGTCTTCAAATGATGCAAGGAGACTAAATTGAAGTAGAATCCGAATAAGTGCCACTTTTGGTGATAGACATAACTCTTCTTTCATATGCAGTATTGACCAAAGGTATGGCCCCCTAACCCAAACAAAATTATAGCTATATTGAGAATATCAAAGCCAAAGATAACCCAAGAAAACTTAAAGTATTTTGGGACATATTGGACATAAGAGATGGTTTATCATAATTTATGTAGACATAGCTCATCCGTTCCCCAAGCTTATCAATAAAAGTGTTCCATTTATAAAGTTTTGCAATTCAAAACTTTTGGAAGCACGCATCCTAGTTACTCTTGATTGGTCAAAAAATTCATGTCTACATGTGGATGCAAGTTCCTATGCAGTTGGCCAATGAGGAGTACAAATTGGATAGATGAATCTAATAGACATTTGAATATTGACTACAGCGGAAACAATTTATAGCACCATAGAGACAGAAGCACTTGCAATGGTTTTTGGAATGTAGAATTTTTCACACTACTTGCTAGGGGTAAAATTTATGATTATCACTATTCATTAAGCGCTTAAGTATTTATTGACTAAAACATAAATTTTTCCTTTCTTATTTTACTTATTTTCATATTAGTCTTTTTATTATTTTATGTTTTTCCACCCATGTTTTTTCTCTATCTCTTATATATCTATATCTATCTATCTATATATATATATATATATATATATATATATATATATATATATATATATATATATATATATATATATATATATATATATATATATATATATATATATATATATATATATATATATATACACATATACACACACACACACATATATATATATATATATATATATATATATATATATATATATATATATATATATATATATATATATATATATATATATATATATATATATATATATATACATATATATATAATTCACTTTATCAAAACCTTCAAAGGCTTTGGATTGTATTTCGGGTGGCTCTATTTTTTTCTTAGTTCTAGGCCCATATTCATACTCTTTGGACAGGTTTGAATCCAATGCCATCATCAATTTTCTCAAGTCCCATGATTTTTTATTTTTTTGGTCAAAAAATCTCTTTACACTCTTATTTGCACGTCACGTTTTCCACCACACATGCTCCCCATGACCTATTTCATATCCAACTACCCACATGCTTTCTTGAATGCACACCTCTTATAGCTCCATTTCATGGGTTTTCTCAACCCCATCCGTACCCGGTCATTTCCCCATATCCCTTGACCCCCCCTTTGATCACCCACATCTACTCCCACCACCCGTCCTTCCCACCCCCACTTTGCCCACCAACCTTACCCCCTTGCCCCCTCGGTTCCCTTTATAGCTGCAATGGCTATTTAGTTTTGCTTCCACTATTTCCACACTCTTCCCTTTCTTCTAGTCATGGCCTTGATGGGTGTTTTTTTTTTAGTGGATATTTTAAATATTGGTGTTTTATTGATGGTCCCTACATCTTGTTGTTTCTAAATTATGTTGTCAAGGCCAAAAAGTCTACTAGGTGGTGGGAAATTTTTGAGCTTCCATTGGCGACAAACAATGCACAAGCGGTGTATATGTATATGAGTAGGACTTAGAGGTGAGACCCTCCCTTTATTCATCATGAGTATGATCCTCACATGAGTGCCAAGTGGCACTTATATAAGGAGCTTTGATTATTTCCCATATTGGGTATGTATGAGAGAGACAGTAGAGTAAAGAGCCCCATGTGGCTGGGTGGCATATCTATCATGAACTCCGTGCGTTTCCCCTCTGAATTTGTAGCCGGCGATATTTTATCTTTGTCCTCAGATGGCGTGCTGAGAAGCTAGAGCTCTATCAAAATAAGGGGTCTCATCGGGGACCACAACAATTGGTGTCAAAGCCCAGGCGACGACTGCAGATGACTCACTCAGATGGATCACGTAGAGGTGCCATGCGGACGGAGCACGCAGAGGAATACAAGCCGATGAGCAGCCGGTGGCTTTGTCTTCCCTCCTCCCCTTCTCTTGGGTGAAAGCAAGATGGATTTGGTCTCCTTTATATAGAGAGAAACTTGCTTCTTCCACAACACATATGGGATAACTTCCCCTCATGGCAGTGAATTCAAAAATTCGTGGAGATGAAGAAGGTGATATAACCTATTAGAACTGAGTTTTTTTTCTTGAATTAGGGGGAAGAAAAGAAGAAGGGACCAGAGACTAGTAGGGCCCCAGAAAAGGGCAAAAAGGTGGTCCACCTAATGCAGACCCTTCCTATTCATGGCAGTGTTGGTGCAAACAAGCCTTCACACTTGGCTTTGTCTTGTACCTTGAAGACTCAACATAAAGATTGGACATAGATTACATAGCATTGGATATCAACATTGAAGGTTTTGCAAGAGTTTGGATTACTTCATTTGAAGGAAGAGCATAGGAACACATGCCTATGCTTAGTTATCTTTTTACTTCATGTAAAAGTCAATGTGACTTCTTGTAATCTCACCCACCTTCAAAAGTCGTGGAATTTGGAAGGTATGAATGGAGAGAATATCTCCATATGTTTAGATGAGAGATTTGAGGGAGCCTACATTTGAATTTGAAATTCAAACTCTCTTCAAACTCCTATAAAAGACTATGTAAAAGTCGCGGGGATGTGGTACACTTCCCGAGGCAATTCCAAGCAATACATTGAGTGTGTGAGAGTTACTATTGAGCCTACACCTCTGAGTACCATTGGGCATCACTCTACATGCCAATGGGAATGTACATTTGATAGATTTAATACATATACTCATAGTCATTATCTCTGTTTCCTCTGAGTGACCATCTTCAAGTCTGTCAACTTCAACAGGGCATATCTCAAGATCTACTGAACCAAATTGGATGATTCAAAGCTCATTGGAACCAGCTCAAAGCATTCTACAACACTACAAAATTTCAAGTCTTTCCATTCAGCCAATTGGGAGAAATCTCAGTCGAGGCAGTCACTGGTATTTTTCTGTGTAGTTCCTAAAAAGTCGGGGGTGTCTCTGATTTTGCTAAAGATCATTCTCAGTCCATAGTTTGTTAATTGGAGTGATTTAACTTGCTAATGGTAGCTTGTTAAGTTAATTTAATACTCCCAGAAGGAATTAAACCAATTGCAAGTGTGCTGGTCACACTGAGCTTAAGACTGAGCAGGTGTCATTACAGGAATAGAAAGTTTTTGGATTTGTGAAGGTTCAAAATCATCTGTTTTGATTTGGTCATTACACAATTGATTTGTAAAGCACATATATAGTTTCTTGGTGTCATTTGGAAGCTCAAGGAGTCTCCTAAGCATACCTGAACTGAAAGGAGGGCAGGTGTGAAGCAGGATTGGCAGCACCAACTTGATCTTCTGATTGTACCCAGCCATCACATCCAACAGTGGTATCAGAGCATATAAGGTAATCATGGGTGATGGTTTCCCTTCCTTCATTGACAAAATGGATAGAAATAATTACCAGGCTTGGTCATTAAGAATGAAGACCTATCTACAAGGGAGAAGCTTGTATGGATACATATCAGGAGATGAGGAGTTGCCCTCATTCAAAACCAGAGGCCTACCTACAAAGGATGAACATGAGAGACTCAATCAATGGTGTGCTAAAGATGCTCTGGCAAGGTCATATCTTCTAAACTCTATCTCAGATTTTCTTCTACCTCATGTAAGGAACTGTAAGACTTCCCAAGAGACTTGGGAAACCTTGTCAACATATTTTTCATCAAGCACAAGGGCCAGAAAGAATCAGCTATGGATTGAGTTTACAACTCTTAGGAAGCAATCAAAACAATGTGTCTCAGATTTTGTCACCAAAGTCAAAGACATTGCAGATCAACTTGCAAGTGTTGGAGAAGAGATTGAGGAAGAGCAAATAGTCAGACAAGTGATCAATGGACTAAAGGCAGATGACAAGTGGGAGAGCTTTACCACTGCAATGGACTTGTACATGGACATCCAAGCACCTGATCTAACAACTCTGATTGGACAACTCTTTACACATGAAGCAAAGATCACAAAGAATGGAGAGCAATCAAAAGGTAACAATCCCTCTGCCCTATATACTGATAAGAAGTCTAAAGACAAGGGTAAAAGCAAGAAGGTAGATGAAGAAGGCTCTACCTCCCAAGCAAACTATGCAGGGAGAGGTAGATCATCTAGAGGTAGGGGCAGAGGAGGTAAGTCAGGTAGGGGGAGACCCTACAACCAATCTCCATGCAATATTTGTGGTTTGTCTAACCATACTACAGATGAATGCTACAAAAACTACAAGAACCAAAGAGGAAGAGGTCACCAAAGAGGTGGATACTCTCAAGGCAGAGGCAGATTCAATCAATCTCAAGGCTACCATGGCTACAACAATAATTACAACAATAGCTACAATCACAATAGCAATTATCAAGGTGGATACAGGAACAGGAAGGATTACAACAATTATGCAGAGGATCAAGATGATTCCTTGTTGATTATGAACATGACATCTAATTCAGGTATCAATGATGATCATTTGTTCTATATTGATTCAGGTTGCTCTAACCATGTAGCTGGAAATGTTGCCTTACTCTCTGATTTGGAAGAACCCAAAGGCAAGCACCAAGTGCAGACAGGTGATGACACTAAACATTCAGTGGTTAAAGTAGGCAATGTCAAAACAAGTGATGGTAATCAGAATTTACTAAGCAGAGTGTTGTATGTTCCAACAATCACCAAGAATCTGATGAGTGTAGGTCAGATTGTTGAAAAAGGTCTACAGGTCAGGTTCACTCAACATGGTGCATATGTGGAGGATCCAAGACATGGATTCAGAAGGATAGCCAAGGGAGAGAAGTTGGGTAGATTGTTTACCTTTGAACTTGAAGATACTAAGAATATTGCTTTGTACAACTACAAGGACCAAACCCTATCAGAATTGGAGATGTGGCACAAGAGATTAGGTCACATTGGAGAAAGGACCATAAAGCAAATGAGTAGAGATCAATGTGTGCTTGGGATACCTAATGTATCCAAGCAACACATGATATACAAGTGTGGGGCTTGTCAGTTTGGTAAGTCACACAGATTGCCATATACCAAGAAAGGCTTTATGCATGAAGATTACTTGGAATTGGTGCATACAGATGTTTGGGGACCAAGCAAGGAGCCATCCATATCTGGATCAAGGTACTATGTGTCCTTTATTGATGACTATAGCAGATGGACTGTCTTGTACTTCATGAAACATAAAGATGAAGTATTTAATTGTTTCAAAAGGTATCTTGCATTAGTTGAGAATCAAACAGGTAGACATTTGAAGAGACTAAGGTCAGATGGTGGTGGAGAATACTTCTCCAATGATTTTGAAGAATTCTTGCAGGAAAGAGGCATCAAGAGGGAGATTACCACAAGGTACTCACCAGAACAAAATGGGGTAGCTGAAAGGAGGAATAGACTCATTGTAGAGACAGCTAGGTCTATGCTTAATGAGAAAAAACTACCAAATTTTCTTTGGGCAGAGAGTGTATCTACTGCCACATACTTAATCAACAGGTTGCCATCAAAAACACTTGATGGAATGACACCCTATGAGGCTTGGCATGGTAAGAGACCATCTCTGGATCATTGCAAGATCTTTGGGTGTGTTGCATATGTGCATATTCCCTCACAGGTAAGGGGAAAGCTAGATCCTAAGGCTGAAAAGTGTATTTTCATTGGTTATGATTTGAATCAGAAAGGATACAGGTTTTATAATCCCTCAAACAAAGGCTTCAAGGTAAGCAGAGATGTCATATTTGATGAAAATGATTCATGGTATGAAAATGAGTGCAGGAAAGTTAGCCTACCTTATGATATGGAAGAAGACTTTCCAAAGCTTATCAGGCAAGAACCTACTCAGAAAGAGGACACAAGTTCAGATGATGAAGACACCATCAACATTGAAGAATTCAAGGCTTGGAAATCCAAAGGAAAGATGAAGATGAAGCAACTAGAAGACAATCCAGAATCCTCAACTCAAGCTATGAGGAGATCTCAAAGAGAAAAGAAGAAACCAATTAGGTATGGATATGATACTTCACTTGTAACCAAGCACTCTGTATATCTTGCAAAGGATATCTTGAATGAAGAACCAGGTACATTTGAAGAAGCAATTACTAAACCAGAATGGAAGGAAGCAATGGATGAAGAAATGGAGGCTCTCAAGGAGAGTGATACTTGGGACTTGGTACCCAAGAAGGACTCCATGAAAGTTATAGGATCCAGATGGATCTACAAACTCAAGAGGAACTCAGATGGTACAATAAACACGTATAAAGCTAGGTTGGTAGCCAAGGGTTTTGCACAAACCCAAGGCATTGATTATAAGGAGACATTTTCTCCTGTGGCCAAGATGCCAACTATCAGAATTATGGTGAGTGTAGCTGCATCAAAGAATTGGAACATGTACCAATTGGATGTGAAGAATGCATTCTTAAATGGATGGATATCTGAAGAGGTCTACATGTCACAACCACCTGGCTATGAGGATCCAAATAAGGTAAATCATGTTTGTAAATTGAAGAAGGCTCTGTATGGATTGAAGCAGGCACCTAGAGCATGGAATTACAGGTTGACAACCTATCTCCTAGATCAAGGATTTGTGATGAGTAAAGCAGATACTTCATTGTTTATAAAGAAGAACAATTCAGAGGTAATATACTTGTGTGTCTATGTTGATGACATCATTATTACAGGAAATGATGTTCAAGGAATTAGACACATCAAAAGTCAAATGATGAAGGAATTCAAGATCAATGATCTTGGATTATTGAAGTACTTCCTAGGACTTGAATTGGTCTACACAAATTCAGGTATATTTATTACTCAGAAGAAGTACATTCAAGACATGGTCAAGAAGTTTAATTTGCAGGAAGCTAAAGTCTCAAACATTCCAATGGAGGTCAACCACAAACTCAGTGCACATGAAGGAGAAGAACTCAAGGATATTATAGGTTACCAAAGTTTGGTAGGTAGTCTAAATTATGCTACCTTAACCAGGTTTGATATATCATATGGTGTTAGTGTACTTAGCCAATTTATGCATAAGCCAAGAGTACCACATTTGGAGGCAGCTAAGAAGATAGTAAAGTATCTAAAGGGAACACAAAATCATGGTTTGTACTTTCCATACTCATCAGACATTGACATCAAAGTATACTCAGATGCAGATTGGGCAGGTTGCAAGGATGACAGGAGGAGTACATCTGGTTACATATGCTTTGCAGGTGATAAACCAGTTTCTTGGTCATCCAAGAAACAACCCACAGTAGCCCTATCATCTACTGAGGCAGAGTACAGAGGGCTAGCTAATGCCACTCAAGAAGCCATATGGTTGAAGCTACTATATTCAGAGTTGGGCCTATACACAAGGCCACCAATAATATTTGGTGATAACACAAGTTCACTTCACCTAGCAGCTAATCCTGTGTATCGTGCTAGGACAAAACACATAGAGGTTCATTACCACTATGTTGTTGATATATTTAGGTAGTGATGTGTGTGAACACTCTAGGACCGTCGGGGCACTTTTTTCCCTCTTTAGGAGGTTCTTTTCCCCCGGCTTGTATATACGCCTATTGCCCTAATGGGCTACTTATCTTTGTACATTCTCTAGTAATACATTCTGTCTTGTGTGTTGTGCTCCAAGCTTCTTCTTCTTCCTTGTGCTGTTCGCGTGCTTCCGCAGACGTCTAACTCCAACAATTGGTATCAGAGCAGGTCGTTGCTTCTTCTAGGGCGCCGTCGACACTCCTCCGTTTGCAGTCTCAGATTCGCACAAAATTTGGTGAGCATACTCAGGGTGTTTCCGAGATCAAAACAGCTTCGATCTGTGGTGCCGAAATCGCGATCTGAGCTCGTTTCGGCCTCCAAACGCACTATCACAGTGCTTGTGCAGGCTATTTCGTCCTTTTGTGCCAAAGGTATATACTAGTTTCTGTTCGCTAGTTTAAGCGTCTCGAAGTCTGCTACAGGTCTAGCAGAACTCGTGTGGGCAGATCTGTTCAACTTTTTGAGATACAGTCAATTTTCTGCATCAAGGTATTTTAGTCACCGGCCATGGCTGAAAGCAGTGATGTATTCCGTATGTTGGCTGTTGAGGATAAGTTGGATGGTACCAACTACCCATTATGGGCTTATATGATGCGACATGTACTGGTTGCAAAAGGATTGTGGAACATTGTGCAGGGTGTTGAAAGACGTCCTGTTACACCTGTAACGACAGGTACTGCAAATACAGGTGTTGGAGCTGATGAAGATGGTGTCGAAGATGATATTCCGCAGATTCTTGTTCGTGCTGCTGTTTCTGTTGCACCTACTGCAGAGCAGATTCGTTGGGATGGCAGAGATGCCCAGGCACATGCATTGATAGCTTTGTCTGTCAAACGTGCCATTATTCCTCACATTCGCTCTTGCAGAACAGCAAAGGATGCTTGGGATACACTTACCACTTTGTACCAGGCTAGGAATGAGGCTCGTGTTGCTTACCTCCGAAAACAGTTGGAGAGTGAGCACATGAATGAAGGTGATTCGATGGACAGTTTTCTTACAAAGATCAAAGACTTGAAGGAACAATTGATTTCTGCTGATGAGGTTATACCAGATAGCTCACTTGTGCAGACCGTTCTGAATGGCCTTCCTGATTCATATCAGAGTTTTGCCTCTACTCTTCGATTGATGATGAAAGGCAATCCGAATGCCTTGTCATTTGAGGAATTAGTCTCTGTTCTGTTGCAGGAAGATCAGTCCAGGCAGAACAGGTCCATTATGCGTGTTGCAGATCAAGCTTTCCTGGCTAGTCAGAAGGGCAAAGGAAAATGGAGCTCTTCTACTAGTAAGCAGAAATCTGCAAATGCTGCACAATCGAAGAACCAGGATAAAGATGAGAAGAAATCAGAAAAGCAGAAATTGTTTTGCAAGTACTGTAAAGGAAATGATCATATTATAAAGAACTGTCCAAAACTGGCTGCTAAAGAGGCAAAGAAGAAAGAGGCTGGAATGGTTGTTGCAGAGGCCTCTACACCAAAAACAGAGTCTGCAAATCTTGTGCAGGAAGAAGAATGGGCGTTTACTACTGTCTGCAGTTTTGACCCATCTTCTCATGATCAGTGCATGTCTGCAGTAGACTCAGATGTTTGGTACTTTGACAGTGGGGCGACCAAACATATTACCTCGCAGCGCAGTTTCTTCTCTTCACTCGAGCCCGCCCCTACAGGGAATACTATCACATGCGCCAATAACTCCTCTTATCCTGTTATGGGAGTTGGTAAGATCATTCTGACTACTGCTGATGGTAGTTCTTTCACTTTGTCAGATGCTTTATTTGTGCCAGGGATCAAAAAGAACCTGTTATCAGTTTCTGCATTAGCCAAGATTGGCTTGGTTGTGAAATTCGTTGATGACAGGTGTACAGTCCATGATCTCTCAAATGGCGATGTGATTATTGCTTCTGGCATTTTATGTCGTGGGCTATATAAGCTCATAGACTATGAAAGATCTGTGAATGATTCGGCATGTGCAGTTCATGATTCTCAGGCTATGTCAGATGCAAAGCTTTGGCATGCACGCTTTGGTCATCTGAATTTTGCTAGCTTGTTACGCCTGCAGAAATCTGAAATGGTGTCCTCTTTGCCCGAACTTGAGGCACCTGGAAAACATGTTTGTGAAGGCTGTATTTTGGGCAAAATGCAGCGTTCTTGCTTTCCAAAAGATGGTTCAGTTCGGGCTATGCAGAAATTGCAGCTTGTACATAGTGATGTCTGTGGTCCTATGCAGACACCCTCTTTTGGAAATTACCTTTACTTCGTGACTTTCATTGATGATTTTTCCAGGCATGCATGGGTATATCCACTCAAAGCAAAGTCCGAAGTGTTCATGTGCTTCAAACAGTTTTTGGTTTTGGCTGAAAATCTGTCAGCATGTAAAATGGGCACCCTCCGTTCTGATCGAGGGGGGGAATATATGTCTTCAGATTTTAATGCATTTCTGGCTGAACGTGGGATAAAACACCAGTGTACAGTGCCGTATACACCTCAACAGAATGGAGTTGCTGAACGAAAGAACAGGTCACTCATGGAGATGGCGAGGTGCATGGTCAAAAGTCAGGCTTTACCACATAGTTTCTGGCTTGAGGCTGTCATGTGTGCAGCATATGTACTGAACCGGTGTCCCACCAAAGCGTTGCAGTCTATCACTCCATATGAGGCTTGGCATGACCGCAAGCCATCTGTTGCTCATCTGCGTGTTTTTGGTTGTTTGGCATATGCATTAGTGCCTGAACAACATCGCAGAAAATTGGATGATAAGGCAGTAAAATGTATTTTTGTTGGGTACAGCTCTGAAAGTAAAGGCTATCGTCTGTATCATCCACAGACTAAACGCATTCTGGTTAGCGGTGATGTTGTCTTTGTGGAAGATGCTATTCAGCCATTGCTTTCATGTACTAAGGAGACATCTGTTAGCTCCAAAGACATGTATGATACTTTGATGCCTCTTTTTACAGGTGGACAGGCTAGCGCTGGTCCCAATGAGGCAACTTCTCAGCCTTTGTAGGTTTCATATGATGATGCAGATCATTCCATTTCTGATGCAGATTTACATGATGCACTTGTTGATGAGAGAGCTGATATTGAACAGGCAAAAACTATGCCAAAATGGCTGGTGCAGACTTTGCGTGACAGCAAATTAGATGCACCTTTGTCATATCGTACTCGTTCAGGCTCTCATAGTACCTCCTTTGCATCAGATTGCTATGCTATGGCTGCATCTAGTCTCTGTGATGAGAATGAGCCTGTTTCTTTTGATGAAGCACAAAATTCAGAAAATTGGAAGGCTGCTATGCAATCTGAATATGATGCTATAATGAAGAATGGTACATGGTCTTTATGTGACTTGCCTCCTGGCAAGAAGGCCATTGGCACTAAGTGGGTATACAAGCTGAAGCGTAAACCTGATGGTACAGTTGACAGGTATAAGGCTAGGCTTGTTGCAAAGGGTTATGCACAGGAAAGAGGCATTGATTTTGATGAGACCTTTGCACCTACATGCCGTATGACTACTGTTCGGAGCATTTGTGCACTTGCAGCCCATCATGGTTGGAATGTACATCAGTTGGACATTAAAACAGCATTTCTGAATGGTGACTTGCATGAAGAAGTGTATGTTTTTCAGCCCCGTGGCTTTGTGCAGAAAGGGCATGAAAACCAGGTGTGCAGGTTAAAGAAGGCGTTATATGGTCTAAAGCAAGCACCACGTGCTTGGTATGAGAAAATACATGCCTATCTGATTGCACATGGTTTTGAGAACAGTCCAACTGAAAGCACCTTATATGTTAAGCGTGCTAATGATGTGCTTCTGATCATTGTTGTCTATGTAGACGACATGCTGCTCACTGGTCCTCTTGAGAAGCATATTGCTGATTTCAAGGCTGATTTGCATGCCTCATTTGAGATGTCTGATTTGGGGCATTTGCATCACTATTTGGGCATTCAGTTTATGCAAGTTGATGGTGGAATGGCTTTGTGTCAAATGAAATATATTGACACATTATTGCAGCGTTTTGGCCTTGAAGACTGTAAGCCTATTGCCACTCCTATGGAGACAGGTTTACGATTGAGTCTTCATGATGCTGGAGATGCATTTGATGCTGTTCTCTATCAGCAGGCTGTTGGATGCTTGATTTACTTATGCATTACTCGGCCAGATATTCAGTTTGCTGTCTCACAGATGAGCAGGTTTATGCATTGCCCAGGAGTCACGCATTGGAAAGCGGTTAAGCGCATCTTTCGCTACTTGAGTGGTACTCGGCTACTTGGGTTGTTTTATCCCAAGGGGGGATCACTACCGCCAGATTTGCATGCTTTTTCTGACTCAGATTGGGCTGGTTGCTATGACACTCGTGTGTCCACCAGTGGTTTTTGCTTCATGCTTGGTAGCTCATGTATATCTTGGTTGAGCAAGAAGCAGCCTACTGTGGCCACTTCCAGTTGTGAGGCTGAGTATAGGGCAGCTTTCACAGCGACTGTTGAGTGTGTGTGGCTCAGACGCCTTATGGCTGATTTGGGTGTTGGCCAGTCTTCTGCCACCACCATCTTCACTGACAGTCAGAGCGCATTGGCAGTTGCGAGGAACCCTGTGTTCCATGCTCGCACTAAGCACATTGAGGTGCATTATCACTATGTCAGGGAGAGGTTCTCTGCTGGGGAGATCAGCTTGGCATATGTGCCCACGCAGGAGAACATTGCAGACCTTTTCACGAAGGCTCTGCCTAGGGAGAAGTTTGAAGCTTTCCGCAAAGCTTTGGGCTTACTTCCTTTTGTGGAGTGATTTCCACATAGCTCGGCACTTCCTTATACATGAGTGCCAGCTCCTTGTTCACCGCATCACTCCCAGGGGGGATTTGTTGATATATTTAGGTAGTGATGTGTGTGAACACTCTAGGACCGTCGGGGCACTTTTTTCCCTCTTTAGGAGGTTTTTTTCCCCCGGCTTGTATATACGCCTATTGCCCTAATGGGCTACTTATCTTTGTACATTCTCTAGTAATACATTCTGTCTTGTGTGTTGTGCTCCAAGCTTCTTCTTCTTCCTTGTGCTGTTCGCGTGCTTCCGCAGACGTCTAACTCCAACATATGTGAGGGAGAAATTACTTAGCAAGGAAATCCAATTATCATATGTGTCTACTAATATACAATGTGCAGATTTGCTTACAAAAGCTTTGGATGGGAGCAAGCTATGCAGGTTTAAATCCATGATTGGATTACAGGATATCATTGAAGATTATAGATGAAGACTCAAGCAAGTGTTTGGCTTGAGGGGGAGCTGTTGGTGCAAACAAGCCTTCACACTTGGCTTTGTCTTGTACCTTGAAGACTCAACATAAAGATTGGACATAGATTACATAGCATTGGATATCAACATTGAAGGTTTTGCAAGAGTTTGGATTACTTCATTTGAAGGAAGAGCATAGGAACACATGCCTATGCTTAGTTATCTTTTTACTTCATGTAAAAGTCAATGTGACTTCTTGTAATCTCACCCACCTTCAAAAGTCGTGGAATTTGGAAGGTATGAATGGAGAGAATATCTCCATATGTTTAGATGAGAGATTTGAGGGAGCCTACATTTGAATTTGAAATTCAAACTCTCTTCAAACTCCTATAAAAGACTATGTAAAAGTCGCGGGGATGTGGTACACTTCCCGAGGCAATTCCAAGCAATACATTGAGTGTGTGAGAGTTACTATTGAGCCTACACCTCTGAGTACCATTGGGCATCACTCTACATGCCAATGGGAATGTACATTTGATAGATTTAATACATATACTCATAGTCATTATCTCTGTTTCCTCTGAGTGACCATCTTCAAGTCTGTCAACTTCAACAGGGCATATCTCAAGATCTACTGAACCAAATTGGATGATTCAAAGCTCATTGGAACCAGCTCAAAGCATTCTACAACACTACAAAATTTCAAGTCTTTCCATTCAGCCAATTGGGAGAAATCTCAGTCGAGGCAGTCACTGGTATTTTTCTGTGTAGTTCCTAAAAAGTCGGGGGTGTCTCTGATTTTGCTAAAGATCATTCTCAGTGCATAGTTTGTTAATTGGAGTGATTTAACTTGCTAATGGTAGCTTTTTAAGTTAATTTAATACTCCCAGAAGGAATTAAACCAATTGCAAGTGTGCTGGTCACACTGAGCTTAAGACTGAGCAGGTGTCATTACAGGAATAGAAAGTTTTTGGATTTGTGAAGGTTCAAAATCATCTGTTTTGATTTGGTCATTACACAATTGATTTGTAAAGTACATATATAGTTTCTTGGTGTCATTTGGAAGCTCAAGGAGTCTCCTAAGCATACCTGAAGTGAAAGGAGGGCAGGTGTGAAGCAGGATTGGCAGCACCAACTTGATCTTCTGATTGTACCCAACCATCACATCCAAGAGGCAGCTCTAGCTGCAAGGGAGTGGAGGTGATGCACGAGGATATAGAGCACACCTGGTGTTTGACTCAATCATTGTGGTCATCGCAGTTTGGACTACATGACATAGTTAAACTACATGGTAGTGTATTTGGGACCAGGGTGCGGGTCATGATAGATGACTCTGCCACTCATAATTTTATGCCTAGTGCACATAAATACATTGTATCTATGATGCAAGGGAAAGATAAAAGGATATGGGATACTATGGTATCCAATTTGGAAGTCAAAATGCAGGACTATAGAGATTATATGGACTTCCAAATTATGAATATGGAGAAGATATACCTAGTCTTAGGAAGAGAGTGGCTATGGGGGTTGGGAGACACACTTAAATGCAGCTATCAAAACAGCACACTCGAACTTGAAAAGAATGGAACTAAAGTTTGTATTCAGGGAGAGAGAGATGTACCTAGTGCGCCTCTCATTTCATCATTAGAGTTGTATAGTCTTTGTTATTCTCAGCATGTACAGGACATGTTTTTATTGTATAGTTATGATATGGAGCATTGTACATACATCTCATCTGATGTATATTTTCATGCTAGGAATGTAAATTGAACATGACTTTCTACGTTTCTTTTTTGCAAGAGTCTGTGGTTAAAAGTTTTAAAGATCATATGTTTGAGTATAGAGATGCTTTTCCCACTCACTTTCCTAGAGGGCTACCGCTTGAGAGATGGGACATTGACCATGCCATTGAGGTTGTTACTAACACTAACCCTATTTGCAGGCCACCTTATAGGCTTAGTGTTTCTTAGCATGAGGAGGTTGAGAGGCAGTTGCAGGATTATTTAGATAAGGGCTTCATTAAACCTAGTAACTCACCTTGGGCATCGCCAATGCTCCTAGTTAAAAAGAAAGATGGCTCTATGAGATTATCTATGGACTATAGAGCACTTAATAAGGTAACTATCAAAAATAGGTTTCCAATGCCTAGATTGGAAGATCTATTTGATCTGTTACATCAAGCTAGGTATTTTACCAAGCTTGACCTTAGATCAGGATATCATCAGATCAAGATTAGGGCAGAGGATGTCCCTAAGAGTGCATTTAGGACTAGATATGGGCACTATGAGTTTTAGGTGATGCCTTTTGATCTCACCAATGCTCCTGCCACTTTCATGAAACTCATGAATAGTGTTTTACAGCCTTATCTAGGACACTTTGTGCTAGAATTTTTGGATGATATTCTAATCTATAGTGCATCAAAAGAGGAGCACTTGGAACACTTGAGAAGGGTATTTCAAGTGCTAAGGGAAAATTCACTCTTTGATATAAGGATGAAAGTGTGAAGTTTTCAAGACAGAGGTTAGATACATTGGGCATATAGTCTCCCAGGATGGAATCCAGATGGATCTTGAAAAAAGTAAGGGCTAAGTTATGGAGTGGCCACACCCAAGGAACATGGAAGAGCTACAGATCTTCCTAGGTTTATCAGGTTTCTATCGAAGATTCATTAAGAACTATGCCAAGATTGTTGTACCGATGATAGAACAACTTAAAGGGAAAGGGAAAGCCTTTCATTGGGGAGACGAATAGAAGCAAAGTATGGAGAAGTTGACAGTAGCAATTGCTATAGCTCCACTTTTACATATAGCAGATCCCAACAAACCATTTGTGGTTGAGATTGACATGCGTGATTTTGCCATAGGAGCGGTTTTAGTACAGGATGGTCTACCAGTAGCTTTTGAGAGCAAGAAACTAGAATCGGCTCAGAAGAATTACTCCATCTATGAGAAGGAGTTGTATGCAATAGTCCATGCTTTGAAGAAGTGGCGTCATTATTTATATGGTGCCAAAGTTACGATAGTGTTTGATCAAGAGAGCATTAAGTGGCTCTCTAATCAAACAGACCTTAAAGGTCATAAGGCCCGATTGGTAGAGACCCTTCAGGAGTTTGATTATGAGCTTAGGTATAGGAAGGGAAAGTTTAATGTAGTGGCTGATTCACTTAGGCGCATGCCTATGCTCAATGGACTGAGTTTTACTCAGATCACTAGTGAGCTACTTGATTCCATTAGAGGAAAATGTAGGCTTGATCCTGCATATTCCAAGATAATTTGGGAAGCCATAAAGAATGGGGATCGTGATATATGGGTTTCGAGTGAGGATGGAGTATCGACGGGTACTCAAGAAGGATTCAAGTGGAAGAACTACAGTGTCCATGCTGGATATCTGTTATACAAAGGTAAGTTGTGTGTCCCTATAGATTTTGAGATGAGACGGCATATTTTATATGAGTGTCATGACACACCTAGTGCGGGACACCCAGGAGTTAACAAGATTTATGATCTTGTTAAGAGGCAGTTTTATTGGCCTCAACTTCATAAGGATGTCCTAGAGTATGTGCTTAAATGCACTAAATGCCAAGTCAACAAAGCTGAGAGATTGAGGATTGGAGGAGTACTCCACCCATTGGATATTGCTAATGGGAAGTGGGAGAGTATCTCCATGGACTTTATAGTCGGATTACCTAAGACACAGAGAGGGCACGACTCGGTCTGGGTAATTGTGGATAGGTTAACCAAAATGGCTAGGTTTATTCCAATACGTACTATAGTGAAGACACCTGAGTTGGCTAGACTTCTTGTGGAGAACCTATACCGGTTATATGGTCTTCCTTTAGACATAGATTCCGATCGGGATAGGAAGTTTACTAGCCACTTTTGGAGAGCGGTCTTCAAAAGGTTGGATACAAAACTTAGCATGAGTACGGCCCAGCATCCACAATCAGATGGACAAACAGAGAGGGTTAACAAAATCTTAGAGGATATGCTTCGAGCATATGTGAATGAAAGGCAAACTAATTGGGAAGAGTACTTACCTATAGTAGAGTTTTCATATAATAGTGCCAAGCACTCTTCCACTAGGCATAGTCCAGTTATGCTTATGTATGGGTTTCAGCCAAGAGCTCCTTATGCAGTAGGCTTGCAGAATGAGAAAGTTCAAGCTACAAAGGACTTCTTGGAAGAGATGGACGATATGCTTAGACTTGCTAAGGACAACATTAGGACAGCTCAGGATAGAGCGAGAGCCTATGCTGATCCTCAAAGGAGAGATATCAACTTTGAGGTAGGAGATCACATCTATCTTAGAGTTGCTTCTAGGTCTGAAACCATGAAGACGGGACCTTGTCAAAAACTATCTCCTAGGTATTGTGGACCTTTCCTAATACTTAAGAGAATAGCAAAGATGGCATACCAGCTCCAACTTCCGGAGAATAGTCAAATCCATCCAGTTTTTTATGTTAGCTGGCTTAAGAAAAGGCTGGGTGAATCTCACAACCTCATTCTAGATAGTGAGGTAGTAGAGCCTATTTCTATTCAATCTATTCCACATAAGCCCGAGAGCATACTACGCACTCGAGAGAAACGGACGAGAAGTCACTTTTATAAAGAGTGTCTAGTAAAGTGGAAAGATAGTTCAGAAGATAGTGCCACATGGGAGCGGGTTAGCACCCTTCAGAGATGGTTTCCCAGTTTTAGACTACCTTCCCAAGAGTCTTCTTAAGGGGAAGGATATGGGGACACAACACGGAGATATGACCATGTACATGAGATGCATGGGGATATAGTGGGAGTGGTGGTTCTATTATTTCTCTCTTTCTATCGGACCTTCCAATACCATTTTTGAGGACAAAAATGGAACTAAGGGGAAGGAAATGCCACATGGAGTATCATATATGAGTAGAACTTAGAGGTGAGACCCTCCCCTTATTCATTATGAGTATGATACTCACATGAGTGCCAAGTGGCACTCATATGAGGAGCTTTGATTATTGCCCATATTGGGTATGTATGAGAGAGGGAGTAGAGTAAAGAGCCCCACGCGGCTGGGCGGCATATCTATCATGAACTCCGTGCGTTTCCCCTCCGAATTTGTAGCCAGTGATATTTTATCTTCGTCCTCAGACGGCGTGGTGAGCAACTAGAGCTCTATCAAAATAAGGGGTCTCATCGAGGACCACAACATTGAGTGTCCTGAGGTGCGTGTGGGTACACACATAGTGCATGAAGTATATGAATTTGTTCATATTGGTGGAGTTTTGATTGTAGCTTTTGAAAGGTCTAGGTGAACCCTCTCTTATATGAGTAATTTGGAAAGATAAAATGCCAAATGTGAAAAGTGGATATACAGAGATACATGTTTTGGAAGGCCATTAAAAACTTATTTTTTGGAAGTACTTTTCCTAAGGTCACTACAGGACAAAATAGGATCTAGCTAGAGAAATTCACCCAAGCAAGACTCTTGTAGGTCGCATGGATGAGTGCATCATCCTTGGAGTAGGCTTTAGTTTGGAGTAGGCTTTAGTGCAAGGGTGCACACAAGCACGCTCGATGGTCAAGGTGAAGAGGCTACACATAGAGATTGTATACCTGCTAGTACAATACTTGGAATACTTTAGTTTTACTTGTGTTGTAATTTTTTCTCTTAGTTGTATTTTTGTAGTATATGAAGGCATTTCTCTGTTTGCTTTATTCCATAAAGAGTTGTACAAATTTTTTCATTAATCAATTTAAGAGTACTTTTGGGTGCTACATGGGTGTTCATCTTATGTTCTTTTTTTTTTTCCTCTTTACAAACACTCAAACCCATTTTCTTCGAGGAATCTCTCATCAATATATATGTACATTATTACACATGTATGCACAGACTCTCTATTACCATTAGTGTCCATGTGAAAGGCCAAATGACCATCGGATACTTCTTTGTATATGTTCTTTAATAAAACATATAGTGGCATGGTCAGTCACAGATTGTAAATTCGACCACATTTGTAACACCTAAGAAGTCTATCTTCATGCTCATTGTCAACTGTGTTTTTCTACGTATTCTGCAACCTTTATGCAGAGTACCGTGTACAACCCTAAGAGCTTGATTTTCTACTTAGAGGATATCATCGTGAAGCAGTTGAAAAAGAAAGTGAACTGTGGTGCATTGCCCTCGAAATACTTCACTCTCCAACTTGGTTTCTTTCATTTTTAGCTTCTCAAGGAAAAGTAAACTTGATAGAGATTATGACTAATTACTTTAAGTACATTCTAATTACTTTAAGTACATTCTAAATTGTTTTTGTACATTCTAAATTCCTTTTATCTTTCTCTTATACGTATATAAGCACATATAAATATGTGCACATACATATATGCATACACACATACATAATTACATATTACATATAAGATGCGTATGTATGTATATGTATATACTTACACAAACGCGCGCGCGCACACACACACACACATATATATATATATATATATATATATATATATATATATATATATATATATATATATAATACTAAAACTTTGAAAAAAGCCCACTTTCACCTGCACTAGGCAGCCATAACCCAATTGAATGTGACCAACTAGCACTTGCGAGAGTGACTATCTTTTTTAATAAGACTTTTTTGGTTAGCCATAGACCATGGTCATATGTTTGATATGGGCTATGATCTATGGGTGCCAAATATGTTATATGTACCCAAAAGCATATGATGGATATGGGTGACGCCGTGAAATGCTTGAGACACCCATTTGCACGTCAATTTTAACCGGTGATTGCCAATGCCGGAGAGACTCTCTTTCTTCTATTTCGCACACGGAAGAATGAGCACGTCAGTAAATCTCAGAGAGTCCTTCAGCCTTCAGGCTTGAGAGCAGTTGAGGTCTTGTCTGTAGCCTGTGATTCTCTAATACTAGTGAAGCGTTGGCAGTCCCGCACGGTGTCTCGTTCATGAAACAATGGAACTTGGAAGATGGGGGCATTGCAATTTGCCGCGTTAGTAGTAGTAGATCTCAGAGAACCGTTCCACAAGAAAGCAACTTGGGAATTGGCTCATGAGTCACTAATCAGTCAGCTTGCAATTTGCAACTTGATTGCGTGTGCGAGGTGCAACTTGCTACTAAACAATGTCAAAGTTTGGACATTGTCTGTTACGCTACTACATCCATAATCCGATTCGTCGGGCTAGCCAAAGCTAGCCGACAACGATATTCCGACCTCTAGCAGAGATCTCCAGCATGCGTTTTCCAGGTTTAAAAATTTCCAGGCACTTTCAAAATGGCGTTCATATTATATATTGGAAAGGGAGAGTTCTGCCCACAGCAAAAAAGGCGTTCATTTTATACTTCAGAAGGAAGACTTCTGCACTCAGCGACAGGTGTGCGATGGACCACTTCAAACAGAATTATTTTATTAAAGATGACGATGACTAGACTTTACCAGATGGTAGGATCTGATCCTGTTTACTTTTTCATGCCGTCATATTGAAGACGTTAGGCAACCTGGAACTGGAGGACTTGCGCTTCCATCACATAAGACCGAAGTCTTCGTTTCTTTTCTAGCCTTCTTAATAAAGCATGAAAGAAGCATGAAAAAGAAGCTACAGTGGCTGGGGTTTCAGTTTCAGGTTACAAAGCTGTAGTGGCTAGGGTCTCAGTTTCTCTGTATTAACGTTTCTTTCTGCACGCTTTGCAATAACCTTGAGTACGCTGTTACTTCTGTCTCGCCCTACGCTGTTACTTCTGTCTCGCCCTACCCAATCGCCATTATCTCTTATCGGAATTTGCATAAAGAAGACTGTTTCATGACTACGGAAAGCGGAGTCCGTTATCACGAGGTACATATCAAACAGATCTCAGTTGTTCATCATGCTATTCCTCTCGCGTTCCAGTTACGGCACAAAGATTGCTTCTTGTTTTCTAACAGATTTCCTTGTTTTCTTACTCCTTGTGTAGCATTTTGTAACCAATTCCGGAGGTATCAAACTCTTCACTTGCACATGGCTGCCGGCAAGCAATAAAATCAAGGCGCTGGTCTTCCTTTGCCATGGTATGTGTGTGATGCCCTAACCTCTCGGGCCCAGCTCGATACGCGGATTTCGCTTGTGTTAGATTTACTAGTAGTTTCAATTTAATCTACTTCACGAGAATCTTTTCATTTTAGATCGATGCAATTTGGTAAAATTTCATTGCCTGCATCCACAGGATATGGCGCAGAGTGTAGTGTATTTATGAAGGGAACAGCAATGCGTCTAGCGCAAGCAGGGTTTGCGGTTTTCGGCCTCGATTATGTAGGCCATGGCAAGTCTGACGGTCTCCGATGCTATATTGAGCGGTTTTCTGACATCGTTGACGATTGTGCGAGCTACTTTAAGATGGTAAGAGGTAAGTGATAGCTCTTATTTATAAGTTTTCCATATGTTGTGCTTCCCATTTGCTTCTCGACGCTTCCGGCAAGTTGACACGATGCTGGAACGTCATGTTCAAACACGCTTCAATGCTGTTGACTAATTTCGTTTTATGGATTGTTATGTACAATAGAACAAGCAGAGTATAAAGATAAAGCTCGCTTTCTGCTTGGTGAATCAATGGGAGGGGCAGTGGCGCTTCTAATCCACAGAAGGCAGCCCAACGATTGGAATGGTGCAGTGCTCGTTTCTCCCATGGTTAAGGTATGCGCAGAACAATTCGCTGCGGAAGGCAGACACATAATTTTGTTTCAATTAATTTACTGAAGCTTACTTCCTGTTTCTGCGCGTGCAGATAGCTGAGGAACTTAAGCCATCTTCTATCATGATATCTATTCTTTCGAAGTTCTCAACCTTTTTTCCTACTTGGAAAATTGTTCCCATTCGCGAAATCATCGAGACAGGTTTCAAGGACCCACTCAAAAGACAAGAGGTGTGTGCAAACAACCACCGATATTTACATTGACAAATCCTCCCAAATTGATGATTTTTGTGGATAATGACTGTCTTGATGACCTCTGCAACGTTCTGTAATATTCTTGTGTTCTTGCCTTAGATGCGTTCCAATCCATACACATATCAGGAGAAGCCACGCTTGAGGACTGGGCTAGAGATGTTGAATGCTAGTTTGGACTTGGAAGAAAGGCTCAGTGAGGTGAGTAAAGGGAGATGATAATAGAATTAGGATGTGAGCTTCTGATCGCCTTTGGCGGTGATTGTGAGTTCTTTATTTCAATTTACATGGCTCTCTGAACATGCAGGAAACTCAGGAATCCCATGTTTGTTTCTAAATTGTAGGTAACAGTGCCTTTCATGGTCTTACATGGTGAAGCAGACGTAGTTACAGACATTGAAATAA